>VZSV01000070.1:1396749-1410269 GCA_013398735.1 Nothocercus julius
GGTCCCCAGCCGGGACAGCAGGCTGCTGCAGGGATGCTCTGCCTTCATCCAAACAGCAAGAGCGCTTCAGCTCTCAGTTTCTGCAGCTATTTTAGATCGCGGGGCAGTTCTTCCTATGTTGCTAACACCGGGGCTGAAGGAGGGGATCCTACACCTCCCTTCGGGGCTAGCGCTGTTCCAGCGGCTGTGCCAGTGCCCCGGGCCTGCCTCTTCCGCGCGGGGCGAAGCGGCCGCCGCGGCTTCCAGCGCAGCAGGCAACCCCCGTGCAAGCCGAGCGCGGCCTTTCCTGGTCCTCTTTAACTGCAGAACAGAACAGCTCCACAAGAGATGTGATCAGTCAGTAGACAAATCACAGGAAAAATGCATTGCAGGAATGCTGCAGATACCAGCTGCGTTTTCCTGCTCCCAGCCAACTGCCCTGCACCACACGGGCAGGTCCTTTATACTGCAAAGCTATCGGCTGAGCCTGTTATACCCACAATGTAGGGTCTAGAGATTATAACATTAAGCCACAACTCTGCTTTTATAATTTGTTTTAAAATTTCAAAGAAAATTAACGTCTCTGAATCTAAAGATTGTAAAATTATTTTTGTAGGTGAGCTCTCTGCTGGCTGAGCTCTCAAATGCAAAGATCAGAGAGGGACAGGCTATGGCTTAAATTTCAAGTTAACAGTTTCCATTTCTGAAACCCTGCTGAGGTAAAACCGCAGGGCTCGAGCAAGCGCCACTGCTGGGAGAGCCACCTCGTCCCGACGCGCCGAAGGGCACAGCCTGTACTACTACTGCCCGCAGCTCCCCCTTTCTTCTCGGCAGTAACAGAAGGAAAGCAGAAGCAACGTCTCCGCTCTGGCTGGAGCTGTTTACCCTTCCTCCTGCGCGCTCCCTCCGCACAGGGCTCCTACTGCAGGCGGCCGCGCTGCAGCTGCCTTTCAACGGCATCTCTGTCGTTTCCGTGTATCGACGGTGCGTGGAAGTGCCTTCCAGCGTGTTCTCACAGATACAGCCATGCTGCTCAACAAAAGTCACATTCACAATATCAATAGGTCCCCTTTTTTATTTCTGTGCTTTCTTCTAATTTGGTCTGTATCTTTTCTCCCATAGAGAAAATATACTAATGCATAGTAAATGCATTAATATAAATGTAAATATACAGCCTGCTTCTGAGGTTCCACGGGGAATGTAAGAGGCAAGGCTTGCAGAGGGAGTTGCCTTCCTCCCAGGAGCAGAGGGTTTCCACTTCACTCCAGGTCTGGATTGGCTGTACTGATCAATATGCAGTCCTTGCCATTATTCACTAAATAACACACACAAATTATACGAATATATATTTAAATGTTTTGCTTTTCTGGAGGAGGGAGAACATTTGCTTCTTGCATCTAGTCTCCATCCAGGGAATCCTCTCTCAGTGCTCTCCTCCAGGAGGCAGCAAGCAAAGGGAACCAACTTCCCGCAGCGCTGTACAGAAAACGGGACAGCCACGCGTAGATCAAAAGCAGAAACAGCAGAAGAAAAGAGAAGTAGAAAGGTAGCAGAAGCTTAAGTGCGTTTACTTCTTTTGTAACTTCCTAACTTAACTAACTTAGCACTTCCTAACTTCACTAACTTCGTACCTTAACTAACTTCACTCATACTCACCTGAAGGGGGCCCATTGCACCTTGTTCCCTTGTGGTGGGAAAAACACCTTAGTGCAAAAATACGCTTTGATTCAACAGATATGCAATAAAATAAATACAAATCTTTTTTGAAACTTTTGAAAACTCCGTTCTGAGGTTTCATAATTTTACAAGCATGTGACGCACACATAAGCCAAGTTTCACTGACTTTCACTGTTTACAGCCATGTACATTTTCATGGGGCACAAATTTAGCAAATTTTTTAAATGTCCATATATTTGAAACTTTTTGCTTCAAGTGGGTAGAATGTGCCCCTAAACACATCCATCACAAAATCATTTACTTTACATAAAGTATGAATCAAATATAACATCATTCTGCTACATCCAGTTGTCCTGTCTTTTTTTAAAAAAAGAAAATCTAAATGGAGTTGGCATATATCATAAAATGTTTACAGCTTTTGTGGGTCCCAATGGCATGTTCTTGCACAAGGGCTCATTCTGCCATATCTATACACTTTATTTCTAGCCAATGGCAAAATATCCTGTTTTAAAAGACCAGTCTTACTACCAGTAAGAGCATTTTGCTTTTATGTTGGCAAGTTTAGACACTGTTATTTAACTGAAATTTCCTTGGCATCCTGGGGATACCACCAGTTCAACAACAGTATCCTTATTAAGCTTATCTTTCTGCTGCAGTAAAGAAACCCACTAATCATGTATATATATGGTTGGACAACTATGAACATAAACACAGAGACTTACCTTCACTAACATGCATCTTAGTCTTTCAAACCTAAACAAGAAGTATTTATACTGTTTCTAGAAGGGAGGTGCAGAACGCCATGGATTTGTTGTGGAATAAATGGAGGAATGGTCAGGAATAGGCGGAGGAAGGGGGTAAGGGGCTGCTTGAACTGACACTACCATATGGCTGTGGAAAACATCCCGGGTGTCAGACAAGGTCCTGCTCCGAAGGGTGAGACCAGCTGAGCTCACCCCAGAGAAGAGGCCCTTGCTAATACAACAAACACAGCAAATAAAATAACTTTGAACAAACATGAGGCACATTTATATTTGCAATATATGTTTGGAGTTCTGTGTTTTAAGAAAGATTACGCACAAATTAAGACTATTTGAAAAATATTTTGTTGAAAAATGTTATGCCTGACTACTTCATAGATAGCAAAAATCTACGGAGGTGGTTAAGCTTACTGGATCTATAGTGAATACAGCTATTTTAACTGAAAGGATTGATTTGTTAGTGACTATTGATTAGTGTCATCAATGTGATAGTCAAATCGTGGTCAGAGGTTCCACACAGAATGCAGCAAACCCAAATAGGGATGTCTCTGGCTATTTCAAAATCAACTTGATAGTGCTCTTGATATGCATGTCTGGAAGAAAAGAGGTTGTCTGTTCCCACGGTCATGCAGCAAGTTCAAAAAAGTGTTTGTTGTGTTGTGACTGGAACTGATACTACGCCACTTCGAACAGAAGTATCTGCTATGGCTGTATACGTGAATTATTTTGTTGTAGTTTTCTAAATTAATTAAATTACTTTCATATCACAGTTTAAACAAATTTAAATAAATTTAAATAACACTCTAAGAAATTACATCCATCCAATGTTTCAATAGATTAAAACTATTTTAAGTGGAGCTGAAACGATTTCAAGTGCATCTACAATAACTAAATCAATTGCATGTCAAGAGTATAAATTATTAATCTAATGAAACCTTTAGTGATTGCTATTGATTTGCTTACTAGTAAAATATTTTTTGAATTGGCACTTTGAGTCACTCCATGTAATCTCTAATTTCTGCACACACACCCTTAGGATACAGATGCATGCACCTTATGCATAATCCCTAGCTGTCGTCTGTTTGGTGGTGACGTACACCCAGAAGTATTTGCAAGTGCCTTGCCCTGCTGTTGAAGCTTACTGTAAGGCACCAGCATTGCTTTCTCTTCCTTGCTGGGGCTCATTCTGGCTTTGGTGTGATCTGAAGCTCTCTCTTTTCCAACATTCCGACTGAATTCTCAGTTGGAAAACTCCCTTTCCATGTTGTACCTTACGCTCCAGTTGACAGGGAAAGATGTCTGCATTTCTCTGCTAAGCAGAGCAGGACACCACACAACCTTTTGCAACCTCAGGGGAGGAGTCAATGGAGATAATTCTCCTCCTCCACAGCCTGTCTTCACCTTGGGACCTCACGCTTCAGGACACCCAAGGCACTGAGCTCATTTTTAGTGCCCCAGCCCAGACCACTGGCACAGAGAAGTGCTGCAGATGTGGCAGGGAGAAGCAGCAGTAACTGGTGGGAGAGTATGCAAGGTCAAATTTCCTGCTTCTCTGCTTGGCATTAAATATTAGGACCACTGAAAATGAACCTCTTACACAGCACAGCAGAGTAGTTATGAAATACCAGAAATCCCCAGGAATTGTCCTTATTTTTTTCAGATCTAAAGGATGTGCAGCTTGTTTTTAGTAGTGTTCATTATGATTAGATCCCAACTGTAACTGCAGTCACAGCACAAATTTTAAATTACATGTAAAGTAGTAAAAAAACCCACTAAGATTTGGGATGAAGTCTGCATTCAATAACTATCCCTTTTACAGGTAAATCACTTCCATACTGAAGATAAAAACATGAGCAGAGGTTTGAAACTTGATTTAAACTCCTATTGCAACTGCAAAACATCACAAACTTTGCTGTCTTCAGGCAATCTGGAGCACATTGTGCTAGGGGCTGCTGCAAACACTTCATAATAACATAGTCCCTTTCCCAAATACCTTGCAGTTAGAATAGACCTGGAATACCTTGTAGCAGGATAGCTCATACATCTATAGGAAACCTACTGTCATAAAATTGCAGTAGCTCACAGTCTCCCACATATTTGTCCTGTGCACCTGGAAGAAGTTATATGCTATTCATGTTTTGTGCAGTGAACTGGATCTCAAAGAGATTAAATGACTTGCCTAAACAAGAAAACCAATAACAGATTAATGACTTTAAAATGTCTTGCTTTGTATACCAAGTCACATACTTGGGCTCATTCTCTTATTTTAATATTGCTTTGCTAAAGATTTGCTAAATCTTTCTTAAAGATTTTCCATAAATACAAGTCGGGAGAAATGCTGTGCAGGACTGCCTAGCTTCCCCAGGTACCTGTTAGCTGCAGATTTTATTGGTACGTCTATATGGATTTTGAGGACTGCCCCTCAGTTCAAACCTAGAGTCCATCTGGACAAGGAGACCTGTCACCCATAGGGTGCCCTCCTGGGGGGGCATTCGCACCAGCCACCCCCGGCCGTGCAAGGAGAGGTGAAACCTGGAGCAAACCGTGCAAACAACAACCGCTACATGCCATATTCTCTGTAGACATCTATAAGGCCATGAGAAAAACTGTCAGGGGAGAACAATACAAAGCAACGTTTATTCACCAACATAGAATGAGGGCACTAACATGAGATGTGCATAATTCATGCTAAAATACCAGGGAAAAGCAGCTCAAGAATACCAAGAAAGGGAATTGCCTACTTACACATAGATTTTTTTAGGAGGTATTTTACTCAGCGGACATTCATTTTGCTGCATAAAATGCACAGAAACCTCCTTTAAAATCTGGCTTTTACCTGTAACTCTAAGAGAGCATAAAATTGTTGCAATACCAGGCATTTGTCCCAGGTCCGATTTACACTGACACAAATTAGAGAAGAATCCTTGACCTTGCAGTAAAACTGCAAGAGAGAGCATGATTAAGGTACCCATAGAAAAGTACAAAATACAATTCAACAGTCATTACAAACGTTTAATCTAAAGAGAAAGGAAAACAGTACCAGATCATTATTTTAGAAATGAAAATGGCTTCTAAATATTTTGTAAATATTTTTCATATATAAAATTCAGCTCCTACAAAAATGGCTCTGTTAAAATATACATATTAATAGTCACACTACAGAAAAAAAAAAAAAAAAAAAAAAAAAAAAGCCTGATTTCTGGGGCTTCTTACAGACAGTTAGGGACTGGATTTTAAACCTGGAGCTCCTTCTCCATCTTGTAAATTCTCAGACTTGTCTCTCTAGAAACACTGCTCCTTTATTCAGCAGAGCAAAGATGGAGATCTGCCAAACTCTTATGCAAGATAATGAAGCACTTTCTCAGAGGGTGAGAGATCACATGAAATCACATGCTCTACAGAAGGATTAAAATTTAAGGAATGTCAAAAGTTTTACCTTCCTTTAACATCATAAATTACACGACATTTTGGTCTCAAGGAACTACTTTGCTGTCAAACCTCTAAGAGTATAAAATAAACCAAGGACTTAAATTTTCAAAACTCAATCCGTTTTTACCATTTTTTACAAGGACAGTAGATTCAAATCCTAAATGGGAGAAGAAAGAGAATAGGAGAGAACTCTTTTCTGGTACATGTTTTTAGCTATAGTTGTTGTCTAGAAAGGAGGTCTGTTGCTCATTGCAACACTGAAGTATATTTTTACTTTTAATCCTTCTTTTTATTCTGTTAATGCTGAAGATACAGATAAAGTTAATATTTTAAGAAAACCTGGATCTCTCAATCCATATACATTTTCACATTCCTTATGAAGTCTCATTTTGCCTTTGCAAGCCAGCTTCTTGTCCCCAGTCCTGCTCTTGGATCTACCCGAGCTGATACTTTCCTCTAAAAGAGATTGATTGATTTTATTAAGGATTTTGTGAATTCAATCTGTAGTGTGGCTAGCCATAGGATTGAGATTCCACACAGCTGAATACACCTATATGCTTGCAAGAGAACTGCATGCATGCTATTATATTTATGGAAAGAGATATTTTCAATAATTGCCTGAGCATTTCCTTTCAAGTAATTAAAAGTCTATTTACAGAATAAATCACCTGTTAGAATCCATTTGTGAGATACTTTGGTCAATGATCAGCAAATCAGAGAGTTCAATGTCTTAATGGACATCACAATAAAAAGCAGTTCTTGGCAAAAACACTGGTTTGATGGTACAAAGGCAGATACAGTCTCTTGTAAAGATATTTTAAGGAAACCATGTTTTAAAGCAGGGTATATTTCACTTCTACATAATTAAATTAGCATTTAAGCTAACCAAAATTTTATTTATACTTTTAAAGCATCTAGTATTATTTTACAGGAATATTACAAGGTCTGTAGTTTTTGTAACAGGAAGATGCATTCTTTGAGCCTAAAGACACTAATACCAAGAAAAAGGTAGCTCATATGCTCTTTCTTAAATTATAAGATTTTCGAGCACTTCTTTCCTATGTTGTACTAAGTAATAAAATACAACTGGGGGAAAAAAAAGAAGTCTGTAGATAGCCCTTTAAAGCTTTTACCCTACATTCAGAATGATAGCTATTTTAAGCATTAATTATATGCATAGTAATTCAAGGCAGTCACTGTCCTTACAGCTTGCACCAAGCCTGGCTAGTGTACAGTTACAGCCTCTAGGTTACAGACTGAACCTATAGGGACTGCCTGTACGGTCAGAGAGCAGCTACCGACGTCTCAGAGCCTGTTCCTTGCAGCCCCAGAGGAGTATGCTCAACTCCAAACTCAGCAAGAGCTGTGGGCCGCTCGCTAGGAAACATTAGATTTGTTCAGATAAGAACATCACAAATACGCATGCAGAACTCTCCAAAATAAAAAGTACCCAAAAAACAGTCTCTGTATACATATACATATATACCTAGTTCATTTGAGGCTATAGTCAGGAAAAAAAGCTCTTCAGTAAGAACACTCCACACTCGTTAATACTCAAGATCCTCCAGTATCCTCCTTTTTATCAGAAGAACTACAGCTTGACATACTATATCTTAGGTCAGGTAACCTGAAAAAAAAAACATCCAGCTTTGCAAAGTTCAAAATCTTACTCAAGATCCTATTGAGAGACTTGAGAAGACAGCTGCCGTATTATTAAACTAATAAATTTAGTCACTGATATTCAGTTTCTCAGCAAGAATTTCCTGGCAGTTCAGAATCAGAATGCTAATCTGCTTGGTCACTTGTCCTTTTAGACACTGGTAATATTTTCTGTTATTTTGCCAGGATTCATTCATATCTTCTGGATATGATATACCACAGCCATAGGCACATGAAGATGCCCTGGATCTGCATTCAGTTATTATGTGAAAGGTCTCCTGTTTAGAATTTAAGCAAACACAGGGGAAATGTTGCCACATAACAGTTTGTCTGTATGGACAATAGATGGATCTTTGGGTTTCCAAATGAAGAATTACCAACCATTCTTGAGCTGGCAAAACACTAGAGAGTGTCCCCATGGGGAATCTCATGTGGACAAGGGATGGACTCGATGACCTAACAGGTCTTTTCCATCGCTAGGCAATGATTCTCTGAACTTCATGCTTTTTGACAGTATTACAAGGTTCGACAGGCATTTCTCTTCAGAAGAGGGATTAAGGTCAGTAAGAATCAACATCAACTAAAAAAAGTCCTCATGAGGCAATTGTGATGACAGTAGGCAAAAATACATTCACAGTCAGAAAAGCATTCAGTGCTTGTGTCTTATGCACATACCAAAACCTGTGATGTAATCAAAGCACTAACTGGGAGGATGAGGAATATGAGATTCATGCTATGTCTGGCTTTTACACTGATTTTTCTGTCACATGGGAAGAAGAAAAGTGTAGCATCCTAATGGAAATAAAAATTGTAAAGATATAATTTTGCATAGTAGAGAAATAAAAATTAAATTCCAATTAAATTTTGTTTAAAAATGTTTTAATGTTTTTTGTTTAAAATATGTTTTGAAAGCATAAATTGGACAGAAATTCAGTATTGAATTAATCAGTCTTCATTGCTAATGGCTAAATGCCTACAGAGAAAGTTGAACTATAGAAAGCAAATTTCATTGCAGAATGAAGGTGATACAAGAAGACATTTTCAGAAGAAAAAAAAGAACTATGTTTCATACTATTTTTCTGAATTCCTTCACAAGGACTATCTCAGGGATATGCTCCTTGCCTTGTAATACATACATAATGTATTGCGATAACAAACCATACAGCACATCCAGCTACCATAAGACATAATAAACTTGAACAATCTATGCCAGAGGGACCAACATGTGGCTCTTGAACTGCACACAGATCTGAAGCAGCTCAAGTCAACTCGTATATATCACACAGGGTCAGCTACGGGGCTGTCCTGACGAGCAGTTGCTCCGGAACCGGAGCGCCAGGCCAGCTGTGAGAGTGACTCTCTAAGGCCTTTGGAGATGTTTGGTCACCATCCCATCCAGCTGTGCTCCCAGCATACTATTTTTAAAGTTTCCTCCCCTTCCGTTCTCAGAATGTATCAGGAAGGTTGAGTATCTCTGCAGGGTCCATGCAGTCATGTATGAATATGAAAAACAAACCTAAATATCAAAGTCTTACGGTTTGTAGTAATACATATCAGTGTAATAAGATTCATTATGTAACTGTTATATTCCCACCATGATATGGTGTTATACAATCTATTGTCTCTATAAAAAATCACAAGGAACTTTACACGCCTAAGCATCAAGTGGAATCCAGTGTCAGGAAAGGAAACTCTTTCCCAAAACAAAAGGTTCAAAAGGATGGTATTTATTTGTGATCGTATCTCATGATTCAATGAGCTCCCTACACGCTTAACTCCAAACAGATAATATGCCTCTATTCCAAACAAAACTAATAATTATGGCACTCTGCTCCTTCTCAAGAAAGAATTAGTCAAATGAATTTCACTAGTCAGTAGCATAACTCATTATCTGGAAACATAAGATTTGGCAGAGAAGGCAGGAAGAGAACATCTCTTTGGTGAAATCACTACTGTGTTCAGGAACCTTACAGCCTATGGAGATAAAAGACAAAAGTTAAAAAGTTCCAGACAATATTCAGAGTTCCCCTGAATTTATTTGCTGCAGAATTTGTCACCTTATCTCTCAGTTCTAGTACCTGATTTTCTTTCATTTGCAGTTTTAGATAATTTAAGGTTGTTTAAAACAACCTCTGATCCGCAATTCCAAATAAGAGCCACAGTATAAATTACTTTTGCAATGACAGACTGCAGGTTTCTTGATGACTCACAGTATACAACACACTGATGCATTCCTGCACGCAGTGTGAGCTAAAGCCTTGAAGTGACACTAAAGAATGATGTACCTGGAACATAACTTGACATTTAAAGACGATTTAGTCTTTCAAATGCTGAAATTCATTGGTGTCAGCAGATTTTGTGGTTTCCCTTAAGGAAGCATTCCTGAAAGAATTACAAGTCCAGCATGGGAACCCAACAGAGACCACGATGCAGAAGTAAAGCCAGCTGGGGTGAGAGAAAACTTGATTCAAAGGGTTTGAAAATAGTTTCTATACATATTTAAATATTCTGGTATGTGTGTGGGCTGGGCTTAGACCCCATGGGAACAGTAATGAGATAAACCCATTCCTGCTGGTAAATAGTAACTACAAGTACTACCATCAGGCAGCAGCTTTGTGTTTCTAAGTCTTTCCCATTTTCCCGGGTCCTTCTGCCTGCTGAATGTCACATTGCAAAAACTTAGTAAAATCAAAGCCAACTGGACAATCAAACATGAGGGTTTTTTTGTTTGTTTTGTTTGTTTTTCAATTTAGGGTGTTTCAAGGACTTCTTATATCTCAGACATTTAAAACAGTAACTGACCATCTTCTGATTACTTTTATGATTGCACCACAGATGTATGGGGAATAAATACAGGTTTCCTGCTAAAGCTACTGTTTACATCTGTGAGGGAGACATGATTATCAAGAATTCACTAACTTTTTTGACTAGTAGGACTGACATGCTGCTTTTTAAAAATGTAACAATCCACTCTTGAAGATTCCCTTCAGATTCTTGGAGTAATCCCATTGGGAGCATTAATGGATTTAAAGAAAAGCTATTACAAGCAAAGCAAGACAGCACTAATGAGGTCTCAGCGCTGTAAGACAATAAAAGGAGAAAAATAGCCAAGGAAGATTAGTAGGCATTGACAAAATTGAATTAAAGGACTTTGATGCAGTGATGTTTTCTTTCATTGCACTGTGCATGTACATTGCCATTTTCGGCTTCGTATCTATTGCAGCAGGGCAGCGGGTGATTGTGCAGCTAGAACAGAACCAATGAGACGGTAAAAGGTTTCTAATACGTCAAGATGCCTCATTTTGGTTCCCAATGTAGGTATATTTGTAAAGTGCACTCACAGTGAGGTTGCTGGCTTGCAGGGTGCTAACAAAATAAAAAATACAGAAATATCATTAATTTCTCCTTACTTGAATAAATAGGCAAAGGAATCTTTAACAAACGAAAATCCTAAAACCAAACCTGACAAAGGTAATTTAAACTTGTAAAATCTACCTTTGGGCAAAAGCTGGTTCCAAAGTGAAAAATAACAATATGTGGTTAATTTTCACCGTAGCAGTATATTAGTCCATACTTCAGTACTAAGTCCTCCTCTATTTAATACAAGAGTTGATAATCTAGCTAGAGTAATGAACAGTAAAAAAAAATCTGCAGATGACTGACACTAATCAGGATCAAAAATACCATGAACAACTTAAGAGATCCTAAACAGCAAGCAGAACAGGCAATATGAAGACAAATAAAACTTAAACTCTAAAATACCATCTAATACAAATTAAAAAAAAAGATCACATTTACAATTTTTTTTACAATGACAGTTCTAAATTAACTGTGTCAGGGCAAATAAGTTTTCTGTCATTTAAGTCAGCAGCAGAAAGATCAGTAAAAAAGATTTGAGCTTTCTTTGTATAAATCTTTAGCCAATAAAAAGGTAACACAGTGTTAAGATACATATAGAATTGGATGGAGATTAACATGGGAAACATTATAATACCCTCAAGGAACTGGCGACAGGTCTTCACCTGAATTCTATGCTTATGTGTCATCCCTCCTAAAAAAGGAGCTGCAGAACCAGAGGCACTGCAGAGGAAAGATACAAGACTGTACAAAAAAATCTCTTTTATGAAGAAAGACTGAAAAGACTGCAACAGGACAAACTGGGAGTGTGATGGGTATGGACATGAGGAGAATCTTCTTTTTTTTCTCAGATTATCAGAACAAGAGGATTTTTACTAAACTAATAGATGAGCTGTCTCAACAACAGTAAAAAGTACGAACAATAATAACATTCTTAAAGTGTTGTTAACTCACTGCCAATGACATTTTGGGGGCAGAACTTCCGGAATTGTAAAGAGAGTTAAGATACTTGCATCTCTAGAATACGTATTAATGCTAACCGTTTTGAAAAAAAAATGTTAACAATTTGGTTTAAGGGCCCAAACTAATCTCTTTAGAAATGGAACCCTTTAGAGAAAACGGAAACCTGTGCTTACTGGAAGCATCTTCAGCATCTGCTTCTAGACACTCTCAGACACGAGACTGGAATAGCATAACTGGTGTCTGTATCATGTGCCACAGTCTTTGGTGGCAAACACTATGTAAATAGAATATTTTATACGTAGCAGAGATTTTACCTTTCACTGGGGCAAACCAGCGCACAGAAACTGCAACACTGCGGCATTCGGCACAGATTCCTTCCCCTGCTCTGTCCTGTCCTGTCGTTTGCAGTACAGCAGTTCTAATGTACAGTGTCATCACACTGCTCGCTACCACTACAGCCCTCCCTTCCTCGCACTTTCCTGCTTTGTCAAAGAGCAACTGAATGTATTGAAAATGGACAGGGAAAAGAACAGGTTCAGCTGGAGATGGATTGCTTCAGGGTGCATTTCTGTCTCCTTCTAGCTACTAGGGGTAATACAGAAGTATATAGTTGAGGACATGGCCTCTTAAGTTAATTATCGCAACAGTATTACAGAACATATATGAAATTACATACATGTTGTAAGAAGCTATGTGATTAATATGCAAGATTAGATAAAACAAGTTTAAGGTTTTATATAATAGTCCAGTATATGAGAAAATTAATTAACATATTTATCATGCAGAGAGATGGATTTCAGCCAGCATAAGACAGAAGGAAGGGGATTCAGGCACTGGACATGGTGTGAGACAGTGAGAATTGGCATTGGGAAAAGGCAGGTAGGAGGCTAATTAGCACAAGATTTGGAAAACAGGAAAAAATGCAGCAGTAAAAGAGAAGAGGAGAAACAACTGGTCCTTATTAACAGAACTCCAGTGGGTTTATGGACGGATATGTATATTCTTTTTAATATAAATGCTTGATTTTATGCAAACAAATTCTACTCATTTCCCAAATGATGCTCTTCCAGGAGCAGATTTGTGATACTCTAACTCCTGTACATGGACAAAAAGCATTCTCTCTAGAAGTGTTCTCATAGGATCCAGTCTTAACCTACATTTGTGAGGTCTCTGTAGCTTGTTTCATGTTTTATACAGTCTATTTATACAGTCTGTTTTATACAGGCAGATAAGCCTGTATAATCACAGTGGTGAACACATAACGTCCATAGTTTGTCTCATCGATTCTTCTAGCCATTTTTCCTGCTTAACATCTCACTCCTTCATTGCATTCAAACTGACTTTGCAATACTATTTACATCACATGTAAATTTAGCCCACATACAACTTTGAAAAGCCTTCTAGCCTCATTTAGGCGCTTAATTCTATTGTCAGAGCTGCGTAGTGATGCAATTGCTAAAGCTCCCAACCTTCTGTTGTAATTGAAAGTACAAGATGAATCTGAAATGCGACTGGTAAACACCTAAAATCTTGCCTGGAGCTAGTTATTTCTGCTGACCTAACAGCCAGATCGGATGGTTTTTCTTGAGGCTGCCACCTGCCTTCCTGCTGGCCGCTCGCCGCACGCAGAGGGCCCCAAGCAGCTCCCCGGGCGGCACCGAGGCTGGGGCTGCTCTGGCCAGCGCGGGTGCCCGT
>VZSV01000070.1:1411479-1431139 GCA_013398735.1 Nothocercus julius
GGCACAACCCTGCACCCTGCCGGTGCTCTCTGGAACGACGGCGGAGCCGCACTGCGCCCGCACGCAGCAGGACTTCACCGCCTTCCAGATGCCTGGCCACTTCTTTTTCCATTTGGTTAAACACGCCTTCAACCACGTACACTCTCTGTATAAATCTTATACTTTCTTTATATGCAAGAAGACAATACAATTAGAAACAACCTGCTTTATGGATCTGCAGGAAATGTGGCCATAGAGTTGTACTTAAGAATATAATTTCAATAAATACATCTGTTTTTTAACACTTCCCCAGAAGTTAGCTACTACGAACCCTATTTCATGTCTGAAACGAGACATCTAGTTCTCTCAATGGCACGACCACACTACGTAGCCTTCCCGTGCTGAGTTCAAAGCACTTGATGAACCGGACACAGGGCCAAGCAAAGACGCAGCGCTGGGCCGGGCAGGGCCGGGCAGCACAACGTGCATCATACAAAACTGTGGGACTCGAAACCATCACCAATCTGTCCCTTATGTCCTGTTAATTAATGTATCTATACTAGAGTTTTTAAAAACATTTTAGCATGTGAACATATTTGATGCACAGAAAAACGGATCTTCTTACATATCTGTAGAACATCTGGTACAGTGGAGTTCTGATCCTAACAGGGAGTTCTAGGAATGGCTATAATATAAATAAGAACAAAAGTTGAATAGGAGAACAAAAAAAATAAAAAGACACCTTATTTAAATATTAATTTGAAACCATTAAGGAACCACTGAGTGAGGAGAATCATTAAGGGACAAAATATAATTGCAGTGCATCAGCTGGTGTTTTTGGATGTCATGAAATGAATATGATCTAGTCAAGGACATCTGATGTCTCATCCCAAATAAGCCAAGTATGTTATTCCCACTTCCTTGTTGAAGAAAACGCTTTTAAAAGGAATGGTCTGAAAGGAACACAATCTCCATACTGAAAATCCTACAGATTATGAGTGGAATCACATAGCCTATAAGTAAGATTTCTGCTGGCCCCCAGCTACTTACACTGCTATGTTGTTACCTTATATTTGCATTTTGCTGTCTATGCCTGTATATAATATTCTTACAAGGTAATATGTATCAGCAGGTGAAATATAACACTGCAAATTGTGTATTACCAATATTGTGAGTACACCACAAAGTAGAAGCACTATTGCAAATGCACTATCTTAAGTGGAAAAGTTTGCACTGCTAGAAGAGAAATTAAACTCTGCCAGGGAATTTTAGGAGTTCGGGATCAAGTCCAGCAAATTCTCCTGACTCATCCATTATCTGGATGGTTTTGCACTCGTTTTAAAAATTATTCCAGTTATCTGTTTTCCATCTCAAACTGTATTCTTCTAGCACCCATCTTTAGAAGCTCCTGGATTGCCTCTCAGATTGCACCAGTAGTTCTGGATCCCTGAAATGAACACCTCAAAGGAGATTAATGATGCAAATCTGAGATAGCGGAGTACTGGCTACAGAACTTTTGGATCAATGCATCGCATTTCTGGGTATGCGCCTGAGCTCATCCTTATTTGCCAGTGAACATATAGTAAAAGAATTGCTATCAAGTAGGGAAAGGAGGGCAGTTCAGCTCTGGATGTTTGCATCCCTTGATTGCTAGTGCTTTGCTAGCTTTCCGTTCAGCAGGAATCATCCAGATATGCAGAGCTATTGTGTCACACTGCCCAAAAAATGTTACCAATGAACACAAAGGAAATATTGAATGCAGTTACTGGACAGATCTTTAGTAAGGTGGTGCAACATGAATAAGCTTGATTCAGGTCACCCCTATACTGCTTTTTGGATAGAGAAGGAAAAGTCATGTATTTCTATGATTATGCGTACACTGGCAGGTAACCAAATAAGTTTAATTTGGTCATTTTAGTAGACCAAGTTTCATATGTTACCATATTTAAGAATAAAAGAATGAAGATTGTATAGTCAGTTATAAATCGTGAGAAGTGTTCATGTACCTCTTGAGGTATTGCTAATTTGAGAGGTTATTTCTCTATTTTGTAAGATACAGAAATACATCATGGTTTCAAAAAGCAGCGTTTCACTGTCTACGTGTAAAAAACACATAGACCTGAAAAAGTGCGAGATACTTCAGGTAGGATCCCTGCACGTGAGTTCATAATAATCTTCCGCACTAATTACACGTAGGTCAAAGAGATCTTCCCAAGAGTGAGAAGAGACCAACTATGGTTGTAGCTTATGTTGTATGTTCTCTATTTTACACCGGAGTATTTGAATTCATTATTTTCCTTTACCTGAAGAACTGCAGGGTACCTCACTGAAACTAAACACAACCCTCAGACTTGAGTATTTGCCTTTCCCAACTTCCCTTTGGAGTTTGCTTAGAAACTTTGAGCACACCACGCTCTGATTTTGGAATATCTGGGCAGCTCCAAGAGCATATTTTCTCCTTGTTGACTCTTCCCCATTCTTGTCATTGATAACCTTGCAGTAGGTGTGCCCTGGGTTGTCCTCACAGGCAATGAAAAGCAGCATAGCATACAGCTGGAGGAAAGCAGTAGATATCAAAATATAAATGTTAAATCTTCATAAAAATGCACTTATGGTTTGCTTCCTATTCATGCAGTGGCATTCACCATGGTAAGAATAAAAGATGTACTTTTCATACTCTCTAGCTCTGAGGGGTGCTAGATAAGTATAACGATAGTACAGCCAAGACTGCTAAATTTATTACGGGAGCCTGTGATCCCAATAGTATATTGCTAATAACAGTGCCAAATATCCAAAGGCGGCTGCTCATTAGAGGTTATCCAGTCCTGTAGGCTTCCTCACCGAATACTGCATTGCAATATGCAAAGGCATATTATACCAGTGGGAGAAGCAAGCTGCTTTTCTTAGATATAAATGGGTAACAAGCATCCAATATTTCTTTGAAAAATCAAGTAAACTGTGCCAGAGGACAGAAAGGACATCTGAGCCAAAAGAAACCAGAATCTTTGCAAACTAAAAGTGTTTTTACTGCTGCAAGTACTGAGTCAGCCCACGCTAATTTCCCTAGACCATTGACATGTTCTAACTCTTTTTTCAGTCTAGGGACAGTACATAAACAGTTTGTTTTGTCCAGAGTTCTGGACTTCAGAAACAAAAAAAAAATAGTGGGGGAAAAAAAAAAAAAAAAAATCCCAGGCATTTCCTGAGACATTTTTGCAGAATCATGCAGTCTCAATTCCAAGGTGCTTACAATCATTTTATTCTACTGAGTACCTAGACTGAAGACTTAGGTGTTGTTCAGAACATAATTTATCTTCAGCTTTCAATGCACAGAATTGTATTTCCCACATTTTAACATTTTATTTCTTTTCAAGAAGCGACTGCAGCTAAACCTTCTGCCATTGCATACATTCCAAAATCTTTTTTGATTGCAGAGAGCATCCTGTCATTTCTTCTACATTAGCACTAGTGCATCCTCTTAAAATAAACCATCTGCTTAAGGTAAATTACTTTGCTCCCTGCCCAGGCCCACTTGTCAGCCATTTGAATGGGAGCAATTGGGAATGGGCTGGACACACAAATGCTTCAAATGATGAAGAATGTTAAAGAGAAGGAATACTTTATTTGGGTGACATTCTGAAGAACCTACTGGGACTTAGTTACTTACTTTAACTAGCAAAGAAAAAAATGTGAAAGCAGAGACTGGCAGGGTGACACTGACAATTTACCACCACTGCTGAAGGACTAGGCTCAGCCCAGCTCTTGGCAGACAGGGTAAAATCTGACAGGAAGTTTATAGTCAACAAAACTCTCACACTTGTATTGAGATGTGCTAACAGAAAATGAGCTTTCCCAGTAACGCTCTGTATCCCAAATGCAATGTGTATGAATATAGGCACCACAGTAGCTGGACAGTGACAGATTAAGCCCAATCATGCACAAGGGTAAGAGAGGTAGTTGGTAGATAATGAACCACTCATGATACTCGTTTCTCTGAGATGATTCTTAGAAACATAAAGAAAGAAAGAACAACTCAGCACTGTGAAATATCCACTTCAAGAGAGTTCTGACAGCAATTCTGACTGGAGTATCTAAGCTACAGTTATGCAGCAGTTTGATTAGCATATCTTTTATTGTAACCCAAGAAAGAACTAATTTCGAAGACCTCCTACTGACGCAAGATCTTGCAAGGCAAGAAGGTTTGGGCAAGATCTTGCCCAGCTTGTCTTACACCTTCTGCTTTATGCATTTGACTACATGCATCTTCAGGCTTATCACAAATAGAACGAGTATGACTACCATGTTTGCAGATATTCTACTCACATCATTTACACATAAATCTATGTCTGTTTATCTAGAAAGGTCCAAAAGTAGCTGCATGTTAAAGCTGTCCTGTCTGACTTAAATACAGCTTTAGAAGAATCCCACTTTGTGAAAGGCAGCATTGCCTAAAAACTCCTAAAACCATAATTATAGCTGGGACTATTTTCTTTGAGCATAATTTATGAAGATACTCTGATTTGTTACGTAGATGAATTCCCATATTTCAGGAAAAAGAATATTCTTCTGCTCATTTCAGTGCCCCCCAAATTTAAAGTTTTTCCTATTGTGGGGAATACTAGTATTCCCATTCCTAACCAGGAGATTTCCTTCAGTATGGTCAAGCACAGACGAAGGAAATCTCTTTCTGAGAGAGTAACACAGACTAGGTATCTGAAGGTCACTGGAAACATTTCAGTTTTTTTGAGGGAAAAAAGAAACAAGAAAAAAAAACTCAGCCCTCCCTGAACACTTTATCCTGGGGCTGACAACACTGGCATTACAGAATCTTTACCTTCTCCAAGGAATTTTTATATCCTTGAAGACTGGCCAATAACGCTCACATTTAGCAATGGATTTCATGATAAAAAATTCCAAGCAACTTTTACAGACAAAAACAATTCATAAGAGCTTTTTATAATAAAAAAACATAAAATTTAAAGACCTTTAGAATTAATCTTGCGCAAAGTCTCTTTTCTAAGGTGAGATGATTCTGATAAGGCCAAAGAGGTCACAAAAAAAAAAAGAAAAAAAAATTATAAATATTAAAATGGACAAGCTACAAGAATTTTCAGCATATATATGCTAGTGTAATATTTGAAAAGCCATTCATACTGACACTTCTGTTATCTGCTATTTTTAAGTACAAGGCTGAGAGCCTGCAACAGAAATTGTTGCTGTCCTTGTTTCCACATATACAAGCTCGTCTGCCTCTCTCTGAACACAACGGTGGAGAAAAGGTCAAACAAATAAATCTATCAATAAGGGGAAAATAGATTGAGCCACATAATTTTAATTTCAACTATACAAATAAATCAGTGAACAACTGCTGGCATGAAAGAGAAATATGTTCAGGCTCAGAAATAGTATAAATTCACTCATAAAATGAATTATAAAATTATAAACTCTTTCAGACAGGAATAGTTATTTACTAAATATATGTATATAAATAACACCTTACAAAATGTTAAGGCATTCTAAGCTATATGACAGTTAAAGCTTAGATTTTTCAGAAAAAAAGCATTCATTAGCATTTCCCTTAGGAGTAGCAGATAAATAGGCATTGTTTAGGAATGTTATATTTATATGAATTATATATTTTTTTTCCTGAGTCACCCTATCAAATTACTTTAATACAACATTGATCTTCATATGGAGGTACCCAGAGCCTCATTCAGATATTAAGACATCCAAGGAAGCACCTTCAGGACTGACTTTATGGGCTTTTGCAGTCCCCTGCGGCTGCCCTGGATCCTGGGGCTCACGAAGGGATGAGCTGGGACCTAAGTCCTGCTTGGAACTTCAGCCTCCGAGGAGGAAAGTGCACGTGTGCCCATGACAAATGCTGCGAGGCTAAGAACCCATGCACACAGTAAGGGATCTGCTATTGCATAATTTAAAGACAAACTACATGATGGCCTATATATCTTCTGACATTTTCTAAACAAATAAGGAGAGACATGACAACTGACAATTGCATATGCAAAGCACGGCGGTGTTGAAGTAATCAACTGGCTATTGCTTTAAATAATACCAAGGAGTATTTCAATACAACTCCATGTGCCCCAATTCAAAACGCCACTCTGACAAGAAACAAGAAATAAACTAAAAATGTACCCACTTAAAAATATATATTTTAATTAAACTTAAATGAAAATCTAGCTTCTATTATGACAGCTATTACTGAGTCACTATCTGTGGTAGTTCAAACTGCTGTACTGAACCTATTCAGAAATTTAACCTTGGTGTTCCTTTCAAAGAAGTAAATGTGCTGTTTAATTTATTCCTCTTCTACTAGCATTCATAGTACACCTTGCTGAAAAATACAAAACAAGTGTTTCTGAAACATTTCCAGCTATGATATATCAATGGCAGTCTCATTATAACAATGAGAAGGAAAGTCAGTCACAATTTTAAACTTAGCAATTTGCATTAGTTGCTCATTTATGATTAACATCCTTAGATTAATCTTAGGGCTGCCTAAGTTTCACCAAGTACAATGTTCAAGAATTAATAATTTGTCTCAATATGTAGGAACCTTCTTAACATAAAACTTTTTTTTTTTTTTCCTCAAATACAAGGCAAGATGAGAGAAACGAACCATGCTGAAAGTATACTCCTCTTTCCTGGAGGAGTTATAATCCTGGATCAAAAAACTACAGTATTTTCTCTATCAGGCAATTTTATATTTCAAAACTGCTCCAGTCAAAATCAGTTAAAAAAAAAAAAAGTATTTTCTCTGCATTTAAATCGATTAACTATGTAATATGAACCTTTCTGCATTTTTCTGTTTATTTTACAAGGGAAATACCAAAGACTTAACATACTTTTATTATAATAATAGCAATTACATGCAGCATTGACCTTATTCAAGGAGCAAGTTCTAGGCAGTTTGTTTTATCCAAGATATTTTAAAACAATTATTTGTTTTATGAAAGCACTTACATATTCCACAGTTAATTGAAATAAATGATTCACTTGCATGAAATTTGTCTTGTGCAACAGCAACACTGTGAAGGAAGTGTAAGCTACTACAGAGGATTTAATTCTCACAAACAGCTGCATAACAACTACACTTCTATGAACAGTAACAAATTAAGGACATCTACAAGACTCCAGCTGTGCTAATGAATTCTTCCTTCCCCTGCTACAAAGAGGACTAAAATACCTGCAGGACTTTTTTTTTTTTTTTTTTTAAATCAGTGTTCTTATATCTCCATCCTAGGAAAAAAATAAGCTATATATCATTTATATTTTAACTCATTCACCATTTTACTTCTTTTAGCAGACACATATTCATATTAAAACACCCATCAGGAAAAACAAGACAAAGTATAAAAATAGAATACTTTTATTCAAAATCAAAACCACTGAATGGTATCTATTGCTCCAAAAGCTGTTATGATGGTCACTTATAATACGATAAAGCGAAAAGGAGTTTGGGTTAAATAAAATAGAAACTGCATTAAATCCATGTGTTTCAGAACAGACTATATCACCCCGCTCTGCAATACACTCTGCGAAGTGGCTGGGCAGCACAGAACAGTATCCTGCCTTGATCATCGGGCCTGTTCAGTGCGGGGTTTATCTACAACAACAATTACCCAATTTCTTGTTAATGCCCTTTCAAACAAGAGGGATTTCTGCAGTTTGCTGTATATGTGAAAAAAAAAATCTACCAAAGAGACTAGGGAAGTGAAACATCCATGAAAGTTAATGAGTAAAGCCTCTAAACAGCCTTAAAATGTCATTACAGATCATAAGAAAAATGAAATTCACAGCAGCAGCAGCAAGAAACCGGCGCTGCGGCGCTGGTGCTGGGCACCCGGGGTGCATGGGCACCTCCCCAGGCACGGAGCGCCCGGGGCTCCCACACGTCCCCACGGAGCACCCTGGTCGCTCCTGCCACGGCCGGCACCAGGTTCCACGTGGGCCCTGCAAGCAGGCGCACGAGATGCTGCTTCCCTCCGCGCTCTGCAGGTTCCTGCCCGCCGCGGTCCCTCGTATCCCGCCTGCTGACGCCCAGCAGCCGCTGAGCGCTGGCACCCAGGCGCTCTAGCCAGTGCCACTCACTGTTGAAACATGACTAGAAGAGACAAAACATCTGAAAGACTGGAAAAGAATGGAAAAGGGCAAAAAAAGCCTTTCCATAACATTTGGCAAAACTGTTCTTTGGAATCCCAGCTCTGCAGCAAGTGGAAGTGCACTGGAGATTAATCTGCTTCATTACGAATTTAGGCTAACTGAAAACTTGTTTATGAGAGCAGGCTAGCACCAGCTGCCTCCAGAAAATATGCAGAACTAATTTTTTTGTATTGTAAATAACTGCAATACTCTAATTTCCAAGGGCAGCTCCCTTTTCCACTAGGGCTGGTTTTAGTTGGAAGCTGTAACGTTCATATCTCTTTGAGCATACACCCCATATGCATACATTTCAAGATGACAATCCTGGTAATTTCTCAAGTTCCATCAAAAAGTTACAGTATTAAAAATGAAAAAGAGGGTTATCTTAGATGCCCCAAGGCTCTATCACAAAGGGCAGCCCAGAAATGCACCTGAGTGTGACCTTCAGGAGCCCTAGGACTGGTGCAGCACTTGGACAGCTTGAGAGCCATATGTAGCTAAAGAATCAAAGTTTAGTCACATCTTACCTATTGTTATAAATAGACTGTAAGGTCCTTGAGAATGAACCCTTTGAGTGTCTGTACAATGCCTAGCGCAACAAAATCCCTGTCGCTGACTTGGACTCTGAAGTGCTGCTGCAATACAGCGAAGTTCGTACAAAGCCAGAGTTTGCTCCAGTGGAATGAACATTAAAAATATTTATGTAATGAACACCAGCATGCTAAGCTAATTCTACAAAGTAGCATGTATTTCACATCTTTCTCTGAGAGCGAATTATCTGTTCTTTTCTCTAGTATCCCGAAATGTGGAAATGAAACATTACTACATAGCTACTCAGATACACCACAAAATACAGATTTTTGCTATGTGCCACTAAAGCTGAATATATCAAGGACTAGTATCTGCAGAAGAAGAACATAGTAAAACCCCACAGAGAAGGACTGAATGGCATTAAAACACATTTGTTTAGGTTATGGGCATCAGATCCTAATTTGACAAAGTGGTGGCAATACTATTTGGAAAGGATACAGCAACACAGTAAGGAAGTTGAAGATGGATACACCTTTTAAATGAGCTGCTCTCCTCTTACTGTGTGGCTTATCAGCTGTTTCACTGCTTTATCTTCTTCCTTACAGATCTCAGCAAAACGACAAGGAGACACACAGACACACGACTTAAAGCTCCACTATCACCCACTTAGGAAATAAGAGTGACCACTACCCAGTGACAACACCCAAACTATTTGCCAGCAATTCTGTAGCCTTTTGTAATCAGGGAGAGTCTCCCTGGAGTCTGTTAAGAACACTACAGGGTAAGGTGGCTTTTAGATGGCAACGCCGCACAACATGGCAATACCCCACAACGTATTCTCCCCAAGGCACCCTGGCTGCTGCTCAAGTTTTACACATGCAGTAGTCTCTTCTCTGACTACTCCTTCTCTTGTAAAGAAAAATCAAGCTTTTCATCAGCCTCCCCGCTTAATGCTGCTCCCTAACCCTGTCCCCTGCCATAGCTCAGTTATAGGAAAGTAGGAAGCACAGCATTTTCGTTTATCGGATATTCATACATACACACTGTACAGAAATCCAGAATCATAACTTGTGTACCCATTGCACTGGGTACACAACTCTTCAGACTTGGAGAAAAGGAGGCATATTTTATTTTTTTATTCTTCCTACTCTCAGGATTTGTTCTCAATAAGAATTTTGCTTATAAATGGTGAACAGTGTTTTATAATAGTTATCAACTTTGGATGCATACAGACATTAAATGTTTTAAATTGAGATTCTGTAATAATCACAATTATTAATGGATTCTAATTCTGTTACATAATGAAGATAACCTGTGGTTCACCGGATGCTTCTCAGTGAAAATTATTTTGAATTCATCAGCACATAAATCACCAGCATTTTTAAATGTGTAGGTTTTCCTCTTTATTGTTCATAAAATGGCTATGCTAATGCATAAAAGAACTGTAAGGAGAAAGGTTTATAAAGCTCCTTCCCTCTTCATGTATAAGAACTTCTCGGTTCTGTTAAATCTTTTATTTTCAATTTTATTCCATCTGCAAGTGTCCAAGCCTGTTTACAAGAAAAACATACCTAACAAGACAAACACTTAGTACTTTGGAAACACCTATACTAATTCTCTTAACTATTTCTTTGGCTATTTTGGACGACAATTTAAAAACATTAAAAGGACTATTATACAGTACCAAAGAATATTTCAGTGTGAATTTAAACTCATTGTAGAGCAGTGAGAAAATTCATTTTTACAGTTGATTTCTGTGCTATCCAAATTTGCATCATCCATTAACATGAGACTTTGGAGCAACACTGATCTTCCTCTCCTGTTCTTTATAATCAATGCTTAGATATTAACGTATAAATCTTATACATAGAGATGTACATACACTATGCGTGTGCTACAAATTGGATATGCCCTATTACTAAGTACCTCAAATCTCTCTGCAAAGGTTCTACGACAGGCAAGATACTCTTTTTACCTTTGGCTATAATCTCTTTCTCTGTAATGGCCTCAAGAGTAGGGAGAGATTTTAGATAAAACTCCCTAATAGGACCACACAGATACAGACCCATATAGCACACACTGAAATTATTGTTTCAGTAATCTCATTCCCTAAAGGAACTTTTACCCTTCGGTAAAGGAATCACTGCACTGATACCACTGCTGTGATGGAGTTGCATAGACGCAGCAAAACCAGCTTTAATTGAGGCTGGGTTAGTCACTGAGAGCACTGAGTTACTCCGCAATGTATCGTAGCACATCGACATGGCAGAAGCACCTGGACACTCAACAACATATAATCACCAACCCTTGCTACTAATTTCATTATTTCCATCAATGGCAAGCCACAAGCTCTTTCTGGCAAACCATGATAGCTCTGCAAGACTTAACTAATGCCAGACAAAAATGTCCTTGGTGAGGGGAGAAGGAGGAAATCAAGGATATGTGACTGGCATCACCTTCCGTAGGACACACTGCCATGCACGCGGAAACATACGCGCTCTGGTGCTTCCTGTGGGGAAATGATGCTTCCCAGTTACGTGTGAGTCTTGCCACTGCTATTAGCTACTTGTGTCATGCCAGGCAACACAATCTCTCTTCATATCTTCACTGATTTGTACAAACCCTAAAGCCAATTATATATTTCTTCCTAGCTCTTTCATTCTCAAATTTGATAATGGGTTCATAACTTAATATTAAGATATTCTTTAACACTATTTCAGTATTTTCTAACAAATTCTACAACATGATATAATAGGTAAGATGATAATCGGCTTTGGCCAAATTCCCCCCAGTTGGCTCAAGGATGTAGCTCTTAATAGCTTTCCAGTAAAAGCTTAAAAACTACTGTGACTTTTTGCGACCAACTCTATTCCTTCAAGAAAAGTAGGAATAGCAGTAAACCTTCCTCTATGACCCATATTTATTCACATTATCACCTTGTTTCTTCCATTATTTGGAAGTAAATGCCTCTTACCAAATTAAAATTTGTTTATGCCTCTGTTCCACCATTTTTCCTCTTAATTCAGCTAAAATTCTAAAGCATCACTTGTTTAAATTCATTGCAAACATGATGACATGGCATTTCCTGCAACTATAAAACAAATTTATCTAAACTTCAACCAAAGAGAAGAAATCAAGGATATACCGATACCACTTAGTTACAGCAGGATATCATCTCTGATACTATAAAGCAATAAGCAAACACATATTTTAGGAACATTTTTTTTCTATAATTACTATAATTTCTATATATAATTTCTGTAATTCCTTTTCTATAATTTTACTATAGCCATATGCTATAAGTTTTGCGACTTTTGTAAAAAATAATGTATTTTGCTTTCCAAATTCTAAATATGAAAACATAATTCAAAAACATCTTTGATTTTTCATATTTCAGAATTTTACTATAACATATAGATGGATGTTTGTGATCATTTACTACACTTCCAGTTAATTGTCTGCATCATATTATGTAGGAAGCAACATTACAAACTGGCATGAAAATTTATAACTAATATTTGCCCAGGAAAAAAAATGTAACTACATATCACTGATTATATAAGCAGCATCACTTCTGTTAACATTTAGCAGTATAGAGTTGTGATTATAATATCATTAAGTTCTAATACAATAACTTTTGTAATTCTGACAAATAGATACACCTAATCAAGGAGGAACAAAATCTTTTTCATCTTTCTACTTTATAGTAAAATTCTCAGAACTACAAATGGGATAAATGTTAAGGATATAATACTTACAGTGAATTCACAGAAATCAATGCTATCAAGACTTTTGCTTCTATGTATTCTCCCTTTTATTCTTCTTAAAGAGGGTTTTCCCTGACTTACACTACAGGTAGCACCATTGGGATTTTCGGAAGATGGAGTTACCCTGCCAAACAGAAAAAAAAAAAAAAATCACGTATCAGACAAATATCCATTTTACCAAATGTCTATCTTTAAGGTAAGATATATACAAAGGAATATATACGTTATCATACTATACTAACAGTAAACCTCGTTCCAAAATTACATTTTCAATCACTAAGTTCCAAAATTATACCCACAGGAGTATGTAGGAATCTACTTGTCACCAAGTCTATGATTGCCCGAAGGTTTAGCCAAAAGCAAATTGTCACTGCCAAATGAAGAGCAGCCATTTTTTGTACAAGTATAACCACTATCAGAAAAATCACAGGAAAAATCACACATAGAGAAATATACCTAACTTCTGAAAAAATAAAAGGAATCCTTATCAGATGACTGAAAAAAAAGTAAGTCCTGTAATACTTGTTGATCGCTGCCCCCTAAATCAGCAGGAGACTGGCAGTTTTCCAATGTGCAAGTACTAATGGTACTCAGATGTTCTAATGACAAATAATGATGCACAGTGATGAAATTAATAGGATCTATTGAAGTTATAGGGGCAATACATTAAGGAACTACATGTTAAGAAAAAGTCTTCTCTAATAAAGGTAGTCTATCTAAGCATAGTTGTAACGGGAGCCCCTAAATGAAATATTTTAAGTACACAATCCCTATTTTGAGGAGCTTGTTGGAAGTGGTTAATGAGCAAGCAAGTAGGGTTAATAATTAAACAAGTGTACTGTGAGGTCAATATTTTAAATGCAAAATAGTCTCTAGTCAATCCAATATCATATTAGAAAAAAATGGCTTTTCAGCAAATATCCTCACCAAGAATCACCAAAAAACTAAAACACTTAGCATAAAAATCTAAATTTATTTTGTCTGATTTCTCAACTGCAGTTTTAAGTGGCGACAAAGTGAAACAAACAAACAAAACCCAATGTAACTACAAAAAAAATTATCTTTTCAGCATTTCACAAGACTTTGGACAGCAGTGCGCTGGACTTCTCTGGAATCATTAAGATTCCTCTTCTGAAAAATATTTAAGAACGTGCTTTGCTTTAGTTTGCTTTCATAAAATTAATGGGTTTACTATGCACGTAAGTACTTTTGCAAAGGAGAAAGGCATGAAAAACACAGGCTGAACACACTTGTGCCACCAGTGAGACTCCTAGGTCTACACAGCATCATGGTTAGGATAAAATGTCCAAACTCTTGTTCATGGTAGGCATGTTCAGTCTGAGACTGACAAAAAAAAAAAAAAAAAAAAGGGTAATAATAAAGTTTGTAATGAAAATAGGCCTCAAAATTCCTTATTCATTTCTAAATGGAAAGAACTTGATTTTTGTTCGCTGATTACCACTTGAAGATTTTGTTCTTCAGTGATTATGGTTTTCTTTTTACACATGCACACAAACACACACACACACACAAACAAACTGCTGTTAGTTCTCTTGAGATAACTAATTTGCTGTAGATTTTATTTTCCTTAGGTCAAATGACTTCCAGTTTCTAACCACAAAGTTAAATAAAAAATTTCTATGTGAAAAAGCAACTACAATATTTAGACATTTTAATTATTTAATAGACTTCCTGCTCAAGCTGCACCAGATTCCTCTGTATAATTATATGTGGATTAGATTCTGAGAAAGATGCCTAACTTTCACAGTAAGCTGTTTACAGAACAGAAACTACAAAAGTGCCACAGATTCCCTATTTCTACATCTTACTTACCAGGACAAATTGGCAAAGACTGTTGCTCAGTGACTTTTATAAAATATATGCGTGCATGTGTATATAAATGTACAATATTTATTATAAAAATACATAAAATATACTATATAACAGTACATGTATTGTATTATATTAACAATTATTATCACTTCATTGGGTCATCACAAGATAAGCAAACAATATTCAATCAGTGAAAAATCTAAAAAAAATCATCAGTGGGAAACTGGAAGCTTTGCATGATACGGTGCACCAAAGGAGCACCATACCATGAGCTACGAGCTAAAATATCCAAACCTAGTGGTTTTTTTGTTTGTTTTTTGACTCTGTGTTTGAGGATGAAATCGTGGGGCAAGCAGTGTATCATATTAAATATCATTTTGCTGAGTCTTAATATATCCAGTGCCTCAGCTATTCCCCCAATCTTAGCAAAGATGAGCAATAACAGATCGGAGCAGACTTGGATCTATTTCACTGCATCTTCTCCGAGTGCTGGATGCAGCACTGGCAATTCCAATAATTCTGTTGCAGAACTGGAACAGTTTCAAGTACTAGAAATATCACAAGGAACAGAACCCCCAAAATATGATTCTGAAGATGCAAGACTAGCAAGAGTACTAATCCAAAGAATTCAAGTTTGACTTGAAAATACATTTTCCCCAAAAAAATTTAAAAATGTTTGGATTTTTACTTTGGATCTTCCTTTCTCAGACTTTCTACTGTAACCAGAGAAATGAAAGATTTTTTTTAGATGAACACAAACTCTCATCCAGTAATACGGTTCTGGCATCTGAACTTTAAGTCAAAAAAAAAAAAAAAAAGCAATTACATTATTAATGAAAGTTTCCGCATCTGATTATCTCCTTTATTTCTTTTTGTCTTGTTTAATTAAGAGAAAATTCAGAAGTAACTAAGTTACTGGTTGTAGCATATGCATCAGGCATATAGAAGAACAGGTTAAAGCAGAGATTTGTGAGAGTCCTTTTGAAATGCCAGCAGCTCATCAGCTATTTGAAGGCAAATATTATTGAATCAAAGCCTAAAAATGAGATTTCCAAAGTAGTCTGGAGTTTCAAAAATTGTAAAATGGCATCAAGATCTGTGAAGGCAATGAGCAACTCTGTATGCCTTGTTTGAAGTGTTTTCTTTCTGTTCATCAAAGAATATATATTTAATATAACATAAGACCTTGCTAATGTGGCTGATCCTGAATTAAGGCACCCCAAATTACCAAGGTTTTGGAAATAAAAAACAAGTAAATTCAAACCATTTTGTAAATCTCATCTGGTGCCGGAGGCCCCTGTTTAACATCCACGGTTCTTATAGCAGTTTCATTGACCTTGATTGGTTCCTGATCAGATTACGTAACTGTGATTTTAAATTATTTTTCCAGTGGGTGAAACAAGCAAAGACCTTACAGACCACTGACAAACATGCTAGCTTAACAAAATATATCACCCAGCAGTTACCTCAGGATACTGCATCATATCAAGGGGTAACAACATAATACATAGCATAGCATCATTAGGTGCTGTATATAATGTGACATTAGAGTGTATATAATGTGACATAACTTTTATTTAAGAAGAAAATCTTTGCATCCTATTTGTCCATCATTACTATTTATTATAAACTTCATAATTATATCTTCTTATAGTTGAAATGACTGATACAGTGTCATGTTATTTTCTAGACAGATCAGTTAGATTGAACATCTTTTTAAAAATTAAGACTTGTCAACTTCTTCAGCTCAATCATTGTATCCCACCCTCCTCAGAGAATAAAAATTGTGTCAATTAATTTGCAATAAAATAAATATTTACAAGGGACCAAGACGAGATTATTATTCCTGTTCAAACAAGTATTAACTGGAATCGGTAATGAAAAATCAAAAATAACCATTCTGGTAAGCTGTTTTTTTTTCATACAGTCCTGCAGAGGCACCCAAGAAGTTCAATCTTTGAATTTTTCCTCTCTTATAATAAGATGACATTTTCTATTATGATGGATATGATTCTACATAGAACATAGGGTAGCTGTGACACTTTCCTCCCTATGTATGGTCCTAATGATACAACAGAAATTTTTCATAATAAGCCTCAACTTTCGCCTCCAAGTCCTAGTCTAAAAACAAAGATCCTGAGTCAACAAAACTTTGAGAACACTGTTTAATTCCATGCGTGCTGGTTACTCTTCACTGACTCTTCACTCACATGCTTGAAAATAAATGTGCCTAAGCACTATAGTACAAGCACAACCGATCATGAGCATGCAGGTTTCTAAACCACTTTTTGAACAACAGCACCAGACAAACAGGGTGAACTGGATCTAGTCAAAATTCAAATTATACATTGTATTCCATCTGCGTTCTTCTCCATCAGCTATGGATCACCTCAAAAAACAAATATGTAAAAAAGGTGCTGGAAATGTAAACATGTGATAGTCTCAGTCATTGTCATAATATTCCTCATGAGGAAAACACATTGACTGAGCTTATTTCCTAATTCTTTGAACAATAAGCTCAGTCTTGCACATGCAATCAACAAATAACTAGAATAATTCCAGAGAAGGAGCAAGCCAAAACAAAGGAAAGAGGGGATATTCTAAAGCCTTTGAAAGTAGATACAAACACTTTAAGAAACAGATTAGGGTTTGTTTTTTTGTTTGTCTGTGTTGTTATGTTTTGGCTGCTCCTTCTCATCCGGGCAGAGAAACCTAACTTGGAATTTGGCAAGAATTTATGGTCTATATGTACACTTCCTCTTAATTACCTGATTTATAATTTCCCATTACAACAACATTCACCTTGCAGGTATTGGTAGTTCAGTAAATATTGATGCCAATCTACTATTTTAAAGTACTCCCAGGTCAGAAGTTAATTTTCCATGAGAATCTTAACAAATGTGTTAATCCATGTTGCCTTTAAAAAACAAAAACAAATCTATCAACTGATGTTGAGAGTAAAATCCTGAGTTATCTCATCAGGGTGAAAGAGACTGCCATGCAACTGCCAAAGTGTGAACTGCCACATTTCAGTTCTTAATTCAGCTTCTCTAGTAACTGCTGGAGCCAAGGCTCAATGTCAAAAAAAGGTTTCACAATTTGCCAGTCTCTATAAAATATCTTATTTCAAAATAGGAAGGCCTGAAGAACAGTATTAATTACACACCTCTGACAACTGTTTTAAATACAATGAACCACGTAATATGCTATTAGAGAGAAATAAAGGTAGTGCTTTTAAGAAACATACTTGGACAACCGTAGAAAAAAATCCTGTGTGCAGAAGGCAGGTACAAGCTCTTGCAGAAGAGAGCAGCTCCTCACGCTGCCTCAGCCACAACCTGCAAAGAGGCTCATGCTCTGAAGACAGTTCACTGACTTGTTAAACTCTGCCAACTAGTAGCATTATGATGGTGGGTTTGGGGATCCGGACACAATCCTCCCAGCAATACGATTAAAAACATCCTACTCATCTGATTTAGGTTTCTACATATTAGATTACAACACAGCCACAGAACAGGGTCTGATTCAGCAGTTTGGGACTCCAGCAATGTCCCTGACCACTGAGTGCAGAACTCTAGTACACCAGGCAAACCTCCCCATAAAACGAGAAAGCTCCATAGCCAACACAGCTGAGCTCCAACTCCAGCACCTCCAGCTGCAAGACTGGGGCATAAATTCCTTCCCTTTTGTCCAAATCTCTGTGCGTTTTATTCCCAGTTAGTTTATACCAATCAGTGTCCATCTTATTTGTTCTGATCTGTAGCTGTGCTTTTGTGTGTCGAAGAATGGGACTGACATTTTGGAGGGGAAGTCAGAAGAAATTAGAGTGGCAGATGATCCATAAAGAAATAAAGCATTGCTGCTACCTTTTTCATTTTCATCCAGTAGGATTCAGGTGGATTATCTCCACCAACAAAAAGATATTTTAAACCTTTTTTATTAAATTATATGTTTTGCTTCCACCTACAATATGTACTTACACATCAAGCATCTTATGAATCGGACTGGTCATAATTCTTTAAAAAAAAAGTAAAAAGAAATTAAGGTATTGGCATCCTCTGATTATAAACTGACTTGATTTATATATTTTCTTTATGTATTTTGGAGATTCCCAGTGATATGGCATTGGAACACATCTTTGCTTTCCATGCCGGCAATACACATTATACTGCATTCATTTTAGTAATAAAAATATACTCATCTCCCTATTATTCATTTTTTCTTAATGCGTGCATTAAGAACATTATACATACAAATTAAACACAAATAAAAAAAAGTGTCATGATAAATTGTCCTTAAGCAATTCTCTGAACATGTCAGAAAATATTGTTTCATCCACAAGCATAAATTCTACCCACACAGACAATCCTATTCAAGTTGCCAAAGGAAATGTGACTAGATAATATCATGTCACTTACTAAGAAATATCCCAGAAAAAAACTTTCAAGAGCTTAAGTAATTCATATATATCTCTGCTATATATATTTTTTCTTTTATACTCTTAAGTCAATTAAATCTTTATACAGCATAGCACTTTAGCTAACATGAAGACAAGTTACAAATGTTAAGAAATTCATGCCATGAATTTATGCCATGGATTACTTGGGATCCAGTATACTGTTTTGATATCCATCAAAAGCAGAGAATCTCATCCTGAAACTAGGTGATACAGAATGATCTAAACTCCAACTGCAGGCATTCAGTAGGAGCTGTATCAGGTCCTTGCAGACTTACTTTCTAAAGTACGCAAATATAGATGATAATTTGTCAGCAAAGAAGATATTTCCAAGAAAACTGAGGAAACATGATTCAGAACAAGAGTTAGCATTATATTCCATAATTAAATTTTTAAACAGTACGTCAGTATGCACACTGCTGCACACTGACAGGAATGTCATTTTAGGAGAACAAGATTGGTAGTAGCACTTTATGTAACTTACATAATCAAAATCAAATCACTGTATACAGCATAAAATCCTTTGACTCGATCAAATGTAATAAAAGTTATCTGCATGACAGCATATTTTTGTCTAAGTCTGTGTTTGATTTTGCATGTTACAGCTGATAGGCATAGGGCATTTGTCAAGTTGCTTTTATTTTCTGCAAGTAATAGATCAAGATCTGGAGTGACTATTAGAAAGCTTTTTAGTTCCACATTGCTTCTTCAACTGATGTGTTTCCTTGACATTGTCTCTGATAGCTGATAAAATGGGTGAAAAAAGAAAACCTACAATCTGTGTAATACTGGTTCATCCGCAAGCACGAACTCTGCCTACGCAGAGAGCACCCTAAACCTGCATTTGCTGCCGCGGAGATGCCCGCGCTGCCGAGCCGTGCCCTCCTCAGCAGCAGCACCTGTCAAGCCGCGGTGACACCCAACGCCGCCG
>VZSV01000070.1:1432419-1466037 GCA_013398735.1 Nothocercus julius
CGGTGGAGGTGGCGCTGGGGCGAGGCGGGGGTCCGGCAGGGTGAGGCGGAAGCAGCCTGGGCGCAGCGTGCGGGGGGGATGAGGGGAGACGGGGTGAGAGGAGAGGCGAGGTGAGGAGAGGGTGAAGTAAGAGCAGGGTGAGGATAAAGTGAGGTGCAATGAGGCAATTTGGAGGCAAGATGTGGTGAGGATGAAGGTGACGGTGAGAGTGAAGTGATGAGGATGAAGGTGAGGATGAGGCAGTTTGAAGGCAAGGGGCAAGCTGAGGATGAAGGAGAGGAGAGGATGAGGCACAATGAAGGTGAGGATGAAGCAGTTTGAAGGCGATGTCAAGGTGAGCATGATGGTGAGGTGCGGATGAAGATGGCGGTGCTGGAGCGCAGCTCTCACAGAGGCAGCCGCCTCGGCGCATCCCCCAGGTGAGGCCCATGCGTGAGGAGGCCAGCGAGTCCAGCGCCAAGAGAACACGAGCACCTTCCCTCCTCTGGCACGTGAGAAAAACAGCTAAAGAGTGTTCGGAAATCAGATGGTGATTAAATTACATGTTTTCTAGGTGGGTACCCACCTTCTGGCTTTTGTGACCAAAAAAAGCCGAAAACATAATTGTGTAGTGACCATGAGACACACTGAATTATCATGGCAGCATTGATGTTTTTCATGCCTTCCTGTGAAGTTCTGCCTAAAGAGCCACGGGAGATCATGGCTTTTGACAAGTGCATTCAGAATTATCTCTAAAACATTGCACAATGAAATCAAAGAGCTCTGCTGCAGAGCAAACATCTCTGAAGTGAAGGGTAGCATTTAGCTGACACTTTGATCAATAGTAGTGGGAAATACTTTGGCTAAAGATAGCATGGTGAATTCGTACTCCAACAGAAAGTTCCAAAATATGCTTGATATGCTTAATGCGTCTACAAAACATCTACAATGACAGCCCTGCTAAAGCAGTTTTTTGTTGTCATTGTTTGGGGTTTTTTTTTCACATTACACTGTAGAAGTTGTTCTGATGCTTCTGGTAAAAAATAGCACCTGAGTACTGAAAGTTTCAGTTCAAAAAGTTTTGTGCCTTCTTCCCAGGGTTATCAGAGACCAGGGGAAATTTAAGCTCTTCTGATACCAGCTGGGGTGTTTTGGCTGCTCCAGTACTGTTTAAGCGTATATGTATTATGCATAATGCAGATATGAACAAATCCTTACAGAAGTGACAGCTTATCATGAAGATGCTGTAATGTAGGCTGTATGAATGGCAATATTTACTCAGAGTGAATGAATTAAGCTGGCACTATCATCTAGAAAAAAAAAATCTGTGATAAGCATTATCACTGTCAGATTCAAAGATTAGAATACAGAAAGTTCTTGAAATTCTGTGTCACAGACGATTTCAAAATTCAAATGCTAACTTCCAACAAAATTCCAGAATGAGAATAACGGAATTATTATGGTTGGAAAATGCCTTTAAGATGATCAAGTCCAACCGTAAACCCTTTAACACCATCCCTGCTGGACCATGTCCTTAAGTGCCTCATCTATGCGTTCCTTGAACACAGCCAGGGATGGGGAGGCCATTTCCTCTTGTCCTCTCCATAGTTATTCTGGAGAAGAGATCGACCCCCACCACACTACAGCCTCCTTTCAGGTAGTTGTAGAGCACGATAAGGTCTCCCCTGAACCTTCTCTTCTCCACACTAAATAACCCATTCACCACCACTCTCCGAGCCCAGCCGTCCAGACAGTTCTTCACCCAGCAAAGAGTACGTCTCTCTAAGCCAGGAGCTGCCAGCCTGCCCATTTGCAGCTCTCAAGATACTGTTTGCAGGTTCTTGGTCTTTTGAGGGATATTCAACTTGAAATCATTAAGAAGTTTAAAGAAGAGAAATTCATTTTTGCACTTAGATGAAGCTAGTATATTGAATGGGAAGTCTGCATCCTCTATATACGGATGATCAAAGGAATTTCTAAACCTTTACAGATCTTATTTTACCTTAAAATCTGGTTAAAAAGAACTGTAAAATCCACATGTTGCTCTCTCCTTCTGTGTATGCAAAAGTTATTAGCTTCATGAAAAAATATGTGCTGCCCACACAAGTAATGGGAGAATGAGAATGGGCTGGATTTTTTCTTTTCATTATTAGCAGAGTATTACCTACCTTATAATTGAAATATTCATTTATACTTGTGCAAATCTAAAAAACTTTTATACTTCAAAATTATAGGAAACTCTGGCTAAAATTGTAACAAGACTGTACAGTTTGAATTTCAAATTTCAGTTTTTGATACCTGGCAGTTAGAAAAACATGTATCGTTCTTATTTCATATTTGATGCAGAAATTATTTAAAGAAAAATATAGAATTATAATAAGACTTTCACAGAGATGTAGTGTTAGAAAGATAAATAGATAAATCAGTCTAAGGATACAAGGGAAGCAAAATTTATTTGCAAACTAGTATAACAGGGAGAAGCAGATAACCTTTTGGAGCTCCTTACCTCATGAAGGAACTCAGAGCCCAAAACATTGCTTTTTATACTTTTACAGTGTCAAAGTTGAAACACATTTCTTTTAAGCAGCTGTATACAAAGGAGTTAAGAAATGCACAAACAAAAATTTGCACAAAACTGTGTTGCAGATTGGCTGTATAGTCATATCTTGACTTGCCTTCTTTAAAAGCCTGTAATGTGATTCCTATTCTTGCTTAACTTGGAAATCTTAATTCTGTTTAAATTTGCAAGGTAATCAGTTATTTCAGATTTAACTCTCATTTTCATCCGAGACTAATATATCAATTTTTTGTCAGTTTTGTGTATCATCATGCTCCCTGATGCATATCGTAGAGACGAAAACAGATATTAGTGGAGAACTGATATCCTCTAATTCATCCTGTTTCTGTTTCTGTCATACCTGTTCTGTCTTAGGGTTGTTCTCCTTTCAGCACACCCTGTTTTAAGCACAGATCTTTTATATAGCTGAAAGAGTAAAAAGATCCTGTTTTTCTGTGTTCCAGATGAACTACCTATTTTAACAACAGTCAATCATCAGCTTAGAGTAAGTACCCAAACATCCCACTCCTACCTCTGACACTTGCGTGGCCCTGATAGATGAGCTATGGCCAGAATTTGTACAGTAGATATCCCTGCAAAGGAGACACTCTGATCATATTAACTCTTCTCTGTACAAACTCGTTCTATCTGACAAGATACACTCTCTATCTCTAACTCTACAGGTTAGAAAGCTGAAAGCTGATTACATTTTTTCATACATACATTTAAAAAAATATAAATTCCTGTTAGATTACTTCAGGTTAATATAGTTGATTCATAGGAGATTTTATCTGAGTGCAAAACCAAGCAGAGCCATAATTATTTCTTAATTTTATTTGATCACGTAAATTAACTGTATGCTTCAGGAATATTAACTATATGCTTTACTTTAGAACAGACTCTTTCTATTGTCTACACTCTCTGATGCCCCTGTCTCTTTTGAAGCCTCTCTCTCTTATGACCTTCCTATATACTGCTTGGCTCTGAAGAGTAGACTACTCTCTGTAGACATTTACGAGTTACAAGCTTCTTCGTTATGACTGGCATACCTAAATAAATGTCTTTGGCCCAAACTGCGCTCATGATAATATCTTTATTCTAGCTTAGTGATGTTTCTAGCAAACAGATGGAGAACCTCAGAGAAGCTGGAGTTTAATGCCAGTATGGGTGACCTTATCTTGGTCCAGGCTTTGGTGGTTGTAGCTGGAGAGTAGTCAGCAGTAGGAGAGTGACTAGTTATGACTCAGAGCAACTGGGGTCTCCGAGTTATTCTTAGCAGAGCAGCTAAGGATAAGGCAGTGTGATTGTGACCTAAAGCTGTTTCCCCCCGAGCTGCACCCCTCATTTTTGCAGTCTCAATATTGTTAGAAAATATTTGAGATTATAGGTACTTAAATGGAAAATTTTACAGTATTATGTACTTCTGCTGTTTTTAGAAGAGTTGATTTCAATAAGCCCATTGGTATAAAAGGGACTAGATGTTATCTTTTATCATTAGCACTTAACACATCCCCATAGTGCCAGCTGTCACTAGGAGTCACCCTTTCCAACCTGCCACCCAGGTCGTTTAGTCTTGACTGGACCACATAAGGAGATGAATTTTTGACCTGACTCAAAAAGACTCTTTTGAAACATGGAAATGCACTTCTTAAAATTTGGGCTACTCTTAAAGGTTTCCAGATTTTTTTTTCCCTTCAGTAATATGAGTAAAAAGAAAACATAACTCTAGTTGGCATAGCAGTGCTTGTGAGCAAGCAAAAACACTGTTTTGCTGCCGAGTTGATTCTCTTCAGCAAATGTGTATAAGCTACAAAGCTGAAAAAAGAATCTCTTATCAGAATAAATGTCATCTTTATTACTACTGTAATGCATATCAGCAACTTTTGAGGGTAGATTTGCCTTAGTGAAAGATTTTTAAGCCTTTGAGTGCATCCATTTCCTAAGCTGTCAAAATATTAGAACTAAAGCAAACATGAAATAAAATTGTTGCTGTTTTTATGACATACTAAGTAGGATCTTATATTTGCATTTTAGAATAGACTTAAATATAGTTTTACTTTGCATGATGGAGAGACTTTTTGTAACATTATATTGTCCCTTCTATATATTTCTCAGTAATGTGCCACTGTGTGCACTAAAGAGTTAAGATTTTTCTTACTCTTAGAATATACCTGTTCCTCCATCTGACTTTTATACTAAAAATTGGTTTAAAAAAAAAAAAAAAAAAAAAAGGAGAGAGATATACATATTACATATTCTCTGCTCTGGTATTTAACGTGACTTGAGAACTTCATGTTACACAGTTCACTTGGTAAAGTGGCGTTGTAACATTCCAGAGCCTAATATGATACAACATTGACATTAAAACAGGACATCAGATAACTGATCTCCTTCTAATCTAATTTAGTCTAAATCATCCTGTTTACCAAGAGGGTTCCCTTTCTGCACTATTTCTTTTTTCTTGTAATAGTCTATTCTGTTGGTTTGTTCAGTTGCTCAATTATAATCATAATATTAATAAAGACTGTTAAACAAAAACACACTAAATCCTTCAGGAAGGAAAGCTACTGAAACAGACTTTCTTGTCATTTTAATATCATGTATAAGCTTCACACTTCTTGCATTTTTCTTTCCAGAAAAGAAAAGGAAATTAAGATCATACCTGACAAACACAAAAGAGTTCCTCAGAATCAAAAGGTATATCAGAAGAGGTGACTCCAGTGGTTGTTACGTCCCTCTTCAAAAGTAAGAAAAATGTCTGTCTACTATCTTTGTGTTTACAATATGTGATTTTCCAACTTCTTCCCATCTACTAGGGCATATTTTATACACTATATATTTATTGTATATAATGCAGGTGCTTTTTCTGATATTCAGGTTCCTGCTGCAATTAACTCCATGCTATATGAAGATGTGTAAAGTTACGTATAGTACCACTGTAAAAAAAAAGCAAACAAACAAAAACTAGCGCGTTACAGCACAGCTGATAATCTACAACAGGGGAAGTTTTCATGTTTCTCTGAGGTATCTTTGTAATAGGCTAGGTTGACTGGGTGATAGAAACCTAAAGGTCGGAGTGGGTATGGCAATAAATTCAATCAGTCATTTAGAATTAACTTATGTTTCTTGAAGCATTTATTCCAGTCATTCAAACTGACAAAATAAATAGAAGTTTCACACAAAATGTAAATAACCTTGCTTGGGAAAGAAACAGTGTTCACTGTATTTTCTCAGAAGAAGAAGATCTTGACCAGACTACTTGTCTGTAATTGTCAAGAAAAAAGTTTTTTTTTAGATTTATTAATTAAAATCTTTAAAAGAAACATGCAAGCAAGCATACTCATTTCACTACCATCATGGCTACTATAGACATGGCTTCCTGTGCAAATAGTTTTAGTGTTGTTCTAGCATGTCTGATGTGGAGCTTCTTTATACCAGCACTGCCAAATTTTAGGTAAAGAAAAAAAAAAAAAAAAAAAAAGGAATACTATTATGTCCAAGATAGGACAAAAGAAACCTTTACTGCCACAGCCTATCCAGTACTCTGCATTTACCCATTCTGCGCAAACTTGCAATTCTTACTTTAAAAAATATTGTACTATAGAAATACTGTAATTTTACTTTAAAAAGAGAAAAACACCTTAAGTCAAAATTATCCAAATATCATATTATGCCTGACAAACACGACCCTCTCACAGGATAAAACAAGCTTAATGTAGAAAAAAAAATAAGCATATGCATGAATTCCATTAGTGCTCTCTGATACAGCTTATTCATGTAGAAAACTACTGGAGGGAAGAAATCACCAAGCATACAATTTCAGTGTGACATGCGACAGAAAAAGAAGCACAAGTAACATCACTTCCCATAAAAGATTTTAAGAAACAGATTATCATCTGCAACATATCACAGCTTCAGTACACAAAGATCTAATTAATTAGTCTTGCTAAATGCATATTGTTAGAACTGTGAGAATACCTAACTCTGAGGCAAGGTGTGACCCGAATTTTCTATCCTTCTGAGATGCAGGGTCACTAATAGCATTCATTTTAAGGTGGTATGCCTGATGGGGAAGCCTCTGAGCACACAATATTTAAGAGAGAAGCTAAAATTGTGAAAAGGAAGGAGTAATAATAGTTCCCAGAAGTGAGAATGCGGAATTCTGAAAAACCAAAACATANAAAAAAAAAAAATATATATATATATATATTTCTAAATTATTGTGCTAGATGTTACAGAACATCTATGAAAAGATTGGGAATGAGGATCAGTTCATAAGGCTGTACCCAATTGTCTAGAAATAATATTTCTCTATTTTTCTCGTATTCTTTTTTTTTGCATGGTGCCTTCTGCACATGGTAGCCATATACATCAAGATAAATAGATCAAAATGGAAGAATGTTACTAAAATATAAGGTCCTTCTGCCACAATTTACACACATGCCTCATTTTATAAAGTAATAGGAATTCAGACCCTTATTTAGTTTCGTTAACATTTTTGATTAAATCCTGATGGAAATATTTCCACATCCGTGAGAATAAAGCCTGAAGGCTAGCTGGATGTTACATGAATATATTGAAATTGTGCAGAACCTTAGCTGAAGGCTGTTTCATATGTCTAGCTGTATATTTGCACACATGCTACAAATGTGAAAAACATTTTTACTTTTAGAAAGGAAGCAGCTCTTATTACAATGTGTGTGACTCTTACACCGTACTCTTTTAATCAGATTACCAGTACAATGAAAATTCATGTAATAGGATTTACTATAATTAGAGGCAAGTATACAGTTATCTACTATGAGAAGAACACAAAAACGTTATTGGTGCTCAATAGAGGGATATTGTCCATTTAAATTATTTAGATTCTTTAAATCATACTCAGACTAATTTCAAGCAGAAAATTTGTTGAAAAAATATTCCAACAATTATTTATATTATTTATAGCTAAGTATTATTCTTGTCTGGGACAGATAGAAGTGGTATGGAATAGAAACAAGCTAGTCATTTTGTTGTTCTGTCTGAATAAAAGGAAAAATGAAAACAAAGAGTAGAAATGGCAAAACAATGATAAACAAGACTTTTACATGTGTGATGGAAGCAGCTTTTTAATTTATAGTTTTAAATCTATAAGTACCCCTTAGCGGTATTAATATATATCAAAAATTCCTCCAATTCCACTGTAGGAATGCATGAAGTTTTGGTGTACATTGCACATTTAATTCCCAAGTGGTTATTCTGTTATTATATACCTATCAGCTGTAACATCCTGATGAGACTTAAGATACAGGCAGTAAGCCTAGCAGTGGGAATTCAGGACTGGAAAGCTAACCAAAAATTAAAGCTACACCTCGTAACAAAAACTTTGGTGTTGCAAGAAACTTATTTTGCGAATATCTGGGATTACACCTTGTAAAAGAACCAAGTTGAAAGTGACAGGATGATTTATTGATTCTTAGGAGGTTTTTATTTTCTTTCATTGGTAAATAGCATATGCCCCAGCCTAGTGACATGGTATTCTATCCTATTGCAGATGTTGGGTTAGATTCAAAATACAGTACTGAGTTACAGTTTGCACCTACAAAATTTTAAAAAAGCCAACAAATTTTCAAGATGTTCAAAGCTATTAAGATGTTCAAAGCTTAAAGCTGTTAAGAGTTTCCAATATCTGGATTTTTAGTCATTGAAATTTTCATTAAAAAAAAAAAAAAAAGTAGCATTACTAATAGTCCAGTAAGATAAAGTCCTCCCATTAGGTATATAGTTATTTTAAAAAATGTAAAAATGACTTTAAGGAAACTCTTGGGCCAAAGTTTAAAAATATTTCCATTTTTGAGAGCCTGTCCTCAGATAATATATGATACCTGAGACCGGAGGTCCCAAATTATTGTTCGACATGGAAAATATTGGTCAAAATTGAGATAAAATAGTCTTTTAATAGAACAACGTGATAAAACTTAAAAAACTGTATTAAATTCTTTCAAGAATATGAAGATTAAGTATATTAAGCAGTTTTTCTCTTTAGTTTCCTTGAAAACCATCTAATACAAAATACACAACAGATCTGTTTCTTACAAATATACATGGTTTTGAACAGCAACTATATATTTTTTATTCTGTTGGTTACATAGGAGGCATTAAAGGCTCTAATTTTTGTGAACTAGAGCCTCCACTATTCTATTTAAAAATGATAAAAAATCATGTTAAAATCAACAGTCTTGGTTTAAACTAGATTTTTATAACAAATAAGCAATTTGCTGTCCTCTGCATCAGAAAAGGCACAATCAATTCTAGCTTCTCTTATACACTGCAGTTATTGCAACTTCTGGCATAAATGATCTGGCTCCAAATTTGCTGTGAGTAGACCATTTTTTTAAAAAAATTGCTCCAGTATAAAAATAAAACTGCCTTTATGACATTCCTGATGTTGCACTATCCAATTTTGTAAGCCCATATCTCCATCCTGAAAAAAGGCGCATTAGTAAACAAAGGGGAAAGGCGGAGAATTAAGCAACTTACTATTCCTGCCTTCACACAGAGTAAAGTTTTTTGGTTCTTTTTAAGCAAAAAAATAGGGTAGTGTAAATAATGCACTACTAAGATTTTGTCTGGTAACCTGAACAGACTTAAGATACCTTTTGCTGTTGCTACAGCTTGTTTTACATTTTTTCTGATCAGTTTAGCTTCTCTGATTGTTTTTAGACATTATAAATAACAGAAATATACACAATTCTGTAATTACAAGATTTAATTCATTTAATTTTAAAATGGCCATCACGTTAGTGTTCTCTAATCTGAAATTTTTTAATTTTTTTTTGTCAAAACCAGTAAAGATTTTAAATGAAGCAATATTTTATTATGCTATTTGTCCTTGTGCTTTCTTTGCCTCTATTTATTATTTAGTATTTAGTATTTATGCAAGGAGCTGCCAAAGAGCAAGTTCCTATGAAGACCCTGTTAGGGTCAGGTCCTCAGCTGATGTTGAAGGACAAGACCTTCCAAAGCTGTCAGCTTTTACTGTGCGAGGGGTCAGTAGTTTCTGCTGCAGTTTGGTGGGTGTTGCAAGCACTGCTCCTAATGAGCATTTTGCAGGAGTTGACCTGGGTGGCATCTGTCCTGGGATGCATCCTTCTGTGATCTTCACTGCTGCAGTGCCAGCATACACTGCATAGCAGTTAGTGTGTAGTTGCTGCTCTCGATACAATCTACAGCCCTTTTTCTCATTATACAATAGCAGCTTTCAGGGCTCATTTGCTCTCTTGCCAGCTAAGCAATTTACCTACCATCTGCACGTAGAGAGACCCAAGCAAATACGAAACCGTGGTTGGTGCTTACCCCACACTGGCTTTATTCAAGATGTGCACTGTCTCCACAGTCTTTAGAGCAGCAAGAGGGGATACAACAAAATTAAGAAAATAAATTTCTAATTTTTTTTTATTTTACAATTAGTTAAAGAACCCCACTTTTCGAATCTGTGAAGACTCCTCTGTAATTTACAAAAGACAGATTTGGGGGAGTAACTAACAGATCCTTAAATAGAGACCTGTCCTGGCATGGTCCACATTTGTTTATTTTATTGCAGTAGAGCAAGCTCTACCTCAGAACCATCTGCCTGACTGCTGAGATTTGAAAATCAGAGCACAAAAGAAGGCCATTATTTAATGAATAAAGAACAAAAGTGCCGTCAATCCCACCACACTTATCTTCAGGCCAGCTGTCCAAGTTGCTCTGGCACATGTTCATTACTTGAGAGATACCAACCCTACAAAAGCTCAGTGCATTTCTCTTAGGGGAACGCTGCTGACTTCATGCAAGTTCAGTATGATGTTGCACCTGCAAAACTTCGCCTGAACCTTGATGAGAACCAAGTATAGTTAATTACAGAATGACCAAACATCAGAAAATAATAAATAATAAGGAATATTGAAATGGAAATAATTAAATCAAGCTTCATACCTGCTCGCATACCCAAATTTCCCTGTACTGCCAAACTCTCTGGGCCCAAAGTTGGTTTGTGAGTGATCTGGCAGTGGCTGGAGCTTCCCTTGTGCAAGCATTGCCAGTTTGAAAGTGTACCAGAGCAGTCCTCGACACTAAAAGAAAATGCATGGATCTCTGCAAAAGACCCAAGTTATTGTGTATGTTGGAACAAAAAAGAAACACCAACGCTTGCAAGTAGCTTGCAAGATTCATTTGGCTCAGTGGTCTGTGCCTGACGCTGTGACAGCAGCAGTAAATCACAAGGCTTGCAAACAGTTTGCAGAGGCGGCTTTCAGTGGGCTGCGTGCACTTGGAGCCCGAGGTGAGGGTGGGTCGCGCTGCCCTGGGGTCCCTCCCTTGGGCAGCCAAGTCTCTGGTTGTCTGTGCTGTGCAAGGATCCCTTGCACAACACCACTCTTGGGCACTTATATGTGCACGGTGTCTACACAGGAAGTGGAGTGGAAACAGTCTCTGCTTTTGCCTTCCTGTATTTTCACATGAACACAGGAATTTCGTTTCCCATTTCTGAGTAGTCTTATTTTTAAGCAGTGTCTTATTAGTGTAGCCTCTGAAAGCATTTCTGCTGTAGCTGTGCACAGCACCTGCTCTCTGCTCACACCATGAGGGAAATGCCTGCGGTTCCTGTTGACTTCAGTCGATTTGGGCCATGTGCTGATACTGCAGCAGAACAAAACTTTCCTTTGACTTACTCAACTTTGATCCCAGCAATTCCCAATGGGAAGTGGGAATGGGAATAAAAATCATCCAGCATAGCAGCAGGATGGAGCTGTCCATCGGCAAAGAAAAAGAAAAGGCTATATATATATGTCCTGGTGCTATTTTGATTCTTAGATTTTTTTATTCTTGATTGGTGGATTAAAAATCAGGATAGTGCAAATGTCAGGTCTTAGTCACTCTTCCTCCAACTTGGTATAGACATTTGACATCTCATGACAACTCTCAGAAGCTCAGACTCTCTGGTGAATCATATTACAAATATAACCAGACATAGCTAAGAATTTGAGTGAATATAATTAAATTAAATATAATACATAGAACCACATTCCCTTTCCTGTTACCCTTACATTTATAGCAACCTCACTGAAGGACAGTAAGACTGAATAACACCAACCTCGTAGCTGATGAATTTCTGAGACAAGTTGGCTTTAAGAGTTATCTGAGCCTCAGGAAATCTTAAAATTTAATCTGCATTTGTTCAGTGCAGAAGGAACTTAGGTTTGGCAGGCGTTGCTCTTCTCTTCACAAATATGTTTTTATACTACAGTACAAATTAAATTAATCTGTTCACACACCTAAAATGCACCAAGATAAACATTTATTCTCTTTAAGCAATTTAAAAATATTCCATTCCTTTCCCTTCTAGTCATACATACACTTGCCACCTTTAGTCTGTGTTCTCTGAATCTCATTAGCATTCTTGATTGTAATAATCAGCTGTTTGCCCTTTGAACTCTGTTGGCCTTGGAGAAAGTGATATTTTCTAATTTTTTTTTTTCTATCAAGAGTCCATGAACACACTTTCTTATTCTTTACATATTTTCTGGCTAATTTTGAATAGCAGGAATTTATCAAGGAAAAGACCCACATAGAAGCCCTTTGGATTTTCATAAAGCTTCTTATGCAGACCCAACACTGAAATGTCTTGAGACATTTTCAGAGCCTTTGTTGCTGACTTTTGACTTGCATCCCTTCTGATGCTTCTCCCTCAAAAAAAAAAAAAAAGAAAAAAAAAGCCTAAATTCTTCTTTACAGTCAATGGAAGTGTTCTAAGAGCAACATAAACTGTTCTTTTATCACATACACCTACTGCTAATGATGTCTCCCATTTCTTTAAGGAGCAGCCCAGAAGTTACTCACAAATTGCATTGTCCATTTGACTGCACTGCCAGCCACCTCCCTCCTCCCCAGATATTATTCCATCATTCTGCAAGTTAATTGTGTTTTCCAGAGACTGTTACTTACTGGAGAACCTGTAATTATTTTATATGCCTGAATCAACCTGGAGAAAAGAGGAGCAGTTACATTTCCTGACTTGCACATGCCAATTTTCCGTAATGGTATGAATAACAATATCTTGGAATCAATGGAAACTGCTCACATATTTAAGCTCTATTTGTATGAACAAGGTTTGCAGATATTTTATATTTTTTTTCTACTTTTATTTGTACAAAGAATACACATCTTTTAATCTACTTCATTAGTAACTGTTGGTAAATTGGTAGAAAATACACATAAGTAGGAAAACTACATTAAAGGATGGATAAAGCCAGGAAAACACTCATCCTCTTTTCCTTTCATGTTGCATATTTTCTTTATTTTTCTATGGCCATTCCAGATAATATAGCTCATTTGCTTTTGTGGAATCAGGGAAGCAGATGGGCAAAAATCATACGTGGAATATGTTTCAAAATGAGAGGGATAGATGCCTGCATGGTTTAATTTTCCTCAACCATCATGTTCTGTGTATGCTCTGTGTACAACAAATAGCATAATATGTAACATAAACATTCTGTAACTGAGGAACACATCAAGCAAAAACCAACTGTGACTAGTTCTAAAAAAGCTGCCTATATTTCTACTTAGCTGAATAGCCTGGGGTTAGTTACAGGCAGTATTTGCCATTACTTCGGAGGAGGGCTGGAAGAAGGCAAGGGAAAGATCTACCCGTGTTTGTTTAAATATCCTATAGGATTTCTTATGTTTTCTGTGGGTTGATTAAAATCATGTGCATCTGCTTGTTCCTTATCCCTTACAGAAGGAGCATGCGGCAATAATTTGCAGGAAGATTTTTATATAAGCGTCCCCCTTACATGGGTTTTATGCAGAAGGGGAACATATGGTCCTGAAAGAGCATTAATACCCAGGTACAGCTGGTCTTTGAAGATTTTAAGTGATCCAGATAAAAAGAATGAGCAAATGCCTCCCAAGGGAGACTGTGGCTGTTCTGAGACTGTTTTTTATCACAAGTGTTACACTTGCACAGAGATATCTCTGGAGACCTAAGAATAGAATGGGGACTGTATTGGCAAGAGGAAAATAGATGTATAAGAAAGTAAGACAAAAATAAACCCCTCAACCTAGCCATCAATGGAGAACTTAATCACTGTCTTGCAGGCTGGCAACAAAGAAATTTAAGCAAACTGATTAATTGATCTATTGTTATTAGTTAATGCAACAACCTAACAGTTCTCAATGGCAGCAGTGCCTCTGTGCCAGGTTTTTATTACCCTGCGGCACTGGCACTCTTAACATTCCTATTACTCGAAAAGTTTACATTGATTTAAAATGGACTTTTGTTTGTTGGATATAAAAAGAGCTCTCACAAAGAATTTGGGGTTAGATCTTAGCTGAGGATTCAATCCTTGTCTCTTTAAAGGACTGGCAGGTTTTAAAGACAAGTCCCTTTAAAAGAAGGAAAAATCTAAGATGCTAGATTTATCTGAGTAACTGATCTGAAGTAATGCAGCTGCCCAATCTTGATTTTTGGTACACAGAATATCACCTAGTTCCATCCACACTTAATCAGGCTTCGTTATTGCATATTCTAGAGTTGCAAGCAGGAGTGCCAGAAGCTGAGACTAATGACAGTGTCATTAACTACTGTGTGCAGGGTAAAATTCCTCAAGATATGTGTTCCTAGAAGGGATTAAGTTGCCAAAGGGATAGGAAATAAATTTAACATAGACAATATGAATATCAGGACAGGAATTTCATAACAGAAGGCTTAGGAAATCTGGGAAAATTATGCTCCTAAATTAAAACAAACAAACAGTTGTTCAGTGTCTACACTTCAATTACAAGAGGTGAATTAAACAAGCAGGAGAAAGTCAAGAAGAAGAGAAAAGATGGAAGAGAATTGCATAATCCAATAAGAACCCTGAGAAGAGGAGCCTTTCAAAGTCTCACTGAGATCAGTAGCAAATCCAAGGCTTACTGTTAATACAAACAAACCACAGAATCAGAAGCCGGGGGCCAAGTCTGGGTAAATTAAGTTTTATTTGGCAGGCCTACTCAAGCTAAAAATTTCATTACAGAAATAATCCACGAAGACATCTATAATAGTTTCTTGAAAATGAAATTGCTAATACAAGAGGAACAAGCAAAACTGAATAAAACCATCGTTTTCTCTGAATTCTGCTGAAAGAATGTATGCCGCTAAGGGTGAAAATCTCTTCCTGGGTCTGCCACTGGGCAACATGTCTCTAACCAAGAGGATTAGAACTCCCACAACGTAAGAAATCCTGAGCTAATTTGAAAGCAGAACAGCTGAAGAAAGGCTGTTCAACAGAAGTTGGAATTAAGCAAGAGGTTAAATTACTTCAGATTTTTGTATCTGTGCTGATCTTGGTGCCAGATGTGACAGCCCAGCCAAGCTAACCATCTTTCCAAGCTACCATGTCTTTCATAGGCTGGTAGGTTTAGGAGGCAAGATTGGCGATACTGATATAAAATAAGAAAATGTGCTTCAATAGTAAGATCAATAAAAAAAATATTAGGGAGAAAGATACATCTAGTTTTTGAAACGGAGAGACAAAAACACTGTGTGAGAGTCAAAACTTTAAATGATGGTAGTTATTTTAAAGTAACTACATATTGCCTAATGGATTTTTATCAATAACGTAGAAAATTTGTCCAAGGACTAAACATACCGATTTGCTGGACTAAGTTAATTTATCAAACCATAAGCAATAAGCAAGGGTAGATCTTAAATAGATCCGAGTCTCAGTCTTGTTCTATAGTATCTGCAGAAGTGTTTATTATGTTATAGGTTATTGAGCACATTGGTGTATAAAAATAGGCAGAAAGGTTGGCTGCTCCTGGATCATGCAGTACAAAGAGATCCTAACCACAGAACAAATTAGTAACAGCCGGGTGCTTTGGAACCAGGAGGCCTAATATGACAGTGCAGGGCAAATTTCACTCAGTTTAGTAAACAAGACTATTCTACCTAGGGCCATGAAACAATGCCTCTAGATTGGCTTTTGCAGAACCTGGGGCTCCCTTGTGAAACTGTATGATAACTTAGTCATGACAAAGATGCCACAGGATCAGGGAGCCCGGAGGAGAAATTCTGCCGCTAGGAAATATTCTGGCTTGAGAAATCTTGAGTGCTTGAAGAGCTGAAATAAATAAAGGAATTAAGCTTGGGGATACAAAATTAAAAATGGAAGTCTATGCTTTACTATGTCTTCATGAACTCTTTTGTTTCTATAAGCAATAAGCCTTTATTCCATCATCTTTTACTTTTAGAAAGATTTGATTTTATGATTTTATTCTGCCTTTTTTTTTCTTTTTGGAAGAGTTTTTTTGAGTGAAAAGAATCTTTAGTTTTAATATCATGTTATAAAATAAATTTTCTCGATCTCTTTAGGTCTTTCTCTTTGACAGCAATCATTGCTGAGTAATGCCCAAGGTCATACTTTTGAAAGGCAAATTCATTTGCTGCAGGACCTATGGCAGAGTATATATCCAGAGGACTAGGCACTTGTCCCTTTATAAGATATATATTCTATAATATACATAGAATAAAGAATTCCATAATGGATCTGTCTGGCACAAAGAATTAGATGTAGATCAGTAAAGAAATATGAAAAGGAAAATCAGCAGATGCAGAAATAGTTTTAGGAATCCCATGCATACGCACATGTGCAGTTTGGGAATGATAGAGAAGAAGTGCATTAAATGCAACGTAACTTGTTTCACCAGAAAACATACTGTGACCTGTTAGTCCACGTCCTTTGTTCTTTGGACAGTACTCCAGACAGGCAAAATCTTGGCCACTGAGTGCAGAGCTGCTTCTACTGATGTCAAAAGAGCTGACCCAAAGTCTCAAAGATAAATCTTGTTTAGCTAAAAAGTCCTCAAATAATGCGTAGGTAGCAATTACTTTCCTGAAAGAATTTATTACTAGAACAAAATTTATTTGAATAAAGAAGAACACCTTCTCACATCTCTTGGCAGAATATTGGATACTTCAGCAAAGTAAAGTGATCTTCTTCTGCAACAAACTTACACCTTTAGAAAGTCATTAGCACTCAACTCAAATTTCCTGAAGAAATTGCCCCACTGTCTATAATGAGACCCTTTGCATAAACATGGAATTCCAGAATGATTTTCCCATTCTTCTGTTGCTAAATCCTGCTGGCTTCTGAAGAAAAAGAGTGGCTTCTGTTAATTGCAAAGAAAGCAGGAGTGGACCTTTACTCACATAATTCAAGAGATAATCCTTGTTTAAGAGTAGTTTTGTTAGCAGTAAACCAATGGATTAACAAATCACAGAATCCCAGAATGGTTGAGGTTAGAAGGGACCTCTAGAGATCATCTAGTCCAACCCCTCTGCTCCAGCAGGGACACCTAGAGCACATGGCACCCACTCACATCCAGGTGAGATTTGAAGATCTCCAGAGAAGGAGACTCCACAGCCTCTCCGGGCAGCCTCTTCCAGGGCTCAGTCACCCTCACAGTAATGAAGTTCTTCCTCTCATGGAGATGAAATTTCTTGTGTTTCAATTTGTACCTATTACCCCTTGTTCTGTTGCTGGTCACCACCAAGAAGAGTTTGGCCCTATTCTCTTTACATTCTCCCCTCAGGTTCCTATTGATCAGATCTCCTCTCAATCTTCTCCAGGCCCAGCTCGCTCAGTCTTGCCTCATACAATAGATGCTCCAGTCCCTTAGTCATCTTCACGGCCCTACGCTGGAACCTCTCTAGAAGCTCCACGTCCCTCTTGTCCTGGGGAGCCCAGCACTGCCCACACTACTCCAGGTGCGGCCTCACCAGAGCTGAGCAGAGGGGCAGCATCCCCTGCCTTGACCTGCTGGCCGCTCTGCTCCTGATGCAGCCAGGAGCCCACTGGCCTTCTTGGCCACGAGGGCACCCTGCTGCCTCATGGTTAACTCATTATCAACCAGGACTCCCAAATCCCTCTCCATGGAGCTGCTTTCCAGCAGTTCAACCCCTAATCTGTCCTGGTGCCTGGGGTTATTCCTCTGCAGGTGCAGGACCCTGCACTTGTCCTTGTTGAACCTCATGAGGATCCTCTCTGCCCAACTCTCCAATCTGTCCAGGTCCCTCTGAATGGCAGAATCCTGACTTTGATGATTACCATTTTTTCAGTCATATGGCATGTTTTTTACAAGGACCTTAAAATCTTCCTTACTTATTATTTGATTTCTACTTCCTAGTTTTGTTCCAGCATTTTAGTTCAACTGGTTTATGGTTGTCCAACAGAAAAAAATGACTAGTTGGTATATGACATGTTACCTCTGCAGTGCATGAACATATTGTGATTTCCACAGCACTGAGTCAGCATTCTGATGAGTTAGCATTTATATTCCCGACAGCTGTTTATTCCTCTCAATGTAATTTCAGAGATAAATGTCCAGAAGGGATTTGCTGCCCCAGATCTATCAGAAAACATATTTAAGATATTCCGTGGTATTTAAATCATAAAAAAAAACTTTTATTCAGTAATCTTAGGACAAAAAGTGTTTAATATTGAACTTGAAATAAATCATCTAAATCTTATTTCATAATTTTTAAACATAAGATAATAAAAAGTCCTTTTTCCCCTTTTCTTCTTATTTCCCATGCAAAATTGCATCAGTGGTTTCCAGAGACGTTATAAAATGAAGAAAAATATGACAACTCTCAACCTGATTATTTTCTTTACTCCTTGTATTTGAAGTTGAGAGAAGGTAGCCCTGAGAAGAAAAGAAGAGATAGTAACCAGTGCACATAGGGGCCAAACAGTCCCTGAAGTAGCTGATGGATTGGACCTTATTAAAGGCAGGGACCAGCTGGCATGATAGAATCTGGGGCTTAATAGAGGCCAACACCAGTGTATGAGAAGTTATTGTGCTCTGAAATTCCTTTGGTGATCTCTAGGGTATATTCTGGGAAAGATGTTTTAGGCTATGATCACTCATATGCCATCTTTATCTACAGTATTTTTGCTCATAGAGTTCTGGTAAAGCCATGCAGGTGTTACAAAGTAGCATAGATTTTGTTTTCCGGTGTGAACCCTAAAAAGGCTACCTAGTGTGCGCTGAGTTACTACAGCTGCCTCATCTTTGGATTTTTGTTAGGGTGCTGCCATAAATTCCTGTATTAAACTCTCCCCCAGAAATGTTTCTTCCCAAAACCCATCTGCTAGGCTTGGCTTTACAATATGGGAGGGCAATTAAAGTTGCAATTAATGTGATTATAGATGTGTATATTATCCATACAAAAGTAAAACCTAGTTTTGAATCCTACTGAATTCTTAACTGTTATGATGTCTGGTGGCACTGTATTCTGCAGAATGGTAAGTTTTTGATAAAAACAAACAAACAAAACAAAAATTTAAATTGCTCTGTGCTTTCAAACTTTTTTCAATTTTTTATTTTCTCCTCTCAGAAAAGACTCCTGATATGGCTGCTGTAAAAGTTCAGTTCATGTCCTCTATTACTTAGCTTTTGTCTTTTCCCACTCTCCAGTCTGAATCAAACAATCTCATTTTTCAGTGTCTCTTCAGATAGAAAAAAATCTACACTTAATACAGTTATATATATTGCCTAATATAAATAAATAAGGATTACTGATATAGATAGGGGTGTAAAGGATTAAGCATTATCCTGGAAGATTCCTGTCTAATCCCGTTCATAAAAATCAAAATCATGATGTGAGGCTTCCCTAATACAGCAATAGCACATTTTATCTGTCATATGAATGGACCCAGTAAGGGTTTTCCCTAAAAATCTTACAGTTTAAGAGCCTTAGCAAATTTTCATTCTTTCAAACATTTGCCATAATATTCCATGTTAACAATTTAGCTGACAGCTTTGAATGTGTCATTGTTATGAAATTGTCACAGGGAAGAAAAAAGACTATTCTGAAATGTCTAAGTAATCTCTTCCCCTTGCATGTATATCAATTGTTATTGATACTACAATCCAAAGGGTGCAGAATTGTGCCCAAATGGAAAATAAAACACAATTTAGGTTGGAATTTTATGGTCTGCTATGTAATATAAAATGCAGTTTAAAGAAAAAAAAGCTTGCAATACTAAACATAGGCATGTCTTAAGCATGAAGTTCAAATGTTCATATTAACAATTAAAAAATAAGTTCTGAGAGAGACTTCATTATTAAAAAAAAAAAAAATGCTTTGAACCTAAACATTCAAAATCTTTTATATGGCTCTGATATATGCAACATAAATAAAAATGTTTAAGTAGAAGATGATTCTCTCTAGGATCCATTTCTGAAAATTATTTGGGCCATTTCTGTACAGAGGTTGCATTGCCAGTGCAGACTTATGTATAACTTCCTTAACTATTATATACTCTTGGGAGCCAAAGGTTACAAATTACTTGATCCCTTTTAAGCTCAGTTCATAATCCTGTGTCTATTTTTGACATTTTTTCTCCCGATTCTGTAAAGCATCCTATAGATTGCAGTGCATGTATTGTAATTTTATATCTCTCAGTATGTTCAACATTCCACTTAGATTTAAAAGTGTAGCGAAGAATGGACATCAGGGTCAATATATGTGTATAAAAGACATGGTAAGTTTAACACCTGTCTCTATTACTACATTTGTGGATAGTGTGATTTCTTATTTACAGATGAGGTTTGTAAAAGAGGTAAAAAAAAAAATTAATTTGATTGATTGAAATGTTGCTTTAACTGGTTGTGTATCTAGCTCTGTTTACCTCTTGAGAAACCATCAACCTGCATAATAAACACCTGCATATATTTTCACTGCTAGAAGTCTTCACAAATTAGCAGAGGTTCACTTGACTTTTCGTCAATATCTAATACAAGAGTCTCCAAAACAGTGTAACAATACAGACAATGAATACAAAAAGCAACAATAATAAACTTACTTTGCATAAACCAGGTGTCTGTGTTTTGTTATTAGTGTTATTTGTGTGACTGCACTGCCTGAAAGTCCCATGTGACACTGGATAAACATGTGTTCCCACCTACAAGTGTTTGCAATCGAAATATGTATTTCTGAAAGTATTGCTATGGCAGAAAGGTCTAATGATGTTTTTACGTGGAGGTTAGTAAGGTTTTTTTTTTTCATTGTGCAAACCAGGTGTATGCCAACAGCCGTCTTAGATGAGGAATTTTTATGGCAGTTGGTTTTATGATTCACTGCTGTTAGGGTGGAGCTGTAGCAAACAATATGGAAATTTAAGGAGAGGTAATCAGCTACTGTCAAATCTTGAGAAAGAAGGCTTCTGTGAGGAGTTTTTGCTGAGATGTAGTGATTTTGTTATGATCTTCTACTCACAGGCAGGTTTGAATGTAAAATAAGTAATCTGTGGCAGAAATGTACCCAGATTCGAAATGACTGATATCTAACAGGAAAGTAACAGTGTGTATGCAGGCCCCCAAACTCACCTCCTCTGACACGTACCCTTTCTCAAAAATGGCCTTACATTTTATTAACCTTTGCCAAAACCCCTTCACTTTTAAAAGAGGAAAATACAGAAATAAAATATTCTCCTAGGAGGGGAATACTGGATGGGTGGATGGATGGATGGATGGATGGATGGATGGATGGATGGATGGATGGATGGATGGATGGTAGAGCATAGATACAACAGATACAACAGTGTAGAGCCAAAAATAAGGGAAATCCAAAGATATATTTTCAAGCCCAAAAGACAACTTTTCCTCTTCTGTGTTCTTTTTGGCAAACAGAATTAAAGGAGAATAGATAACTGTGTTATGGATATTTCAAGGCAGGATCTTGACTTAGAAAGCATGAATAATGTATTGCTATGGTAATAGTTACCATAGCTGGTGTCTTTTATGGAATAATCTTTCAAATTTTATATAATGTAGTTAGTTTACATAAGCAACTGCCACTTTAGTCAGAACTGCCTTTAGATATCTATAGTATAATAAAACTCATTGCATTTTTGTATTGTGTGTGCAGCAAAGCTAAAAGCTTAGTAAACGTAAAGTCTATATAGATGAATAAGAAAATTATTATCTTTAGCTGAGAAAACTATTTAAGAAACAGTCTTATCTTTATTATGGCAAGGCAATTAAATATGTTATCTGATAGCTGCTAATGTGGCAACAATTGCAAGAAATTGCAATAACAGATTGGAAAGTATTGTTTATAGGATTTCTAAAAGGAAAATCTCCAAAATGACACGAGAAAGGCACTTGTTCTGACATCTTTACTTGCTTTTCTCTTCTAATACTTCATTTTGCTTTTGCACTTCTTTCTACTGCTGACTATAGTCATGGCACATCTGTTTCAGGTTGCAAGCAGAGAAAAGCAGCTTCTTGTCAAATAAGATAATGCTACTGGGCAAACTGACCTTGACCTGACTGCGGGGATGCCAAAAGCCACAAGGCAGCTGGTGAGGAGTGTTAGGTAGGTCAAAACAAGCTTTTATTGTCGCTGCATCTCATGAAAATATCAGGTGGCAAAGAAACACAACAGTGCAGTCTCCTTATTGGCATCTAATCCTGTTATACCTCAGAAAACATTAGGTATAAGCTGTAATCTAAGTAAAACCTCTTCTCTATGCTTATTACATGTATGAGCTCTACAAAACATGCATGTTCTTTACACTAACAATACATATAAAATTAGAGATGGCGCTTCCACAGTAGTTACACTGGCAATGAGTTGGTCATGCTGAGCAGCAGTGCTTGGAGCAAGTCATTCAGTTTTGCCTCGGTAATGGCTAGCAAGAATTAGCCATTCCTGCTTTCCTTGATCTGTAATTACGTTGGCTCAGTTCATCCTGTCTTGTAGAATAACCTGCAGGAGGAGGCTGTAAAGCAGGAAAACTCCATGAGGATTTCCTTGTGTAGAATCATTCCCACATTAATTCCATCAGGAGGACAGGAGTGGTTTTAGACCTTCCCCCTGCTCTGGTTACTCAAACATGGAGAGAACTATGACTGCAGGACCATTCATGACAAACCTGTGCCTTTCCATGCCAACCATGTCCCAAGAACCTCTTTTCAGCCTTACTTAATAATCTGGAGAAGTAGGAAAAGTGTGAGCTAGAATAAGTAAAGGCTCTATTTATTCCTTTCTGCAGGCTACTTTGCAGGGACACGCCAGGAAGGTGGTTTGCAACCATCTTCCCAGCTGTTTTCCCCAGACAAAACACAGGGTCTTGAGAAGGGGAGGGAAGGAGAGTAGTCTACGAGCCAACTTTCAGAACAAGGGCAACAAATCTGCACCTAGAGAATGGCTCTGTACAGAGCACAGGGCACAACAAGCCCAGCGTAGCACTGGCAGCTCGCAGTGCGCACGGGAATGGATGCTGCTTTACATTTCTGAAAACCAGGATTACTACATCAGTGGTATAAAGATATTAAAATTACAGGTAATCATTATATTTGAACACTGTCTTGTCTAGATTTCAGTGGTTATGTTTTCTGTTCACAGTTCAAGATATATAATTAGAACTTGGTATATTTCAATTTCCCTACAATTCATTTAAATATTTAGAAGTTAATTAATTATATCAACATGACAGCACAGGCTTGTTTTCACTGGGGTTTGAAAGTGTGTTTTTGGAAAGTGTTGTTGGTGCATTCTGAAACAGGTTCTAAAAGCACAGTGAACCTCATTTATGTCTTTGGATGAAGCGTTGGATTACACTGATCTGCCTGTTCAGTGATTGGCTGATTTCATCTTGTAAATTACTAAGAAGGTGGTACATGCTGAACCAAAGTGCCCATGCAGGGGCCTTCAGTTTGGTGGTGTCTTTGCTAGCGTGGCTTTGCACCGCACCAGGAGGAAGAAACCTGATAAGGAGGATCCGGATGACTGTGGAGCCATTTTGGGTTTCCTTACCCTGCCCTGTGTCTGGACAGAACACCACCACGCATCACCTGCTGATTCCTTCAGCCCAATTCCCCACACTTGCACATCTGACCCTTTAATTCTCACTCTCTCTTTTTTTTTTTTCTATTTTTTGGTCTCCTGTATAAATGAGGAGTGGGAAGTCTATTGGTGTACATTTGGTCTGATACATGTAGGCAAACAAGGAACCTGCATTATTTGTTTGAAATGAGTGACTATACCAAGTGCAGTTAGTACAGCAGATAAATCCTGCATATTTAAACAGCTATCACAGTTGATTTGGTTTGGACTTGAGAGGCTTGATTTACCATGACATTGCACTTAATTTTGTCATTTACATATGGGAAAGTAGGCGTGAGATGTTCCCAAATAAACAGAGACTCATATCCAAGTTCCCAAAGTGTCAAAATTAACACATCTACAAGTTTGGGCTCTTGTTCTTTGCTGAGTTGTGCCTGGACACGCTTTGTGAGCGTCCGTGTATCTGAGGAACACGGACTCCAAAGGGTGATTTGTTGACTGCATGCCGTGGGAGACGGGCAGTATTCATGGCTGTGCCTTTGCGACATCAGACAGCTACGTTTGCAGTGGTTGGTAAGAAACACAGAAATGCACACAACTCGTGCATCATGTGTTATGTCCAGAACAACTGGACTAGACAATCAACACCACTAAAAGCTGTGATAATATTAGAAGTTTAAATGATGATTCATAATAATAATTTCAAATAGATAGCAAAGGTGTATTTAACAACTGTGATGCAGTACCATCTAGTGGCCAAATTGAACGGGGCTGTATGAAAAACTGGTACACTGAATGTTCCACATAATGCTGTATAGTTATTGCTTTTTTGAATTCTCTGATTTTGACTGGAGAGGGTTAAAGATATTAAAAAAAAATTAAAAAAAATCAATTTTGAATCCAACATTGTTTCCTTGACAACTTTTATAATGATTATTATTTCATGAAGTATAAATTCTAGAAAAAGGCAAGTTCTCTATAGCAAAGAATTTATGTGTAAGGAAGGCTTGAGCTTGTCAGATATTAATTGTCAGAAACCTAATAGTTATTTTTATTGAAATAAATTATTCAGAAGATGGTCCTATTGCCAATAAAATAATCTGAAATGAAAAAGAAACATAGGAATGCTTCATTCTGTTGATATTTTGATATGACAGGGTAAAATTTGGCTCTAGCTTAAATTATTTAATTTAATTTTGAAGTTAGCTCTACTATTTGAATATAAAATTATTATTAAAATAACAATTCAGAAAGGTACAGTCTAGTGTAGAACTGAGCCATTCCAAAATTTTAAATGTAATCAGAAAATTTGTAAAGCAGACTTCGAATTCAAACTAACTACACTCTACAGGATATATACACATACAGTCCATTTACATGAGAATGAAAAAGCTGTGTGGAAAATCTCTTGTTGTTTGCAGGGTAAGAATAACTGACTTGTGTTACCACATCTGTAAAAATATTATCTGATTGTCACAGATTTTTTTTATGATAATTTCTGACAGACATTTTCACATAATATTTTCTCAATAGATGCCAAGTAACACATATGTTCTATTGACTCTAGTAAGAGTTATCTGCTTCAGAATTCCGGTCCTCAAACAATCAGAGAATAAACACAGTTGTTGAGCATGAGGGGAACGCAGGGACCCTGATGGAGCTGACTGTCTAAAGAGGGAAACTTGTGAAAGAAGAGCAGGGTATCCTTGGCAGAGCTTTCCCCTTTCTTAAAAAATATGAATATTAAAAATATTAATCTACACATCTTTTTCCCCCTTCTGTTTTCTTTTTGCTCTTCTCAGTTGCACGTAAATAACAATATTTAGCACTTATGTTCATATCTAACACTGCAGTGATAGGACCCTGATAACTTGTGTAACCAAAACAGAGCTTTATAATTGCTATGTAATTGCTTACATCTCTTAGTGTGCGCACTTCGGGAGCACTCCACCTCTCCAGGATGCTGCCTTTAACATCTGGAATTTTGCCATTGACCTCAGAGACAGGAAGATCTTGTCCTTGGAGTAGCTGCAACTCACATTTTTCTATCATTGGAAGAACTTACAAATTAATGAGATTATTTACAAATATTGGGGAAAAGCGCAGTGATTTTCTTTTCCATTTTCTTTTTATGTTTATCCTTTCTTTTCTAACTACTGCTACATGTTTTCTAGTTATCTCCGCACCTCATCCTCAGTGCTCTGTCTGCGATTGGTTGCCTTGTTGATAGGGAGCCGGTTACCGTGGTTTATAATGTATGAATTTATGCAAGATCTGTGTGGGTGGCACATTTCCTTAGCTTCCAGCTATTCCGTTTTCTTCAAAAGTGGGGTTGTCATTCGCACAAATAGTTACAAGTAATTGAGACTCTAGTCTCTGTGAATAGTGTTGATTGTGTATTTAAGGTTTTCTTTCTGATGGTTGACTCAAGTGCAGCACTTAGGTGGAAGCAAGCAGAAGCTAGTAGCTTATTATATATTTTTTCTTTTGGGTGGAGGACAAGAATGTTAGTTTACAGCATTATATGGAAAGATTCAGATTTTTAAAACCAACATACTTAAGATGTCAACATAGTTAAGAAAATTAATTTATTTTCCAAGCACATGGTCTTGGAGGAAATTGGGTGCTGTTACATGCCAGTTTGTCCTCCCGTTGAGTTCAATGTTTCCAAGAGAGGTGGCTCTAGTCCATTCTTTCTGTGCAACTTTGGGGGCTACCGCAGCTTCCACACTTCGCACGGATACAGCATTGCAGGGAATACCCCTCCAGCATGTTTTCTACTTCCAGGGTATTTACAGGACTGATACAGCCTATGTTTCCTTGTCAGGTGAAATGCATATCACAGTCTGATAGTGAGACTGCTCAACTGTCTGTAAGTACAGATAGTGTCATCATTTATGGTATCTATTTGATTTTTTCCAAGGATTTTTAAGCTAGTAAGGATTTCCAGCATGGACTGTCTTTGGGAAAGTTTTCGTATTTGACTAATGCTTCCCTAATACAGTTCTTCAGCTGCAGGCACTTTTTAATTGGTTTGTTTCTGTAAGTGAATTGTCATGTGATATTACAAGAGCAGTGCTAAAGAACAAATGTATGTAAAGGCAAACAGCACAGACTCACATTATGAATCCTGGGTGCCTTGCGAATGCCCTTATGGAGAAGAGTCATGACTGGGATTTCGTTAGCTGGGGCTAGAGGTTGGAAGTGCAGCTTAGGCCCACGCTGTTTTGTGCTGTTTGCTGGTGTGTTGTGGCACCATTTCATGTATCTCTGCTGCTCAAGATACACCTTACCTCTTACCAGGTTAATGTTTTTCAGTCACCTCACGATCATTACAATTGGCAATACTTCTACAAGATAGTGTAATACAGTCCCTATTTTACAGACAACAGAAACTTAGTGTACAAAATTAAGCTAGACATGCAAAGGTATTAAGGCCCCTAAATATGCCATTTATATGCCATGGGCATATCAGAACAGCAGTAGGGCGTTTACCTAACTTTCAAGTAATTTCCTCAGAATGAAAGCTTCTGCCTTAGCCGGATATATGGTAGTTATCTAAACGTAGTATTTCTCAAAGGCAATGAGCTGTTGAGAGCTTTGACCCATTGAATTTGTCAGAAAATGATTCTAAGCAGTCATCAGTGAATTCCTGAATTGGATGCTACCTGCATAAAAACCAGCATTCCAGGATTTTCCAGAGTTTTGTGTGTGTTATCTTTTTAGGTTCAAATCTCTCAAGCAGGGACTTAAAGCCCAAAGCCCCTGTGCAGTTTACCAAATTACATGCTGTTCTTATATAGTTCTTCCTGTTTCTGTTCCATTTTTAGCAGGATTCATTCCTCGAATGAAGAGGACTGGTAACATTTATTTAAGTCTTCTCTCACAATCCAAGCATGTTTCTGCGTAGCTACTGGGTCCCCAAATGCTGAAAACTGGCAGTGTTGTCAATATTATATCATTACAGAATACCTGCAGTAAAGACCTGAGATGACCCCCAGCATCCATCAGCACCAAAAGATACCAATCCACTGTACAAAATACCACAATATTATACAAATACCATGCAAATTCAGATGCAAATGACACTCTTCTTGTAAGCATCTGTGATGTGCTTCACATACATGGAAACTATCTGAAGAGCAGCTATAGTGCTAATTAAAATCATCATGACATTGATAATTTTAACCTGTACTTGTCGAATGATTGACTCAGTTGTTCCTCAGCGGAAGGGCTTCCCTCTCGGTCACTCATCTCACAGCTTTCAGGCAGCTCCATCTCTGATACAGCCCTCAGTTTTGTTTGCTCTGATATTGTTGGGAGAGGTCTATGCGTATGGTCTGGAAAACAATGAAGATATTTCTGTAATAGCTGGTGCATAGTTCAGAGTCACACCTACTCCTCGGTGTGGTGCTATCCATGCTTTTGAAGTTGTCTACAGAGCTGTTTTCAGTGTTTCAGTGTAATGTGTTTTTTGGACAAGTAACATCCAAAGCATTTCTCCTTTAAAGTCACTAAACTTTGCTTTCTATTATAATGAGAATTCCACAAGAGAGAAGTGGGGGGATCAAGTCACTGGTGTCTTGAAAAATAAATACTTCTGTATCACCCCTTGAGTTGCTGTGAGTGTCATTCTGGGACAAAATGAGTCAGAAGAGTTCAAAGTGGTGTTAAGCCAGCTGTGTGCAAGCAGCAGAACACCATTCAGTGATCCCAGTTCACTAGCAAGCACAGTCTGCAGTTTTTACAGTGAATTGCACTAGTCCAGAGCCGAGTGACCCCTGGGATCTGCGCCCTGTTTCCAGCACGCGTCCAAGGGCTCTTTCTGTCGGGCATTGGGACAAGGGGAACACATTAAAATACCCCCATCTGCCAGCATGGGCCATCTGGAAAGAGGTTCGGCCTCTACTGCACACGCGGTTGATCGATAGTGTGGATCGATTCCGCTCCGTATGTGCTCCCAGCCTGCACTGTAGGCTCTCCGAGCCTGTGTCACTCCTAACAAGTGCAGGGGACAGCGCGGCACACAGCAGCCCTGTCAGCTGGGGTGCCAGGGCCGCGGGACACAGGCACAGCTGCTCCCGGGACACATCGCGAGCCGACGGCATTCCTTCCCTTCCCGTTCCCTTGTCCAGTCAATCAGCTTCAATAGCGTGGAGAAGAAAATGATTTTAATGGAAATAATAATGCTCTTTTTCATCATACATTGCTCTGTACCTTATGATAGGGCTTATCCAAATCAATACATAAAAATCCACAATGCATGAAAATCCATAATGCATAATGCCCTTAATTGAATCTGCAATGTATGCATGTGTGAATTTAAACAAAATATGTGCATGAATTAATGTGAATATATAGCATGTGCGTTCCTTTCCCTGCCATGTAGTAATTATTATTAGCAATAATAGATTCTGAAGCTGCAGCTTGGCACATTAGATGTTTGCTGCTGGGGGAGAGCATGGAGGAAAGAGTAATAGTGGCTGAGCTGAGGCAGCCTGGGGCATTTTTCTGCCTACATGAGGCACAGACAGAATGGATTGGGGAAGCTGTTCCAGCCGTATCCTTTACTCTTCTGGAAATGTGCAGCATTGGCTTTCTCCTTCATTCTCTATATCTGTTCTGACGTTGTCAGGGAGACCCGAGTCCCCGACTTGCATCCAGCTGCAGAGACTGTCATCTTCTAGGGCAGCAGTAGCCCCCAACCTTCTACCCACTGGGGGATTTAAGCCTGTTCTGTGACGAGCCCCCCATGAGAGGTTAAGGTGGCAGAGAAGAAAAATTTCCCCGCATCTTCTCTACATTTAATTCAGAGAACACCAAAATTTTATTTGAGAAGCTCCTTTGATGATTTTTTTTTAATTGCCAAATCACTGTACTGTAAATTGATCTTGAAAAGTACACTAACTGTTCATAAGTAAATTATGGTAAAATATCTGCTGTCTTCTAGTATAATTGGATCTATATCTGTCAAATGTAAAAGTAATTGGGTTTTCATGAGAGGACACAGATTATAGCAATTTTAAAGATGAAAATGACTTTAGATTTTATTTTTTTTGTATTTGTTTTGTTAAAATTATGGCACTCAGCTTTACCGCTGTGCGTTTGTAATTCCAAGGTGTCTTAAACCTTTTACTGAATGAACTGATGAAGACAGTAATATTTTAAATAAATTATAAGAGGACATTCTGTACATAACCTAGCACAACCTAGCAATCATTATTCAGAAAACTCCAACTGACTTGAAAGGCTCCAATTTTGAATATATAAACACACAAAAAATTAAAAATAGGTCACTAGGATATGACTGTAAACACCGTACATTTTTTTAATATTATCTTTGCTAACATCTATAAATCATTGTTTCTCAAGCAGATATGAATAGGGACAATGTCCAAACAACATTCTGAATAATTTCTATTGTATTGTTGATATTTAGAATACAGTGTTTTTTGTACAGTTATATACAGAAGGGTATAACAAATAATGTAGCTCACAACAGAAACTTCAAAGGGATCGATCCCAGGCACTATGCCTAAAAAACTTCTCAGTCTATGTTTAAATATTGTAGAAATAGCAATTAGACTAAAATATCAGTTATATTATGAGTTAAGCCTTATCAGTACATAGGAATTATTTTCTTTATCCTTACTAGTATTTATTAGTAGCAGCAGTGTTTAACATGCAGTATTTTGCTAACAGTTTAAATGTTCAAAGCATCACATAAAAATATTTGCTTATAAATTTCTGTTCTTGTAAATTTCTCTAACAAAAAACAACATCAAGTAAACGAATAGTCTCTCATGTTTAGCGCGCGAGAGAAAGTAAACACTAATTATAGCAAATAACTACTAGTGTCAAAGGATTCCAAGACGTTACCACTACACACTTAAGCATTTCAGAGCGGACAGTGACCTTACCTTCGTAGCCAAGGAGAAAGCAGGTCAGTAAGTTAGGACAGATCTCCTCCAAAACGGAACAAAAAACAGAGAAAGCTCTTGGGCCTTTTAAAGAGAGTTTATCTAAAAAATATTCAGTTCTCTTCCTGTAGCTCTCCTGGGACCAAATGTCTTTGTATTCCTCCAAGGAAAAGACTCTCTCGTAAACCAAATATGACAGCACTTTGTTCACATCCAGCTCTTCCAGTATTTTCTCTCTCTGATTGCTTGGGATTTCAGAGAGCCACTTATTCCTGTTTTCATTTTCTCTTTGGATAGATTTTGTACAGTTATAAAACCAAGATTTAGCTGTTCTTTCAAACATGTTGGTATTTAAACACAAAATACAAAAATCAACCTCTGCATTTATTGCACAGTCTTCGGCATGCAGAGTAAACACAGTGTGGATAGATAGAATGCAAATACATACTGCTGCCTGTGATTATTGTAATTCTAATGAAATAAAGCAGGCCTACATACAAATTATAAAGAAATCTAGTTCAGTGCCTGCAGCCTCCTAAGAGGATTACATTACACTAATTAGCCCTTTACAACTGTTAACAGCTTCTGAACCATAATGATGAGACTGAGAATTGCTTAGTTACTGTTACTTTTTAATTCTGTAACTGATCTTCAAAGATATCCCTTTGTAAAAAAAAATAATTTACTGAAGAAGATAGCTCATCAAAACAAAATAATGTGTACAAACTGCTATAGGACATAAAATAACATGTCTTCTATACATTTTAGTTTTGTATTCCTCAGGGACAATCACACAAATCACAATATAAATGATCTTATTAATTCATAAAACACTGACTTTACGACACATCAGAATTTTATATTTAGTTGTGCCATATTTAGCTTTATCACAGTAAATAATAAATGTTTCTGTGCATATACTGTAAGCATATTTGCAAAAGGCAAGAAAAAAAGAAAGGAAGCTTATAGCGCAGGGCCTTTTCTGTGAAGATGGGTGAGTGACTGCAGACTAAGCACCCCTTCCGCATGCCCCCGTCAAGCTTGACAGGGCGCGCAGGCGGGACGGCCCCGCAGCCGTGGCGCTGCCAGGCGCCTGGGCGGCGCCGCGGGGCCGTCCTGCCGCTGGGAATCACTCACGGGGCATCGCACGCTTGCTTAAGCGCCTTACGCAAATGCTGCTTAATGCACAGACTTTTTGGTCTTGTTTTCATACTTTCTGCCAGCATAGATTCCCTCTAGAAGGGCTGTGAGTACTTTTGTCTCCTCCTGCTGTTTCTTAGTCCTTCTGCTGCTACCAACGGCCAACGCGTCCCTGTCCTCGCCTGGGCAGCCTTGCCCGGGAGCTCTCTAGACGTACTGTACCTCTTGTGCAGCAGGCAAGAAGTATTTTGCCAACCTTTTTGAAAGCCAAGCTTTGCAACATGTTTAGGCCTCAGCACTTTAACAAGCAACCTTGGGGCCTTCCTGGCAGACTGTTTCTGCTGCAGAATTTGCCGGCGTTTATCGGTCACCGTTACAGCTGACCACTGACCATTTCATCCTCTAGGAATTGTTTTATGGGTCTCGCCAGCTCCACAGTTGACTAGCCAGGACCACAGAAGTGGGTGGAAGCAGTGCCTGTCACCCCGTGGCTGTTCGCAGGCACAGCAAGCCTCACAGGTTATCTGGAACAGGGAAGAGTGGAATTACAGGTTATTTTAAGCCACGCCGACTGCATTTTTACATGTGAGGGCTTGTTGAACACAGCGCTGCTCTCCCCGCTGCTGCCTCTGCGATGTGCTCAGGTGCAGCTACCTCTGCGCTGCCGGGCGTAGGACGGGGGACGAGGACCCGCCGGGGCGCCGTGCGTGGCCGCGCCGGGGCGCCGGGTGCTGGCAGGGAGCGCGGTGGCCACCCCCCTGCAGGGCTTGGCACGTCCTCCGCGCAGCCTTCACGAGTGAGGGGCCTTTATAAGCCAGTTTGACTGATGAACCTCCACAGAGGTAGTGAGAGCACCACTTCCCCTCCTTTCCATACTCTCAGTCAAACAACGTGTTCCCCCCTGCCCCAAGTTGTTACTAATTTTACTATTAATACTGCAATATCTCAGCCTGTAAAAATTCCTGGTAAAGCCTGCAGTCCCACTTACCTTAGATAGCATCTTACTATTTTTTCTCCTGATACAGTAATTCTGCATCTTACTGACTCATTTATCTAATACAATCCTTATGTTACTTTAACCGGTTAATGTAATTTGATATTGCCCTAAAGGATTTCTGGTGTTAATCAGCCTTCTCAGCCATTATAACTTATAATGCTAAGTTTTTCCATTATTTTAGCTAATTACTTCAATAAACGCTAGATCAAGCCAAAGTTGCAGCTTTTCGGTTCATAGGATAATGCCCGACATACCAGAAGCAGAGAATTTACCCTGACTCTGCTTCTTAGAGTTCCAGCCCTAAGTGTAACATGCATTGATTTGTTTTTATAGCTACGAACACTGATGGTCATTAGTATCATAAACTAACAAACTGCATGGTAGTGAATTTAGAAGTTAAAAAGGGGTAATTTGTCAAATTAATAGTGAAATGAATTTTTAAGGGAAGAGCCAGAGAATGTCTTATTTCGACAACCCACTGCAGGCTCAAGGAAGAGTCACCCTGGTAAATAAACGCCCCGCATGGGTGTTAGTGAGTTGCCCATCTTCAGAAACAGACGCCAAAATTACTGCAGAGCAGAACTGCACCTTGGCAGCACGAGGCTGTGGGAGATTCCCAGAATCTGTTAAATAAACTAGCATGGAAACCAGTAACACTTGGAAGCCTGCTTGGGGAACAAAACAAAGCAAAACAAAAGCTCTTTGAAAATTCTGGGCATTCACGGGGAGCAGAGACAGAGCAGCGTGGTCATGGCAGTACAAGGGGGAGCTGGCACGGGGTGGAGAGGGTGCTGTAGAAGCCCTGAAAATCCTACACCTTTCCTCTACGGGACAGTGTGCTGAGGCCGCGGTGCCCACGGGCCGTGGCTGGCGGCAGGACGCGGCCTCTCGGGCGCAGCACGCGTCCCTGCGCGCTTAGGCCGCTGCGCCCCGCGAGCTGTGCGCCGGGACGCGGCCCAAACCGTGCGCGGAGCCAAGGGTCGGTTCTCCGCCTTCTCGCACGCCACGTAGCCGCTTCCCGTTCTGTTACCCGGGGGTACAGTGTTGCAACCCCGATCGGCCACTGCGGAACTGCAATCCCCGGCAGGCGGGCTGGGGTAGGATGGAGGGCCGTTTGAGGAAGCGGGTGCGGAGGCGGCAGCGGCGCGGGCCCGCGGGTGCCCCCCTG
>VZSV01000070.1:1466661-1480014 GCA_013398735.1 Nothocercus julius
TTGCCCTCCACCTTGTCCCTCTTCCCAGCTGTCTCCTGGGGCGGGCACCGCTGCCGCGGTGAATAAGCGTGAAAACGGGAAGAAAAGGCCAAGCGAAGTTGTGAACGGGCACAGAAGCGAGGTACGAGGTTATGTGGCTGTGCAGAGAGCCAGGGGCCAGTGCTGCGTGCGGCCCGAGCGGGCTGAAAGGCCTCGCTGTGCCCGGTCATCCCCGGTGTGCGGAGCCGGGCTCGCCAGAGCGCGCAAAGCAGTGGCTGTGGGTACCTTGCACGTCGCTAACAGGCTGCCTTTACACGTTCTTAGCTCTCTACTCGATGTGTTGCTGAAGTATTGGGGCCATTGGGAAGGAAACACCTGTGGGATACCCGGGAATCTCCAGAGCAGTCATGCATTGGGTGGTGCAGGGCAAACCCGCAAGAGGAGCCTAACAGCAGTAGTTGCAGTTGAAGGGGTTTTAATAATTCTCTTTATGCCAAGCAAAAAGAAAAGTCATTCAAAAGTTCTGCAGCAAGAAAATGTAGTCCTTGTGGAAGGTGAAACACGTTGCGCTATTTGGGCACAGATGAGTGAAGGTGCACCCAAAAAGTGGAAGTCCATGGTAGAGGAGTCAGCAAGTTGAAAAGAACTATACCGTGCCCAATTATTTACATATACGTTACTGCTTGTTAATATAAGTTCTAGCACAGTGAAACCTGATCTAGCACAGTGAAACCATGAACATTGTAAACTCTCGTATTCAGTTTCTCAAGTCCTTTCTTTTTTGATGATTGTGTATGATTTTATATATTTCATATGTTTATTTGCAGTGTAAGCCAGGCTTCATAGAAGACAGACTGAAGCTTTATGAAGCTCTGAAAAAAGAACATGATGCTGTACTAGCTTACAGAGCAGCCAACCAGAGCAAAACGATCAAAATCACCCTGGCAGATGGAAAGATTGCTGAAGGGGAGTCTTGGAAAACCACGCCATATCAGTTAGCTCTAGGAATTAGGTAACCTGCAGATTGAAGGATTTGTACTTTTGCGGTGGTAAATGTTAAGGAAATTTCTGTCTTACCCAGTTACATTCATGGTCAGTGCTAGATGGGCAACTCTCTAATGTTGGATTATTTGGAAAGCATCACTAAAACTTGAGTTTAATGTAGCTATAGCTGGATGAAGTTGTTGTTCTGGCTGATGCTTGAGGCATCTCCCTATGTTCTGACCACAGTAGTCACTTCCCCTATGAATCAAAGTCTTAGCAGTAAGACTAGTAAGACTGCTAGTGTTTATTTCAAGTCTTATGAGTTGACAGATAACTGTAAAAACCTAATCTTGGAAGCGCTATTTCTTCCTGATCCCCAACAGTGAAAACTGTAGAACAAGGTTAAATCCTTCAAAGGATTTACTGTCTGTGCCTTAAAAGCAGAAAAATACAAACGTTTAGATGGTATAAGATGTAGAGCAGTGTCTCAAGGTATTTAGATGCCTACGTATTTTTGGAAATCTAAATCCAAATGTTTTGGTCTCATGCCTTCATTTGTGTTCTTCAGTCAAGAGTTGGCTTCAAATGCAGTCATTGCAAAAGTAAATGGTGAGTTGTGGGATCTGGATCGTCCACTGGAGAGAGATTGTGCTCTAGAGCTGCTTATGTTTGATAATGAAGAAGCACAAGCTGTAAGTAAACACTCTCTGATATCTACGTGACTAAAGAACTAATGGCGTGGAATTGACTGCAGCATTATACTTTTTAAATCTTGAATTAAAAAAATCTGAAAAACTTTGAATTAGGCTTGTTGAAATATGTCAAAGAATATTAAATACACATACAGGTGAATAAAGCCATAAGGGTGTCTTCTGTCCTCCTCTTTTACATAAACTGGTTATTTCTCCTTTGAGATTTAGCTTTCGTACGTCATGCTCGTGTGCTTATTTGAAGTAATTTGATGTTTTAAAGGTGCATGAGTCCCATTGTTTGACTTAGTCTGTGTGTTTGAAGATGGGACACTGGAAGCAAGTGTGGCTGTCTTAGACTGTTCTGAAAAGTGTCCAGTATCAGATCTGAACCATAAATGTGTATATGCTGTACCTGCAGTATTTATTAGTTTTATTTTATTAATTAGAAACTTTTAATTAGAATTAGTTAGTTAATTAAATGATGAATATAGACCAAGTCCCGTGCCTGAGTTTTGTGGGATTCAGACTTAAGCCTATGTTTATGCTCTAGAGTTAGACTTTGCTTTGTTGAGCACGCAGTGTCAGTTGCCCATGACTTGCTCAGCTGACTTCATTTTTTTTTTTTTCAGGTTTATTGGCATTCAAGTGCTCATATTCTTGGAGAAGCCATGGAAAGTTATTTTGGTGGCTGCTTGTGCTATGGACCACCTATTGAGAATGGATTTTATTATGACATATACATTGAAGATAGGTAAAATATTGAAGGACTTGATTAATCAGCCTTAAAACTCAGGGTCTGGGTTTTGCTTGTTCAGGTCTCTGCATGTTAAAAGTATATCAGATATGGTTTAAAAATAACCAAAGAGTTTCTGTTCTTTACAGTATAGAAGTATATATGTATAGTATACGTGTTTCATACTTTTTAAATTCAAGAGCAATGCTTAGACTCCTGCTCCATAAGACTTAGAGCTGTTGAACATACTACAAAACATTGTGCAATACTTGGTGAGGGGTACAGGAGACAGCATTTCCTTGAAGAAGTATGGAAGTTCGTTCTCAAAATGACCAAGTCATTCGTCGAAGTGCACGTACGCATGTAACTCATAGGTGTTTACTTGCCTAATCCTTGTGCACAGCTTTCACAATTCTGCTTCCCTCATTTATCTCTGTGTAGTCAGGGAAAATAAAAAATCTGCATCAGCTGATAAACTGCCTCTCACAGCTGACATGAGCTTTTTCATACAGCATATATGCTTTGAGCTACTGATCTTCCAGACAGTTAGACATGTCAAAGACTGTTTTTTGAATTATTTCAGTGGGATTGTTCAGGGCAATACAGCTTGTATTCCAGAGTTTAGCATCTGGAAGTACATTTGATTGCAAGAAACTAAGAAAATGTTACAAATAACAGCAGCATATTCTTTGATTTTCAAAATAGAACAGTAGAAAATGGTTGCTTAAAAATGGGAGTATCAATATAAATAACTTCTGCTTCTTTTGCCCTTGTTTGTTTAGAGGTGTATCAAGTTCTGAATTCCCAGTACTAGAGAACTGCTGTAAAAATATTATCAAAGAGAAGCAGCCTTTTGAAAGGCTGGAAGTCAAAAAGGAGATTCTCTTAGACATGTTTAAGGTAAATCTTTGAAGCACCTATGATTCTAGTACTGGCTTTTAAAACTTTAATTTCTATTAAACAGAGCATATGACTAACCTATCAGAACTGGGTCTATCTAGCACAGCATGTTTTTGCCCTCCCTGTTTTCAGCATGTTTTGAAGAAATAAGCAATGGCTTACAGTTCAAAAACACCACAAACTCGGTTTACAAAGAGAGAGGTACACAAAAAGCATGCATTCATTCTGGCTATCTTGCAGAAAAAAGCCTAAAGGCTGTTTTCTCTAGCACTCTGTTTACACAGTGAGTAATGCAAGTCTTACTATGTCATGTATTAATTGGCTTTGAGCTGTTCAAGTGGTAATGACCATGCTTAACAAGCTCTGAAGGAGATATATATATGTATTTTTTTTCTCTCTTTCAGCTGGTAATTTATAGTTCTTCTGGGAGGAGTGTTGAACTTCTGCACATATTGTATATGTGTTTTTACTGATGGTTTTATATTATTAATATATAAGTTTTGAATATTAATTAGTTGTTGTAATGAGGTTTCTAACTTTTTGCTTTTCCCATGTAGTATAACAAGTTTAAGTGTCGTATCCTGAATGAAAAAGTTGACACACCAACTACTACAATATACAGGTAAACAAAATTAATAAAAAGAAGTTAAAAAATAGTTCTATAGCTGGGTATATTTGATTTAAATTAAGAAGAAAAGGAACTATTTTCTTTACTACATTTTCAGAGAACTGGTGTGATTAGGGACTTAGATTTTTTGAATTAATATTATTTTCTATGTTGATACCTTTTTTTCCTCTGCTAGGACAAATCTTATCTTCACTGGTGGACAAATGACAAGCCCACTTTTCACTAATTGCCTCTGCTTTCAAGAAAAATATAGCAGGTTACCACTAATGGATTGTATGGCTGAATTATGGGTAAAGGTACCTCACTGTAGGGTGAGGTTCATTCAGTTGATAGGAATAAAACTAGTTTCAGAATAACAAAACTATTTTTGCTGTTGGAAGTGCTTTGTTTGAAACTTGATGACCTTTAGCAAAGTTTCCATATAGACCTATGTGAACTGGTGCGTGTATGACATTGCCCTTGTAGGAAGCAAGTGTGCTGAGTTTACGGGATAAATGCTCACTCATGGAAGCTACGGCTGCATTTAAGATGCACTGAGTTTACTGAGTGTTGTATGATGCTTGATTTGAACGTGCATGCCTGCTAATTTAAACATACCAAGCAGTATGCCATTATGCCAATAGGTCACTTGTGACTCTACCTGAAAATGTTTGAGAGTTTTAAAATAACCTCTTGTTTTGATTTATAGATGTGGACCGTTGATTGATCTCTGCAGGGGCCCGCATGTGAGACACACTGGAAAAATTAAGGCCCTTAAAATATTTAAGGTAAGTTCATAAGATAACTGTGCTTTTAAACGTAACTAAAACAGAGACTTCCAAGGTTTACTCTTTCTTTACCATCACATCAGTGAACTTTACCACTACAACAGTGAATGTTAAGAGCTTATTTTTTTATCAGAATAGTTACCCACATGTAGTTAGGCGCGTGCCTGCACTGTAAGGAAGAGTAGCGCAAAAAGCACGCGAGCTAGTGGTGACTAATTAGCTGTGGAAGCAGCTGCAGCGGGCTCGATCCATAAGCAAACACGTCAGTGCTGGTATCTGCCTTGCGCTTGTGTCTGCACCCTGCGCTGCGCTGTGCAGCGCAGATGTCCTGGCTTGGATCAGTAGGAGTTGGGGCACCGTGTGCTGTGCTGTCCATGTTGTGTGCAGGCGGCCTCTATCCTATAGTGAATGAGCATCCACATTCATTGGGCCAGGAAATACTGTTCTGACTTAGTAAGATGGGATTTTTGAGATGCAGGAGGTAAAGTGAGAACTTTGAGATATGTAAGTGCTGCTCTTTAAAAATGGCATTGCTCACATGAAAGCTAGAGCTAGTGTTTGCCGATGCCTCTGATAACTGTGTTGTATTAGTTACCTGCAGATGCTAATTTTGCTAGCCTCACTAGGCTGACCTCATGGGAGCATTTGGCACCCTTCCTTTTGCTGACTTCCTCACTGAAATCCGTAACTCTTGAGATACGGAGTTTAAATACTTGATTGTCAAAACAGATAGGACAGAACTGTGAGAGAGAGAGAGAGAGTTATTTTTACATTTTCATTCTTCACTGTTTCCTTACTGCATTATGTTTTGAACTTAAATGAGTACTTCTCTCCTAGAAGGTAAAATGTGAAATATAATGAAACATGACATGATGTGAGTTAAAATAAGGTAGCCAAGTAGAAAAAAATACATGACTTGACCAGTCACTTGTATTTATGCCTTCTGTGTTACCATCCTGACTACAAGATGGTGTAAGAATCTGCATGTTATAAGCAATTGCTGGATGACTGGATATAGATCTTTTCCCAAGGAAAAATCATAAAAGTGGATCCGTGTTAATTCTTCCTCTCCCTGACATCATATAATACTATCTTAAAATATATATTTTTTTCACATAAGAATTCCTCTACATATTGGGAAGGAAAAGCAGACATGGAGACTCTGCAGAGAATTTATGGAATATCCTTCCCTGATAACAAAATGATGAAGGAATGGGAAAAATTCCAGGAAGAAGCCAGAAATCGGGATCATAGGAAAATTGGAAAGGTACATGATTTTATGGCCTTCTATAATTCAGTAAACTAATTCATTCTCTTCCTTTGTTTTTCTGTATTTGGACAGCTCAGATGGGAGTCACTTACACATGAAAGATTGTGTATTCACCTTGCTGGTAGGCTGTGATTCCACAATCAGTTGCCTAATGGTTGTCTCCTTTACTTTTACTTTGTAGAGCAAATGGTATTTTAACGGAGAGGATTTGAAGCAAGACAGTAAATAGCTTTGGGGATGTTAAAAAGCACAGTAGGAATTATATGTGAAGCAGAAGAGATTTGTTTAAAAACATGTGAGTGCATGTCAAAGTTAGTAGCCAAGAGGATGCAGCTGTGAAACTGTTCGTACTTCCTGGTGCCTGTGAGAAAGGGAAGGTGAAGGGCCTTAATAAGCACAAACGAACAACTTGCAGACAGCCCGGCCGAAGGAGAGAGAGTCCCTGGATGCACAGAGAACAGCGACCAAGCAAGCACGTAGTAAAATGTTTTTTGCTGAAGTGTTCATGGTTGTTCCTGTCAATCCACTAAGATTGGAATATTTGTCCATTATTTACTCTGATTACTTCTCTTTTCAAAATGAAATGATGAAGTATCAATCCAAAAAAGTACGAAATATATGTGTGTCTAGTTGGGAGATACATGGGAGATTAAGATTCTCCAAAGATGGCATAACAGAACCAAAATTCTGAGGCTATGTTTTTTGTTTTTGAGCTCTCAAAAGGAATGACTGTTTTGTAATCTTTGTCCATGAGCCCTCAGATCCAATGGATATGTGTTTTATTTGTTCAGGCTACTAACAGTAAGCTTTCTGAATCTTTTTTTTTTTTTTTTTTTTTTGAGGAAATGTGTTTAGATAGTCACAAAGGTAATATATTACTATAAAGCTTCTAAGAGTAAGAACTAGAAGTGAAATACTTTTGTTTCTGAAAATTTGTAGAAGTCATCCTACTGTCTTTTTACTCTGGTGAACAAACTGTCAATGTGTGAATTAGAATCAGTCGTGTTCAACACCAGTTGAAGTAGTCTTATGCTAATTATGGTTTTTAATTGCTGTAGGAGCAAGAACTTTTCTTCTTTCACGATTTGAGTCCTGGAAGCTGCTTTTTCCTCCCCAGAGGTGCCTTTCTTTATAATACACTCATGGATTTCATAAGAGTGAGTAGATACTGATGTAATTCCTCATGTGCTTAGTATCAGCCGTGATCTTGATTTAAGTGATATGTCCTTCACAGTACTGAACTACCCTCACAAAGCAAAAAACACATGCCAGAATTTCTCTAGGATAATAAAGATCCAACCTTCTTCAAACTCGGGCTAGGAAAAGCATTCTTAATTGACATTGCTTTTTCCACTTGGGTAAAACCTATATATGCAGTGGTCCTTTAGTCTCCCAGTAAATGACTATCATAATCATACAGTTACAGAATCAGGATTTTGCTTGTTGAAAGTAATTTGATGTGTGCACTGCCTTGTAAAATGTTTAATTTGTTTTATAGGAGGAATATCACAAGCGTAATTTTACTGAAGTTGTGTCCCCAAACATCTTCAACAGTAAACTCTGGGAAGTTTCAGGGCACTGGCAGCACTACAGTGAAAATATGTTCTCTTTTGAGGTTGAGAAGGAAACTTTTGCCCTTAAGCCGATGAACTGTCCAGGACATTGGTTTGTACCCTCAGATGAGAAATATTATTTTTTCTACATCTATGCTGTGTGCGCCGGAGGGAAACTAACGGAGTATCAGTGTGTTATCCTGTGCGTGCTAGCTGTACAGCCACGCAGCTAACTTGTCCAGAGAGCTCATAGTGTGTTAAGCAGACCAGATGCAGTTCTGGTGCAGAATTACTGGAAGATCTTCCTCCTAAATGAGCTAGGTTTCTCTGTGCTAATACTACTTTGCCCCACTCGGGAAGTATGGCATTAGCTGGGCACACACAACACAATAAGATACGGTGCCTCAAAAGGAGGGAGAAGTCAACAGGTTCTGGTTGTTCTCACAGTGGCTTTTCCAAGTGTTTCTTAGCAAGGCAAGTGGCTTGGTTTCTCCTCTTGCCTGCCTCTTAGAATGCAGACAGCTTGAGTGAATACATGTCTAAAAATGTAGCGTGTGGTTACCACCTCTATTAACCTTGTTTTAGTGCCTGTGTTGTCTTGTATGTGAAGGATAAAAACGAGGTTCTTTGATGTTCCTTCCAGCCTGATGTTTGCTCATCGTCCACGATCCTGGAGAGAAATGCCTCTTAGACTTGCAGATTTTGGGGTCCTTCATCGAAATGAGCTCTCTGGGACTTTAAGTGGCTTGACTCGTGTTAGGCGCTTCCAGCAAGACGATGCTCACATCTTTTGCACAATGGAACAGGTAAAAACAACTATTAAACAACATCCCCTCAAACAAAATAAACCTCAAGTATTTCCACTTTCTAGTTTCTTCTGTTGTGTTGGAGTGTAAGACTTCGTTTGTGTGCTTTTGTTAGGTTGCCTCCCTCTTATTCACGTGGAGTTCCATGTGTCTGTTTCTCAATTCAAAATTTATGGAATTCAGTTCAAAATTTATCGAATGCCTGTAACTTTTTTTGTTTTCTTTGACAAAAACATTTTTTTGTTTTCTTTGAGGTAAAGAAATAATTGTAGAAAAGAAGGTAAGATAACATCTGAAAGATGTTACTAACTGTAAATTACTAAGACTTTTTTCTTTTTTTTTTTTTTTGTGGAAAGATGTGTGGGTATAACTAAATCCTAAAAGATAAAATCTGCCTTCCTCCCTCTCTCCCCATCTTAAAAAACAACACGACAACAAAAAAAAAAAGTCACTTTGCTTTCTGTACTAATGCTGAGTAAATGCTTTATTCAGACAATTCCACAGGTATCAGTAGAACTATGTGGATAAATTGACGCACTCTATAAAACCTGGCTCCAGAAGCCTAGGCTTAGTAAGAATATTATTTTTCATCCCATGCTATGGAGCCACAGCACCTGAGTTCACTCCGTGTCCTTTTATCCAAGTTTGGGTTTGTAGAATATAATTTTTATGCATATATATGCAATATATATGTTCTGTATTTTTATATATATGCACTATTTTTTCAATTTAATGATGGACCTTTTGAGAATGTATCCATATGCATCTTTTTGCACAGAAACTGCTAAAACCTGATTATGAAGAGTACTGCAAATCCAGTTCCTTTTCTGTTCTTATCAACATGTTTTTGGTTTTAAACTTTTTCTTTTACATTTAAGATTGAAGAAGAAATTAAGGGCTGTCTTGATTTCTTGAAGTCTGTTTATGCTGTCTTTGGTTTTACCTTTCAACTGCATCTTTCTACAAGGCCTGAAAATTATCTGGGAGAAATAGAGATCTGGGATCATGCTGAAAAGGTAATTCATTTAAAATATATATATATATATTTGCTTTTTCAGAAATGGATATTTAGCTAATTTATTTCATGTTGAATGCTGAAGTTAGTGAGATTGCTTAAATCAGATGCTAAATACTGTACCTACTGAAAGTACTTGTTGAAAAGTTGTACAAAACAGACTTTTTGTGTAAAATGACAGCTGTCTGGCTCTTACTTAGGCCCTTATTTTGAACTGTTTCTATTTTCATTACTTCAAATTGAGGATAATCACAAAGTTTTCATAATACGCTACTCATATTTCAAGATTACTTATCACAAATGACCGAATGTTTGAACATGCTGTCGATGTGGAGCATGACAATGTACAAAGGAAGCACCCCTCATATTTCAGAGGCTACATGATCTAGTGTAGACCAATGTTTTCACCTTTACAGTAATGGAAAGCCCTGAGAGACCTATCAAGCTTTAAAAGTTCTTTTATTTATCTATTCACGTATAAAATTAGCAACTTCAGAGCAGCTTGAATGACTTCGGCGAACCATGGAAGTTGAATCCGAGAGATGGAGCATTTTATGGTCCCAAGGTTAGTGAATTAGTATCTTAAAACAACTTTGGAACAAGACAAAATTCAGACAAACTGTACCTAGTAACTGTGCTATTTTGCTTGACAGATTGATATTAAAATCAAAGATGCTATTGGGAGGTACCATCAGTGTGCTACGATCCAGCTTGACTTCCAACTACCTATTCGTTTTAATCTTACTTATGTTGGGTGAGTGGTTAAACTACTTGCTTTTTTTTAAATGCCTTCAAAATTGATAATCTGTGTGTGGGCTGGTAGAAGGATGTTTTTTGTTTTCTTCTTTTCATCTTTACCTATCTTTTCCAGGAAGGATGGTGATGACAAAAAACGGCCAGTAATTATTCATAGAGCTATCTTAGGGTCTGTGGAGAGAATGATAGCTATTTTAGCAGAAAACTATGGAGGAAAATGGTAAGTGGTACAAATACAGATTTAAGGAACACTTCACTATGTAGCTAGAAGCTATAGAGGCTTCCTATGAAGCCTCTTTTTATTCATTATGAATAATAAAGGCATAAATAAAGACATGTAATAAAGGTGGATAATATGTGTAAAATGAAAATTCTTTTAACAGTTATAACAATTTGTGAGATCAGCTAGGAAGCAAACAGAAGCTCAAAGTTGTGCATGTGTCACTCAACCAAGATCACTCTATTTTCCATTTTATGTGGACTGGAAGGAGTGAATGTAATAGCATAGCCAGCATCTCTAGCTTGCATAATTATTTTTATAAAGTAAAAAAGTGAGTTTGGAGGAAATACTGCTAATTGGTGTTTTTGTTAATATACTTGCTAGGCCATTCTGGCTGTCTCCGCGGCAGGTCATGGTTGTACCTGTGGGACCTAGTTCTGAAGAGTATGCCCGGCAGGTGAGGACAGAGCCTTTCTTTCTTCAGTAGCAAGACATTTTAATAGCTTCCCAAATGCTTGTCCTAGAGTAATAAATGATTGCTTTACTGGCATTGCAGGGCATTATTTCCATAGATGAAATCTTTCATACCTTTGAAAATTTGTGTAAAATTTGAAAAAAGGATATGTAACAAATACCTTGGGCTGTGTTATCATGTGCATACCTCAGTAATCATTTAAAAAAAAAAATCTGGACAAAATACCTTATACAGTAACTCACATTTCATTATGAAATTATCTTCCTAAAGTAAGAATGGAACCAGTTTCCTTCTTAGCACGTATGTTCTTGACTATATTAGAGTATGTGTGGTGTTACAGCCCTTCTCCCTTTTATTTAATGCAAGCATAAATGACTTCGTTCCTTTTCCTCTTCCTCCCTTCTGTGGCTGAGGAAACCTTTCTGACATTCAGCAGTGCAGCTGTCTGAGGAGATCAGCAGATGTTTCCTATGGATGTTCCATTCTGTTGTCCTCTTAACTAGAGCCCTGCCAAGCCCTTAAGTCTGTGTGCTGTTTTCTTCAAATAATTTTATTGTCTTCCATGTAACTATTCCTAAGAGCAAAAATATGCACATAATGTGAAACACTTCTTGGAAGAGATTACAGGATATACTATTTCATGATGTAGAGTGTGTGTGTGTGTGTGTGTGTGTGTGTATGGGTTTTTTGTTTGTTTTAGGTTTGCAGTGATTTTTTTGAAGAAGGATTTATGTCAGATGTGGATCTAGACCAAAGTTGCACGTTAAACAAGAAAATAAGAAATGCACAGCTGGCCCAGTACAACTTTATCTTAGGTACTTGCTTATATTTCTGAACATTGTGAAAATTTAAAGGTTGTGTTGAGAGTTGGCCTAGACTCTCATCTTGTAATGCAGGAAGACAGCTTAATATTGTTTGTGTCTCGCAGTGGTTGGAGAAAAGGAAAAAGCAGATAATGCCGTCAACGTGCGAACAAGAGACAACAAAGTGCATGGAGAGATTTCAATATCTTCTGCCCTTGAAAAGCTCAAGAAATTTAAGAGTGCACATACTGCAAATGCAGAAGAAGAATTCTGATGCTGCTGCTAGTTTCTATCAGTTTCTTTAAATGCCCATGTGAAATAGCATTTCTTTCCTCCTCTACTGCAGTAATGCTTATTTGCAAGAATTTTCAGTTAGTCCATATTCAAACTAAGCAAATAGAGCCCATTTTCGTGCTGTAGGAATAGCATGAAAGGGCAGGTGCAACTGTTGACTGTTTTGACAATCCCATGAATCTGTGCTACTTGATAACAGCTGTTCAAAATCTTAAACCTCTTCTAAATTAAGATTTTTAAAAATCATCTGAATTGTACAGTGTAAATGAATCGGGGATAGTATTAAGTGCAGGAACAGGACCCTGGCTGCTGCTGCCTTTGCTGAATTACCTCAGTCACATAGCAGTTACATAACTGACGTGACCTGAAATCCAAAACTTGACAGGGGGTAGGTCTATAAGGAACATTTTGAATTTTTTTTTCTTCTTGAATCCAAATTAGGTCAAATACAATGGGCAAGGGGGGGATAGCCTCATTACTGCTGAATCTGGGCTGTCTTTGGAAATCTCAGTAAAACAAGATAGTGGAGGAGTTAGAAGGAATAACTGGTTGCCGTAAAAGTGGCTGCCCAGAAAGACGTTGAATTACCTACTGTATCCACGTATGGGCAGCTTTTGTTGTTTGTGTGTGCTGTCAGCTTAACTCCTTTCAAAAAAAAAAAAAAACAAAAACCACTCAATCTTTTATTGCTGTCTGTTTCTAATTTACTGTTGTGCTCGTGGGGGATGCTGAGCAGGCTCAAAAGGGGTGGATGTTGTACTTGTCTGTTATTGCTTTTCATAGTACAGGCTGTGGGAAGGTGAAGCGGTTGCGGTTGTGCCCTGCGCGCTCCGCGCGTGCGGGCGGGCGCAGCCGCCCTCGCGAGGGCAGCAGTGCGGCCGGAGATCCGTCACGAGCCGCGCGCACCGAGCCCGCGGGCGGCGGCGCAGGTGCGACGAGCCCGTGAGCGTTAACTTCTCCAGCCCGGGCGCCCCTGAGAGCACTTCGATTAGACAGCAACGTGTGACCAGCGAGGGGGAGCGTAACAAGGAGCCACCTGAGGGTGGGCGGGGAAGGCTCTAACGGCCCCAGGGGAAAAGGGCGGGAAACTGGGATAAAAAGAGCTGCGCGCTCAGCCCTGGGGGAGCCCCGCACGGCTCTGCCCGGCGGAGCTCTCCGTGCGAGTAAAGGTCACGGACTCCTCTGTCTCCCTGCGGACATTCGGCTCTTGGCACGAGGTGCTGCGCACGGTTTGGTTTTGTGAATCAGGTGTTACCAACTGCTCAGCCTTAGCTTCATACGTATCTGTACAGTCTCCTCCTCCTGGCCTTCCCCCGCCCTGCTGTACGGCTGCCCGGCTGCTGCGGGCCCGCACCGACAGCTTCTGCTCCGTAGGCTGCGAGCGGAGCCCTGCGCGGCGCCACGAGCGCCCGGCTGCACCTGCACCCGCCCTCCCAGCACCGCAGCGGCGGCGGGGGCGCTGCCCCGCCTGCAGCGCC
>VZSV01000070.1:1485875-1502600 GCA_013398735.1 Nothocercus julius
AGGCGCTGCTGCGTGAAACAGCGCGGGGCCCGAGGCGCGTTCCGCCCGAGCTCGCCTTCCCCAGCGGCGCGGCCGCTGCGCCGAGCGCGGTGCCGCCGCGCTCCCGCTGCCCCGCAGCCGCGGCCGGCATGGAGAGGCGCGGGAGCGGTACCGCTGTTGGCAGTCACAGCGATAGTGCTGTTACTTACGTTAAACAGTAACGCAGGAGGCAAGAACCAGAGGACGGGCAGGCGCTGCCCTCCGCGCCGAGGGGAGCAATCGACCCCTGGCTCTCTGTTGCAGGAACTTCACGCGCATCTGAACGGCTGCATCAGCTCCGCCACCATGAGGAAGCTGATGGCGCAGAAGCCGGGCCTGCAGATCCACAACGGGATGACCGTGATCGACAAGGGACACAAGCGGACCCTGGACGAGTGAGTGGCCAAACGTGTGCGCACGAGGAGCATCTGCCAGGCTCCTCCTGGCGAGGGCAAAGCAGAGAAATACTCTGTCCTGCTCTGGCTGCTGCGATTACGCTGTGATCTCGATTTCTGCGATACTTCTTTGCTTCTCGTCCCTATAAGCTGCTGCTTAAACGTGTGCAAATTAAACGGAAACGTCACGTGGATTAAAAGTAATTTATTTCTTAAAGGCCACAATAGCTTCATTTATAGTATGGGCACTTTAGAGAAAATTGACACACATGGTTTCCTCATTTGGAAACTTCATATTTTCCTTTGCCCTTAGAAAGCTTTGTGGAAAATGTAATAATAATTTCTGTTGCAAATTAGTTCTTAGCACCTAAAATCAGAGAGGGCTATTAAGATGGTCTTGCCTATCTTATAAGTTGACATATGTTTTAAGTGACATTAAAGCTGGTTAATTTAGCATAGTGAATATTTGTTTTCCAGATATAGACTTTTTTGGGAATGATCATTTTGCCATTCGGCTTTTATCGAGTTGATTTGTTAATGTTTTCTTTTAGATGTTTTCAGATGTTTCAGATGATCTATCAGATTACCACTAGGACTGAAGATATTTTACTGGTAAGTTAATCAAAAAGACTTAAACAAAAATATTTTCCTTTCCTTTTTGAATATAAGGCTAGCATTACCTAAAGACAAAATTAGTTTAATAACATTGGGTTCTGAGTAACAATTATATCATCAATGGTCTCTTCAATTGGAAATGAAAATTACTGTTGTAAAAGAGGAAAGCCTAGAAATACAGGAATTCGGGTTTCTTCGTGCGTCCGTATCGCGGTCATTCTGAGCTCTCAGATGCTTGGACTGATAATGACTTAAAAACGTCTCTATTTATAGTCACCAAAGCTGTGATTTAAAGTAGTCTCCATGTTCTTCTCTGGCTTGTCAAGACTAGTGAGCTGGAATTGCTTTTTTCTTTTAATATAGATTAAAAAACAAACAAGAAGGGACTGTTGTGTGATGAAAATAAGATTAAAAAAGAAAAAAAATTCTTGTCTTCTGTAAAGGGTCTTTTAAGTGGCCTATTCAACTTTCCACACAGTAGATAGCTGTGAAAGGGATTTTCTTGTTCAGACAGAAATTGTTGTTTGTCCTTCCGATATTGCTGAGAGAACTGAAGCTGCCCTCTCTGGGTACTACTGCCAGAGGTGGAGAGTGGTGGAAACGTGTGGGGCCTGAAAATTATACATATAAAATATGTATAATTTGTAATGAATATATTATATAGACAGATAGATTTTTTTATATATAGATCTATATTTTGTATATCTATAATATATATATTCATATAATTTCTTTATAATATGTATTTTATATATATGTATAATTGGGTTTGCACCAAAATGTCACTTTTTTAAACTTTTTTTTTAAGTTGCAAAAAAGAATGTAACAAATCATAAGCATTATTTATTGTGTTGAAAATACCATTTTTCTCATCAGATAACTAAAGATGTTATTAAAGAATTTGCTGATGATGGTGTCAAGTATTTGGAATTGAGGAGCACTCCTAGAGAAGAAAAGGCCACAGGTACAGTGAGCTCTACTTTTTAAATTTAGGTCTGACTGTACTATAAAAGTTAACTACAATTGTGTTAGTAACAAGTCAAATTCAGATGTTTCAGTGAAAATATACTTTACTATACTTTAAATATGAAAGCAGTGGTATGAAAACAACAGCAGTATGAAAACATGTCCCCTCAAATCTAATAGCTATTAGAAAAAGCAGAGCCAAATATCCTTCTAAAGTGAATGGCCCAAATTCTTGGTTTATGGAATCAAAACAGGCTACATGTATTAATTTCCTATTAGACTTATTTTTCCTTTTTTTTTGTTTTAGATTATTTTTACTTTTAGTTACTTCATTTTTATTTTCCTTTACTTGTGGTTTAATATAACTGCACCAGAGAAGTAGCTATTGTTAATCTCTCGTTCACAGAATTAGTTTCTTTCCTCCAGATGCTTAGGAGGACATCTATTTCAAATGCTCAAAAATAAATCTGTTAATTTTTTTAATAGAATCAGAACTGTATAAATTAGAAAACCACAGAGCAATACCAAGGGTGCAGAATGAAACGATGAGGCTAGAGAGCTGGGTCTTATTGCAATTTGCCTTAATTATGTTAGTTCAAATACGTTGGTTCAAAAGAATTTTCGTGTGTTTTGGAGGTATGACCAAAAGGATGTATGTTGAGACTGTGCTTGAGGGAATAAAGCAGTGTAAAGAAGAAGGCTTGGATATAGATGTAAGGTAAGTAGTGCACACAGTGCCTCTGTTTCATGGTTTTGTTGAGTCTGATATTTCATCATGCAGAGGTGTGTACAAACCATCAGTGAAGGAAAATTATGCATATAACAAAGGAAGGTTAGTGATTTATATTTTTTTGCTGTTTTGTTAACTTACAGTTTGACTAATGCTTTTTATACAGTCTTCTCTATAAGTCAGGTAATTCATAAGGAGACTGTTTTTTTTAATCTCCCTTTTCACTGATAGAGAATGAAACTGGGTGAAATTTTTCAGCTTTAAGTTTGCACGTGCTAGTGTAGTTGTTGTCCCTGTGCACTTCAGTTCCTCCACTGCTTGAACAGTTGCCTATAGAAATACTTTTTTTTTTTTTTTTCCTAATATCACATTAGTTGGTCTCCTGTTATTACAGTTTGTGGTAAACTTAACAATGACATTTATCTCCTAGGTTACTAATAGCAATAAATAGAAGAGGTGGCCCTGCAGTCGCTAAGGAGACTGTTAAACTCGCTGAAGAGTTCCTGCTTTCCACTGATGGGGTTGTAGTAGGACTTGACCTCAGCGGCGATCCCACCGTAAGTTCTTGTTTTGTTTTGATCTGACCTTTGAGGTAAGTGCTAATGTTGTCTAATAGCAGATGCAGTCCTACTTTAAAAAGTGTTTTTGTCCTGCATTTGTTGGTAGTTTGAATGGATTGCTTGTATTCTTGCTGCCAGGTTTATCCCTACTGCTGTAGGGAGCAGATTTTCTAACAAAGAATCGGTTGCTTATCTCATGATACTCCCAAGAGAGCCATTGAAAAGCAGCGTTTATGTGGGAAGTGTCTGTTACTAAATTGTCTCGATCAGATTGATGGGGTTAAATAATACTGAAAGTTGACACTTGTTTAAATTCTGTTTAGAAGTACTAAATACTCTAAGTTATTAAGAAGATAGGGGTGTTTAACCAAGTCTTCATTGACTTGCACGTGGTCCAAATTACTGACTTTTGGCCCATTGGACTAAACTGTGTCTGTGTAACAACATAGGCTAAGTCACTGCATTCAGAAGTGAAATATTGGGAAAAGAAAAATCGTTTGATATTGCTAGACTTCTTAATGATCATGTATTTAGAGGAGTTTCATAAAAATAAGCTGTAGAATGATGATGTATTTTTGTCTCCAAGGCAGGACATGGCCAAGATTTTTTGGAACCCCTCTCGGAAGCGAAAAAGGCAGGTCTTAAGCTGGCGTTGCATCTTTCAGAGGTAAAAGTTTTCTTTATTCTTCTCTGCAATTGAGGCTAGAGCTGATTTGATGGCCTGTAATTAAAAGTACCTTACAGCTGCGAGTAGCTATTGTTTGTTTTTTTTTACATACACTTTTAGGATTATGACTTCTTTCTGTTTTATAATTCCATTTTGAGTCACTTTCATGCACTAGTACTCTCTCTAGGTAGTAGTAATTTAGATACTTAGTCTCATTAACACTTCTTTTTTGCTGAAGCGTGCTATAAAAATCAAACTTGAATTCAGATGTAATTTATTACTGTACTATTTTGTGCTACTGTGACAGAATGTAAAATATCCTTTCTAGATTCCAAATCAAGAAGAGGAAACCAAAATTCTTCTTGGCCTGCCTCCTGACAGAATTGGACATGGAACATTTCTCAACTCTGCAACAATAGGCTCAAAGGAATTAGTGCCACTTGTTAGACAGAATCACATACCTATTGGTAAGAAAAATAAAATCAGAAAACTGCTTGATAGTCTCTGGAGTTAAGAATATCATACTTAGCAGTGATCTAGTGACTCAAAAAGATTTGTTTGTGACAAGAGCTGACTTAGAAAGGTATTGACCTTGAAGGGTATGTGAGAACATTACTGATCAAGGTGTACTGCTGACACTGCTCTTTTTTCTTATGTAAAATAGATTTTATCAGAGAGTATTTTTAATGGTTTTTAAAATCCCTTAGGTAGGCTTTATTAGGTATTTTATGAGCCTACTCCTCACTTATTTGTGTTAATTATGGTTCTTCTTTCATATTAATGATGGTTATTGATACTAAGTTAAGAAATAAAGCAAAAGGATAGAGAAGCATTGATACTGCAGCCTTGTTATGTCTCGTGTCATGCTTGTGGCAGGAGCCAAAAATTGATGTCTTGGAATCAAAACCAGAGCATAATCTTTAGCTACGGTGCAAGGTGTTTGAGGTTTGTGGGTCTGGTTTGCAAGCTCCCTAAATTGTGCTTGCAGAAGGGAGGTAGGAATTGACTAGTGACCTTTCCTCGTAACATTCAAAGAATATTGGAAGCACTGAAAATGAAAGAAACAACAGTAGATCTGAATTTTCATTCAGAGACAGAAGGAAGTCTGTGAATGTGTCAAAAAATATGTTTTTTGTTTTAATGTATGTCATTGTTTCTTCATTTTTTTCTCTTAGAATTGTGCATGACATCAAACATCAAAACTCAGACAGTGCCTTCTTGTGACAAACACCATTTTGGATACTGGTACAACATAGGTCACCCTGCAGTGCTTTGTGTAAGAATTTTGTTCTGAAACATAAATTTAGACGAAGACCCTAGAACCAGAACTAACGTGAAATGAGAGAAGTGTATCTCCTTGTATGGATCTTCTGTCCTTAGAGCAAACCATCTGTTTATAACAAATCATAATGTTCTGTTCTGAAAAATAGTTGTGGTACAAATTCTTGATATTTATCTTGTTTTTATTGTAAAAGTAAGACATAGTTGATTGTTATTTATATGGAAAATATGTATCCTCTGAACTCGTTAAGTGTTTAATTGTTAAGTAATCTGCATATGGGCAGATATTGCTTAAACATACTAGTCCAACATCTGCTTTTAAACTTGTATTTATGTAGGGTATTTTATTGTGTTGAGTGAATTTTCTTGGGAGTGCTCTGGACAGCATAATACCCTGAACCGTTGAGATGCCAAGTTCTTCTGTTGGCATTTGCAGATTTTTGTACCCTACCATCCTATTGATTTAACTCTTAAATTTTTTAGCATCGTACGGGCATATTTGCCTCTTGGATTTGCAGAGAGTTATTGTTATATTATGCAAAAAAAAGCGTCAGTCTCTATTGTTTTTATTATTGAGTCTGAACTCTGCAATGTTTGCCTGGTGAAAAACAGTTCATGATTAGATGTCATTCTGAGATATTCTGAAGTGTGAAAAGTGCAGATAAACAGTAAACTCATGTGGGAAAACTGTTTACCCATAAAAGACCTATAAAAACACAAATAGTAGGAGAGAAGAGAGATATTACAGTGTCCTGAGTATACCAAGATAGAGAGAGTAGGGGCTTCTCTCCATCGAGGGACATCAGAACTCTCCACTGCAGATAAGGAATCTTATGAACGCTTAAATAATGCTAATTTGATCATTTTAGATGAAAAATCTTGAGGTTGATTTCTGTCAGATGTGTTTAAGATGCTAGCCTGGTACTTCAGTCAGTTTCAAGACATGGTTCCACTTGATATTGTATATAAATGCAGATGATAGAACAGTTTCCATCCTAAAGATGTGGGAATGCAGAATATATTCAGATCCCATACCTGAGGAAAGGGAAAAGGAGCTCACATGCAAGCATCACTGCACATATGGCATAAAAGCCATAGAAGAGGTTTCTGAAGAGTATAAGTAGGTGTAAGTCTTTGCTCAGATACTCTAGGGGCAGAAAATGGCTTAAAATAGACACTTCTTATAGAAAATCTTATTTTCTTGACAAATTGCCTTATAACTTTAATATTTTTTTTAATGCTTGAACAATATATTTAATTTTGAGGAAAATGTGGCAAACAAGGTATAAAGTAATTACCAACAAGTGAAAGAAGTATGGAGTAAAATGTGAAATGCAGTAACATGAAACTGATTTGTTACATGTAAAATGCCTGTTTCAATACAGAAGAACTAATTTAAACTATTTTTTCTTTTGATTTAACTCTAGACTGATGATAAAGGCGTCTTTGCAACAGATCTCTCTCAGGAATATGAACTGGTTGCAAAAACATTTAATCTGACTCGATCACAGATGTGGGATCTTTCCTATGAATCCATCGACTATATTTTTGCTTCAGATGTGGTAAAATCAAGGCTAAAAGAGCAATGGTGTAAACTGAAGCCAACCCTGTTTGATTAATCAAAATGTTGTTCTAAGTATCTTGGTTGTATTAGGGTTTTTTTTTTTCTTTTTACTAAAGTGTGTGACTTTGGCATTTTCAGCTCTCAGGGTTATGAATCCAGTCCTGGTGCTGTGTGTGTGCAAAATTAAGAATGCAGGAAAGCATAATTTCTTAATAAGGATAGAAGCAAAGTCCTTTGGACAATCTCTTTGTCTGGAAGGGCTTCAGTCAGTGATTAAAAATCTAGATGTTTTATTATGTAGTCTCTCTCTAGTTGATATGAAAGTATTCTTTAAAATTACTCTATTGAAATATGTCATAATACCACAGTTCAGAATCAGAACAATTTGGCCCAATTTGGAGGATAAAAAACTATGTGTTTGCAATAGTATACCAAGCAGTTTGGGTATTTGGTGTGTGTGTGTGTGTTATTTTTCAATGTTTTAAACAAGTTTTGAACAATTGAGTGAACATGAAGACAGAGATAACCTCAGGGAGAACGAAATATTTGTTTCAAAATAATTAACTACTGCATCTGTTTCTATTGATGCATATGTATGACTGAGACCTGCTGTGGATTGTGTAGTGTGTACGGTGGTTTTGATCACTGCGCTCCATATTCATAGTATCTTGTAGTGCCTTCATGCTATATTTATACTACATAAAGTTAAGAATCTTAAACAACTAGCAGATTGTCATACACTTGGAGGAAAGGGTGTAATTCTTAAAATGCTTTTTAGATTTTCTCATTTGTCTCTTTTTTGAACCCGCATGCTTTTGAAACCAATACTTCTAGTGTGTGTGTGTGTGTGTGTGTGTGGTATTTTTTGAAAAGAGCGTATAGAATCTGCTTCAGAATGTGTTAAGTAATTGTCAATTTTGAGAGGTAGAGTTGATTTTTCCTGAGTGGTACCATGTTTGTTGTGGCAGCAGAGGGAGCTCCTTAGCTCCGGCAGAGGAAGGGACTTGGCGTGTGTGGCTGTGCACTTGTTTATGTATCTGTTGTGATCTGCTGCTGCAGAGCCACTACCTCGTGTTTCCCCAAAGAGGCTGGTGCTTTGGGGAAAGCTCAGGCATTTCTGATGATAAAGCCCGCAGTATTACCTTGAATGGAATTTTATTTTTTTTAATCTAAATCAATTAAATGATTACCATTAGCCATTTACATATTTGAAGTTATTTGAATACAAATAACAACCTAGATGAAAATTAATTTAGTTGTAATTTATCCAAAGCCATGAAGTTTGAATTAATTACTAAATTGGAAGCAGTCACTGGCCAATCACATGTGAAATTGGAATATGCTACAACACTGTGTTAGCTTATGGCAGCTCCACATTTGCAGAGGTAATATTTTCTTCTGCTTGTGTTTTGCTTTTTAGTTTTGTTATGTTTTTATTTGTTTGTTTTTCATTTTAGTAGACTTCTAACCAACTGGATAACCGTTGAGAAATTGGCTGGAAGGGTAAAAAATCCTCCACTTTATTAATATGTGCTCTGCCTGTGAAACAGATCTGCTATGTTTGTATCTTGAACGAAATAAGTCTATTCACTACTTATAGATAATAAGTACGGATAGTGTTTGACTTGTGTAATAAATAATCTATTTTAAAATGTAAAAGGAATATTTAGATAACTTCTTCTAATTTATCTGATATATTTAAAATGGTTTTATTGAATTAAAAAACAACTTTTAAAACTCTGGTTTTCAGTAATCGATTTGAACGCCACTTTAGCTTTAAAAGTATCTGAACATACTACTTTTCCTATAAAAGTATCTGAAGACAAAGGAAAAATATAGTAATCTAGTAAAAATGTAGATCACCATTTCAGCATATTAATATGTGGACACTAGGAATCTAAAGAAATGCCTTTAAATGCCATATGATTTGGTGGTACACAGTGGATCTCTCCCTGTCAAAAAATTTAATGTCTCACTGGAGAAGAGTTTTGAATAACGGGACCTTCTAGCAGCAGCTTGAGGAAACATGTCGCCTTGCTGTTGTCTCCTGAGAGAAGCAGATGACTGGGATGAGCAGTGCGCTTCAATGTCCCAGGTAAGTGTTTAGTTCTATTTTATCTACTTTTAGGTCACTCTATAAAATAGCAAGAACCAGCTGTCATTCAACTCTGGTTCCTTTAGCCTGCAAAGTTCTGAAGTCACAGAGAAGTTCAAAGGTGCAGCTGTTAATATAAGAAAATACAGCTAAAAATGGACAGTAATAGGTTCCTAGCTCCAAAGAAATGACTGAACTATGTATGTCAATCTAATTACTGTGCTCCTAACTCTATTCTAATTGTACTTTTCCTATATTAAGTATTTTGACTATTAACTCTACTTTTAAGATTTACAGATCAAAACCTCTTTGCTTGGACAGACTGAGATATCTTTTCTTTATGTAGCTTAGTTTTTGATCTGCCAGTGAAACTCAGCCAGCTGTCCATGAAGTGTTGCAGCAGACTGGTGGAACATGAAGAAAGCAGGAGCTGGGGATGTTCAGCAACATTTCAGGTTTCTTCTGTCTGCTTTTCTAACTTGCCCAGAGAGAAAATCGGTCACACACTGCGAAAAGCATAAATCAGGTATCAACTACTATTGCATCATAACTGTTAGGCCATTCTAGTTTTTGAAAGTGTAGCTATATGAAAAATCTCCAGGATTTTTAATTCAGTCTCTCCTTAGTCATCCTTGTAGTTTGTGCGAGTTTAGAGTAACTGCAAGCTCATAGTGTATTTACTGCTGAATTCTAGTACATTCAGCTGTCCATTAAAAAGAGGAATCCAAGAAATCATGCTTAAAACAAGCTTTACATTATTGGGTAGAATTCTTGCCATTATTTCCACTAATGGAAATAAAAAGCAAGCAAAGCACATTTTCAATTATTAATATTTGTAAAAAAAAATAAAAATGGACATACTTAGCTTAAAATTGTTCATGAAGTGATTATACAGTACGAATCTATTTATTTCAATATCCTGAGTAGTCACCAATCATAATCCTTTCACCTACACAATTTAACTGATATACAATTTGCACTACCTGTAAGCAGTGAAATATAAAACTGAGGACATAAAGCTAGTAGAATTAGAGTTTTGTTCTAAAATTAATTTTAATGTATAATTAATTACTCCATCTCTGTTTCCAGAATGGATAGCAGTAGTATTTGTGAGGTATATCTTCTAGAAGCTGCTCCTTCTGCTGGAATGGGAACTGTTCTTGCTTGTTTTTATTTTTAATCTTAAGCATTTCATGATTAGGAATCTTGAATAAAGTTTATAAAACACTGACAACTGTCCGTAGGTTCCTAATACATTTAACTACTGGAAAGCTGTATCGAAAGGGTTACCTAGTCATTTGCTTTAATAAGCTATGTGGTGTATTTCACCACACAGTAATTTTATCTGTTTGTATTGCAATGATATGTTACTCTTCATGGCTGTATAAAGCACTAACATTTTGATACTAGCAAAACTACCTGTCTGAAAAGCTCCTAGGTCAGTTTTATAATGTGGACAAATCTTCTAAACCAGGTAAGTGATGTAGAAACCAAGTTATGCATGAAAATTAACCTTCTTTTGAAAATATTATCCTCATCCTGTTGTGGTCATCCTGCACTAGGGGACATCCTTGCACTAAACTCTGAAAGAGTTTTAAAGTCCATGCAGGCAGGATCCACTGCAGGGTGAAAAAAAAAAAAACAGCAAGTAATTCTTACCAAAGGGTTTCCCAGCGGTTCTCCAGGGCTTGATGTTGTCTATGACTTTGATATAGCTGAGTTGTTTTCTGTCCAGTACAGGACTACTGGCTGAAAAATGGATATGTTTTTGCAGTGAATACCATTAGTTTTTGGTAAGTGCAAATTCTGCAGCCTTCACACATGGCTATTCTGTAATTTTCATGCATACAAAGATTGGAAATTTTTAATGGAGCATACAGTATGATTTCATTTCCGTTTTGTTTTGTTATTTTTTAAAAAAACTTATATAGTTTGGGCTCCCTAAATACATTTATATCAATTTCAATTTATGATTCTCACAAATTGTTAGTGTTGTAGTTTTTAGTACACAAAGAAGTTGTTTTTTCACTTAGTGTCCTTATTATATCTTAGAAATATTTAAGTTTATGTTAACCTTATTGTGTGGGGATCTTTCTCTAACAAAAATAGCTAAGTTGCTATGCTAAGACCCACTTTATAATTAATTTTAAGCAGAATACATGATTATGTACATCTTCAAATCCATGTAGTATGCTGGATTGCCCTACAATCAATGAAACTTTACCTGATATGGTAGCACATCTTGGTATGATGTCTTGGACTTCAGCATTCATTTTACTTGTCCCATTTTGGCTGAACAGAAAGTCCCTCTGCTTCTAAAACACATGAACAGCGGAAGAACCTCATTTGCTTCATATCTCAGAGAACAGGGATTAAAACATTACCTCGTAAAACAATAACAAATATTTTTGCCCATAATTAAAAAGCAGACTTACTTGATTAATTACAAACACCTTTGATCTGTTCATGTTGTGACTGAACCAAGGATGGGTTTAGTTGTTCTCAGTGCAACTGGTTTAAAGCAGCGACTTCACAATGTCCTCAGTTCTGTGATCCCTGTGAGGGGTAGAGCAGCAGAAGGGGCCCAAGCAGGAGGAGAAGCTGCAGTCCTGCTCTCAGGCTGCCTTGGGAAAGAGGATGGCCACAGAGGGCTGCTAATGACCTAGGGTCGGAAGGGTAATTGGTGACAACTAACACCACCTACATTAGGATTTTTTTTAACTCTCACAAAGGCACAAGAATACCTTTCCAAAGGAAAACATCAACTTGTAGCAATTTATCTTAAAATTAAAATGCCGGAATGACAAATATGGTGTTTTCCTAATATATAAAATCAATGTGTATTTGTATATATTATTATTAGACAGGAGTATTCCTTGTAAAGAAATAAAAAAGGAAATGGTCTGGATACTGAGATGATGCTGTCATATGTAACCTAGAGTGAGGGAATCAGTCTTCAGAAGATTGTCTTCCTCTCCTGTCACTTGGATACCTGCAGATCTGCTGCATCTGATAGAAAGGCTGAAATTAACAGTATCTGTATTGGTAGTATCTCTACCAGTCGTGGAAATCAGGGGATAACGTGGTGGATTTCCTTTGTGTCAAGGAAAAGGAAAAGAACCAGGAATCTGGCTGGCAAGGGAATGATTCCTCAGAAGTGATGGCTTCTGTGCACAGCAGGACACTGGTTGCTAAACTTGTGTTACTGCAACTATTTCCACTGCAGAAGAGTGCACTCAAAACATATGAAAGTTGGAAAGATGTAGAGTAGAATGAAGAAGAATCTAACCAGAACCATGTCTTGCATGGTTCAAATAGTAAATTAATAGCTGGGCTCTTTTTCTGGAGTATAGTTTTCTAGATAAAACTGCAAAGGTACCTTTTTAGGCCTCAGATAAGATGATTTTATTTTAAGCATTTATTACTGAGCCTTGTTGTTTAAATTTGGGGCTGATGTGAGATCACCATTGTTTAGTTTACAATATTGTGTGAAAATGCCTCTGCCGTGTACACAACAAGCGAGTGAAGTGTCACCACTGAAATAACAATCTACAGTGGGGCAGAGCACATTTCAATCTATTCTTTTTACTGAGTGCACTGTAAATTTAGTAATAATTAGAATTTTATATGGTATAGATCTGGTTTAGGTGTCTGTTCGGGTGCAACTTTTTCTATAAGGTAGAACAAATAGATTTAGACAGAGTTAATGTTTTAGTTTATTTCCTCTGATTATAAGTTAATACTTACAGAACAGTCTTCAATGCTCAGCATCCTTATACACATCACAGGAAAACATACACTTTGGTCCTGTCAGTCATAGCTAGTGTGTTTGGAGATAAATGCAAGGCAAGAGGAACTGCTCTCTGTAACACAAGCCTTCAAAACCTCTATTCCTTAAGATTAGACTGGTAACATACCATAGTTATCAAAATACAACTGCTAAACAGTAAGTGTCTACACACTACTCTTCAGGGTCATAGCTTACAAATAATGTAGTTACATGAATGGCTTTAGATGCCTGTTTTAATGCCTAGGCATTTCCAACTAATACATAAAAAATGTAGTTAACGAATACACTAATGGTAAAGTCTCTGCAGGAATACAAAATTATTTAAAAATAAATACTGATTTAATTCTGCCTCTCAGTTGACAGTCTTTCACCAGGCTTGAACAAAAGCAGTTGCACAATTGCACAGTTGTAGAGTTGTTTTTAAAGAATAGTTTATTCATTCTTGACAGCTTTCCTTCTTTCACATGCACAGTGGAATCCCTTAGTGCCATCAGGCCCTTTGGGTAGCCGCAGCACCCCTACAGGAAGACCATCCGCATTTTGTATTTTGCGAGCTAGCATGGGGCTGCTGACTGGACTCTTCTCTTGTGTTACAGTTTGGCCTTGTCGTCTTCTCTGTACCCATGGGCTGCTAGAAGGAGTGATGCTGCTATCTGAAGAATAATCCATGCCTTTCCTTGGAATTTCAGGGCTAGCGTTGGGGTTAAGCTTGCTGTCTTCCGCAAGCGGAGATTTTTTGGTCACTTTTCTTAGTGAAGATGGACTATTCCATGGACTTGATCTGGGTGACACATTAGGACTCAGGTGGTTGTTTGGATGAATAATAGGACTTAATCTATTTGTAGTACTTGTTGCCATACTTTTACGTCCTGACAGCGGTGATGTAGGATTACTCTCTGGGTCAGAAGAGCTATTTGCTGAAGATTCATCACCAACAAACTGAAGCTCCTCAACTCTCTTGTTAAGGGATTTAACCTTGTTGAGACTCTTGGTGGAAACTTCATAACGGTTCTTATCTTTAGGAACTCTTTTCTTTGGAGGTTTCATGCCTATTAGGACAACTTTCATGCCAGTCTCTCTCTTTCCAGCATGCATGAAGTCATGAGCATGTATGGCAGCATCTATTTCTTCAAATTCTATAATTGCACATTCCTGTGTTCCTATTTGATTGTACCGACTGCTGAACCTCTTGACATCAGCCGGTAGATCCCTACCAGGCTTGAGAACACGAACAGATGAAATTACACCAAAAGTTACAAAGGCTTTGAGGAGATGCTCCATTATCTTTTCTTGCACGCATCCATTTTCTTGCTCTTTGTTGAGAGCCTGCAGCTCAGACATCAAGTGGATGTCATACACCAGTAACATCTTGGTAGGGTGGCTTTCACTTGGAAACACTGGAACTGGAGTATTTCTTCTAACCTTTCTGTTATCCTCGCTGAGCTCAAGAGTGTCTGAGTACTTGAGTGCATATGCCGTGGTCCTCCAGTCACGGGTAAGTTGTTTCACCTTTAAGATAGACAGAGTTTAAGGAGAACAGTTAACTATTTAATCTTAAAAATTCTTGAATTTAATCTTAAGTTTAATCCTAAAATAACTACTTATACTAATTATAGTAAGTGCATGCAGGCCTTGAGTCTATATGACTTCTGTATCCAGATACTTTCTACTACTCTAGTTTTTGTATCTCCATACTTTTGCAAGGAGTATCAAATTCACCATCCCTCCTCAGAGGAAAAGATTCTTTCTGACTTGACTGTCTCCCAGAATAATTTAAAAATGTAGTGATTTTAAAGTTTATGATTTCCTTAGACAGTCATGAAAGAATTAAGAAATTTAAGTTCTAGAAAAACAAACCATCCCCTCAAAACTGCATCAACTCAGAGAGACAGATAAAGAGGGAAAAAAATTTAAAACTGTCCCTATGAAAGAAGTGGTGTTCATGCCTTCTAAATTTTTGAGATGAATTAGACAAGATACTAAAAGTTTTGGTAAGTTAACTTACATTCTTAAAAGAAGTGAGGAGCTTAACACTGACGTAGCCCATCTTATTTCTTCTCACATGCTTTAGGAGGAAGGCATCTTTCTCAAGGTTCTCATCTGAGAAGTAATATTCAATCTGTGCTATTAACTTCTGGATCAGGTCATTTTCTGGAGGTTTCCAGTTCTGGTCAGAATCATCATCATTTTCTCCACCACTGGAAAACAGTTAAACTGTTTTATTAACAGACTGTAGCAAAGCCTTGGATGCAAATAATAATAATTCTCAAAATGAATGGGCTTAATCACAGTGTTGTTGAATTTATTTTGCACATAGGCACTGAATAGACACGGTCATCTCTCCACGTGAGTCCAGCTGAGAGGACAACGCTCTCCAGTCAGCTGCAGGAATCAGATGCCTGAGCTCTTTCCAAGCGCTGATCTTAGCGTGGAACAATGGATCACATAGACCAGCATCTTGCAAACCCTCTGCCAACGTCGTCCGGCACCAAAACACAAGCCACAGGTGCACAGGCACGTGGGGGCACAGAGCTGCAGTGAGAGCAGATTGCTTTCCAATCTGAAGCTGTTAGACTTAAGATTTTTGTGTTTCACAAGTACTGCCACTGAAGAAGGAATATTCTAACTTGATGTGATGATTTCCTAAGCGTCTGAATCTGTTTGGTATCATGAACCAACACCCAGAGGGTTAAATAAATAAATAAATAACAGTGAGAGGGCTGTAGCAGTTCTTACTGGTCACTTCCGATGGAACAGAGTAACTTTGCTCATGGTTTAAGAGATGAAGGGTGTGAACTAACTAACTCCTAAATGACACTCATTCAAGCCTCTGCAGCAGGTTTTACCTTCAAGAAATGTTATCTGACAATGCTGATCTGTATTGAATTCTTGGTGGAGGTTGACTTGTAAATAGCCTGTTCCAGATCCAGAAAAGTCCTGAAGTACTGACATGGAAAAAAACTAAACAGATCTGCATTACTAATGCCTTACTAAAAGAAGAATCATCAAATGGTGGATTTTGGCAGACCTGTGTGTATACACCACAAGTGCAATATTTTTAGCACTTGCAGTGAAACCCTAGAGGCGGAGAATGGTCCATCTTCCCAGAAATTAACTGTTTACTGAAATCTTTGTACTCTTGGAAGCTACAGGAAACACAGGAGGCGCCTGCGAGAGCTGGCGGACGACTCTGTCTTGTCGCTGATGGGAGAGCCATGCAGGGCTGCCTGGCACTCAGCCCTCACGGCCACGGCTTGAGCACCCACCCGCAGCCCCCGCTTCTTCCACAAGCAAGGAACATCAAGGACAAGTCATACTTATCAAGGTAAACAAAACATATTTCAAATTTATGAAATCACTTAAGAACATAGTGCTGTAGACTGTTGTATGCATCTGATTTGCAAAAAGACAGTATGTGACTGTGGTAAGACTGAGGTTAAGGAGTTTGCTTGTGTTAGCTACGCTCACCTCCTGTTTATGTAGCGTGTAGTTGGCAACCTTGGTAGCTGCAGAAAATCCCCCCAGAGTATACGCTTGTAATTGAAATAATGCATTGCAGTTCATTCTAATGCATGCTAGGATGTTAGAAGTTAGTTAGAAATAATTGTTCTTTGAACAAAATACTGAACTTTATGCTACTATAGCTGAACCTTTTTCTGATTGGATCTGTTACGGCATCCGCAGCTTTAGTAGAAAGCACAAGATCACAAATAGCCTTATACCCTGCAGTTTTCTGACGCAAAATCCTGAATGTTCTTTTGCAGATGTCCTGGCAGGCAGCCAAGGAGCTTCAGGCATTGGTAATAATTCCTGCAATTTACCATTAGATACTGAAACGTTCATGGCATTATCAAGCAGTAGAGGAAGAGCAGAGTAAGAGGTAGGCTGTAGGGCAGTAGCAATTTCTGCGTTTAAAGAAGTTTTGAGCTCGTCACCGGCCAGCTTCTTCCCAAAGCTCTAGAGCAAGCGCAGGCTCATGTCGGAATCGCCCTTAAATCAGGGATCACACGCTACGAGGCCGGGGCGGCGCCGCTGTCCCCGCGC
>VZSV01000070.1:1505743-1546482 GCA_013398735.1 Nothocercus julius
CCCCCCCCCCCCTTCCTCTAAATGTTAACATTAGTTAATGCAAGTTTATGATGACCCTGATATATCCAGTAGTCTTTTGGTAATTTATTTTATTCTGTGGTGGTTATATAAAAATCACTGGATTATAGTATAATGTGTTATAAGTTTGATAAACGATGTGTTGTTTTTCTGTCTGCGTTTCTCATTTTTATTCCAGGATCCTTCAGGTTTCTTCTAACAGAATGAATATATTTTTTTTTAAGATGGTGTAATTCTGCTATTCTTTTAAGCTCTTGCAGAATTTTTAAAAAGTGTTTGAGAGCTTTTTACATTTGTTATGTCTTAAATGTTGTGTTACAGTTTGAATTCAGGATAAATAAAGAGCAGTCATCTTTCCACAATAGACTTCTGCAGCATGATCTGGAAAAAAACTGTTCAGGAAGGCAAGGTAATGTTCAGTATGGTTTGGATCTTTTTGTCTCCAATATCTTTTTTTTCTATTATTATTATTAAGCAGACAGTGTTCTTGCAAAGAAAATTTTTGGTGTGTTAATTTATAATAGTATCTATGTCTACCTGATGTGTTCTTTTATAAAATAAAATTTCTCTAGTTTAGATGATATCTTTAAGTTCAGGCACTGAAGCCATGAAACTGTTATACAACCTTACCTTAAGCATCATAGAGTTTATCTTGTTAAAAGAATATGAGATATGTGCTGTGTAAGAATATGTGACAAGCTGTCAAAAATAAAGCAAATGGATTTTTTTTTTTTTTTTTTTTTTTTTTTTAAAGAGGAAATGGAGGACTGTTGTGGTAACTGAAAAACAGCAGGAAAGAGCCAACATATAGAACCAGTGAATGGAGACCAAGTGCTGTTTCATGCACTATGAATAATACTCTTAATTTTCTTTCTTATTTGCTTTGATATAGTTAATGGAATTATTTTCTGAAGAATTAATTTAAGTATTCTATGTATGATTTTCTGACAGATAACACAAATTTTGGGAGCAGTTCATCAATAACATCATTTCCTGTATTGCAACGTACAGCTGAAGAAAAAATCCTGAACTCTGATAGACTTACCCTGGAAAGGTGAGTAATATTTTAGGCAGAGTGTATTTGAGATTATATAGTTGTCATGTTCTGTATGTAGGACTTATTTACATCATAACTTGCAACTCTTGTGTCTAATGGTCTGAAGCCGTGAGTGTTTTAGTAATGCCCTTTGTGGTAGATAGTAGGTGGTTGTTGATGGTGTCTGTGTCTTTTGTTTGGGATTTGAGTGAGGTGAATCATATCCAATCAAGAAATTCTGCATCAGTCTATGGTAAAAATGCAACATATTTTTAAGTGTATTTGTATAGCAGTCATCTAAGGTATCAAGGTGTTAGGATTTTTCCCTTTCAAGCTACAGAACTAGCTTAAGATGAACAAGCTCAAGATCAACCAAGAAGCCTATGGAAAATCAGAGTCTAGTGTATATCTAGTTCTGTCAGATGGATTAACTCTTTTTGACCCTGGTTTTCTGAAAGACATCTTTAATTGTAGGGATGTTCTTGTTTGCTTTTTTTTCTTCTTAAATTTAAGGTTTACATAATCCAAAGAGTCATGAGTTCAGTAGGACTGAGGTAGCTTAGAAATAGCCCAAAGATGAGAACAGCCATTGTCAGGATCTCTTCTTGTATTTTTCCCTCTACATACTGACACTTGCATTTAGACTACAAACACACAAAATAGTAAAATTCTATAAACCAAAGGAAAAAAAAAAAAAAGTGATATATCTATATCACATCTAATTTAAACAAGCTGTTTGTGTGGGATCTGATTACAACCTTGGCATGTTGTATTCAGGTTTACTGGAACTTTATAGTGTTGTCACAACATGAAACTTTGGAACTACTGGTTATTGTGCAAGATACCTATGTAGCAAGCAGATCTCTGCATTAAAAAGCATTCTGAAAATTCTGAAAGCATTTCTGCTACATTTTTCTGTGAACATTTTTTTAACATGAGATCTATTGCCACATCTTACTGTTGCTTAAAATGGAGTTAGTCAACGTAATTACCTTAATTAAGATAATGCCCTTTTTCAGAAAGTAATATTGGAGAGTAGATTACTGATTTGTTATTCAAGGGTGTCTATATTTTGTCTCCTGCAGGCAAAAATTGACGGTGTGCCCAATTATTGATGGGGAAGATCATCTTCGCCTCTTGAATTTTCAGCATAACTTTATAACTCGGATCCAGAATATTTCTAATCTACAGCATCTTGTTTTCTTAGATTTATATGATAATCAGATAGAGGAAATCAGTGGGCTTTCAACTCTAAGATCTCTACGAGTCCTTTTGTTGGGGAAGAACAGGTAAAAATAATAAAACTAATTTAAAGCAGCCTAGGTTGGTGTAAATTTGGTGATCCGTCCTCGTATCAAATGTTCACAGAGTTTTCAGTTTGTAATATTGACCATGAGACCAGTGAGATGGCTCCTTTTCCTGAGTCTTCAGGTTGTTGTCTTCCTTGTGACACATAATTCCCTGAGCAAGTGAATTTGTGCCTGATTGTGGTTTGATGGATAAGTCTGATAAAGCCCTCAGCCTCAAGGTGAGGGAAGGGAAAATACAAAGTGAACAACACAATGGGAATACAGTGTTGAGACAATTAAGCTTTTGAAGCTGGCCAAGCAAATCTCATTTGTACAGCATGTATCTTTTGGGAAAGGAGACGTGAGACTAGCACAGGGCCCCTGCAGAATTTCTCAGTAAGCTTTCTCTCTGCAGAGGCAGGTGGGACGAAACTTTGTGGAAAAAAAAACTCTGAAATATCCAGGCTGTAATCCAAGATGCTGTCAATTTATGAGAGATTTTTAGATAGTTGTTAAAACAGGTGTCTTGTCTTGCTGTCAGCTTTTTTTAGTAATTTGAAAGAATCCTGAAAAAAAACAAAAGCAACCAGTTTTTGACCCATATTGGGAATGATTGTCCTCCTGTCATGCATCAGGTCTTCATTCATACAGAAATGCATGTTTTCATGTACACCTGTTTATGACATTCAGAGAGAAAATAGTTTGATCTCTTGAAATTTTCTTATGAATCCAAAGTGACAGAGTGATTCAAGATGCCAGAGCTAGAAAGGCAGTAAATGTATTTAAGTATTAGATTTTGTATTTTTTTTAAAGCAATTGTAATATGCTAGTAGGATTACTTTTTTTTTAGCTTGTTTGTTTTTTAGCTATTCTTGAGGCAAATGTGTAATATGTGTGACCAGTAATGCTCTCAGCCAGTAGATGATGCTGTTGGCTATATAGTAGCCTAGGTTTGTCATCTAAACAAACAGGACAGAAAAGAAAAGCTCTGATTTTGAAGGTGAACAGGGAGACAGAAATACTGCCAGTCAGAGATTTGTGTTGCCTATGTAGGATCAGTGCTTTTCACTTTTTTTTTTTTTAATATTGCCTCTTCTAGCAACCTCTCGAGAATCTCTGTCATTATGATCTTTTTTAACTTGTTTGGGATTAGCTATTTTCCAGTAGTATTTCGTGTTATTTGGATAGTTTGTATACTTTGTTTTCTAATGGTATAAGTATTGCTTCCCTTTCACACAAGATAGAAGTGCACAGTGCTACTACGTTGTATTTTTGTCTGTCAGAAAGGAAGGCATTAGCCTAATGCACACTCATTTGTTGTTCTTTCAGATGACTGAGAGCTTTGTTACTCTTTTTGTTACTCTTTATAGGCATAAGTAAGACTCATCTTTTCATTAGTTAGAAAATCAAAACTTTAACATTTGTCATTGTTTAAATGTTTCAGATTAAAGAAAATCTCAAATCTGGAGAACCTGAAAAACCTTGATGTTTTAGATCTTCATGGAAATCAGGTACAGTGCCATAAATTTGTTGTTTAAGGCGCTTGCATAGTAAAAGATGCAGAAAATGTGTGGTGTCTAAGCTGTTGCTTTCTGAAGGGCAACTGCAGGTGAATTTGGAGTGGCAGAGTTCTTAATGCAAGGTGGTATGGTGTTAATTTTAACTGTGGTATCCAGCCTGCTGTATTTTCAGCATTTTGTACAGTTAGGAAGTTACAGCAACTAAACTTCAAAGACAGCCAAATGCGACAGCACTCATTGAGGTAGACCTACAGAATAACCATCTAACTTCAGTGTGATTATAGCTATAATATGGTCACTCAAAGATATTAAGCTCAGGTTGTTTACTGTTTTGTATGTTTTTTTTTTACATTTTTTTCTGCTATTGTTGATCTTACAAAACAAGATCCCTTATATCCTTATATATCTGTAAAGGATTTACAGATTCTTACAGGAAAATGTAAAATTAATCCAAGCCCTTGGTTCATGTAGGCTTTTGAACTGGCTTAACTTCTTTTGAGTTTTTCCATATTTGAGGCTATGCAGTCACATCTGTGTATTCCAAATAGCTTATCTGCATGGTGCATGAAGTTTCAGCTGGAAAATTTATGGGAGAAAAATTACTACTTAGTGGATATGTCACGAACAGCATGAAGTAAATAAGGGTAAACCAGATAGTGTTCTTTTATAAAATTAACTTAACCATGGAAGATTTTATATGCCATGTATTTTGAGCTGTTTAAAATAACATATGGTTATTGTGACTATATAAAGCCAATGTGTGAATTTTCCGGATTCCTGCTTTGACAGTTCTGACTTCTTACTGATGTGTGTTTTTTATTATATTGCAGCTTAACAGTGGGGAATGGAAATACTATCAGTCCCAAATAACACTGTAGTTGGTTATTGCAATGCGTGATAAGTTTGTGGCTTCTGTGAATAGCATAATCAGTCTAGCAGTATGCATGGCATGTATTAGTGACAGATGCAGTATGGGAATAGAGTAACTTTGTCACTAGAGTCTTGGAGGGGCAACTTTTTAGCCAGGAACTTTATTAGGAATTTAGGCATAGCATCCAACTGGCTGCTGTTTGATCAACTTCATAACTATAGGCCAACTTTGGCTCAGAGAATATTAGAAATTAACTTGTATTGGGAGTTCAATATTAAAGCTCTGGAGTATAAATGCTTCTCTAGAAAATTTGAGTCTTATGTCCAAGTATGCAGATGCTAGCATCTGCAAAGGGGATATTTAGTTGTCTGTGTACTTTTTTTTTTTTCCTTTGATTTTAAGCTCAGTGCATTTTTATGGGATAAACTAAATTCTGAGGAGACTCTGAACTTCCCTTCCATTTATGAATGCTGTCTTTTTTTGTTCCTTTTCAGCTTATGGCTAGGCATTTTTTTCTAGTAACATGATTATTCATGTCAAACAGCAGCCTGCATACGTATTTTATTTTTTTGAATGCAAATGAAGAAATAAGTAGTGAATCTGAGACACTTCAATAGCGTATCAGCCCATTGTATTGTTTTCAAGTCTGTTTTTTTGTGTGTGTTTAATGATAGAGAGGCTATGTGCCTTTTAACTTGAGATTGAGATTCATGCAACCTTTACCTGGGCACCCTTCTATTTTATCTTAAACTGTGTTGAGAAAATTATGATTTGGGAGATATCTATTTCAACTACAGATTTTATTTTGAGAAAATTAAAAGATGCCTTCAGATATTCCAGAATGTGGCAATTAAAACAGCTTAATGCTGTTAACAGCTTAATCTTTTCAGTCATTCTCTCTCATTAACTGCAGATATTTTAATGATGCTTCTTGTATTTTTTTTCTCACATCTACAGGAAACATAGCATGTTCTTTTGTAAATTAATGATATGGCATGGGAATCTTGTATTCTTGATCTTTAAGGCTGTTTTCTAGAAGATGACAGTCTTTGAGGAGGCATCTGTATCTCGTTGCCAGAAATCGTTATGTTTTTAGTATATTTTTGGGCCACAGTGTAAAATTTGTACTATAAAAGGCATTGTTCAGACCTCCATATGTTGTTTTTTCATGGTACTGTTTAAAAACTATGTGTAAATGTAAAGAAAATGTTTTTAACTTTATTACAAAAATTGTCATTGTAATTAAGTTTGGCTGGAGGAGGGGGACTGATACTGAACTCTCCAGGAAGAAGTAAATCCTTTAAGAATTATATTAATCTAAAATTTAGATTTTCTTTTTCCTGTTTCTGCTCAGCTGTAAAGTAGTTGCATAGATTGCAATTAGCCTAAAACAGGGATGTAATTTATATGAATATATGTCAGATCCTAAGAAACAGGTCAGCCTCACCTGAATCCCTGGGAAGATCATGGAGCAGCTAACCTTGGAAAGTGTTTGCAAACATGTTAAGGGCAAAAAGTGACTGGGAGCAGTCAGCATGGATTTATGAAGAGGAATTCATGCATGAACAACTTGATAGCCTGCTATGGCTAAATCTCTAGTTCAGCAGATGTGTGGAGAGCAGTGATGTTTATCTTGATTTTCAGGAAGGCTTTTGACACAGTCCCCTGCAAATCCTTCTAGAAACACTGCTGTGATACAAGCTAGAGAAATGGGGAGTAAGGCAGGCTGAAAGCTGGCTCAACTGCCAGACTGAAAAGGTTGTTATCAGTGGCATGAAGTCTGGCTGGAGGCCAGTTGCCTAGTAGTTTGTTCAAGGGGCTGATACTGTTTGTCATTATTAATGACCTGGGCACTGGGGCTGAGTGTACCCTGAGGAAGTTTGCAGAGGCTGCGAATTTGGGGCAAGTGATTGATGGACCAGATAGTTGTGCTGCAGTTCAGCAGCAAGCTGGAGTGATGGGCCAGCAAAAAGCTCATGAATTTCAAAGCCAAGTCTTTAGAAGAATAACCTTTTGCATGATACAGGTTGGAAGATGACCAGCTAAAAAGCAGCTTTGCATTAAAGCATGTGGGGGACATGGTGGGGAACAAGTGGAACAGGAGCCAGCAATGTGTTGTGGAGGCCATGGCAGCCTAAGATGGCAGCCTGTATTGGCAAGAGCATTGCCAGCAGGTCAAGGGAGGTGATGCTGCCTCTGCTCAGCACTGGTGAAGCTGTATGTCAAGTGCTGCGTCCAGCTATGGGCTCCCTAACTCAAGATGGATATGGATTTACTGGAGGGAGTATAGTGGAAGATGATGAAGGCACCAGAGCCTCTCATGAGGAGAGAGCTGGGACTGTTCATTCTGGAGGAGAGACAACTCAGAGCTTCTTATCAAATATTCAAACGTGTGATGGGGGCAGTAACAACCATAGGGCTGCACTTTTCTCAGTGGTGTCCGGTGAAGGGTAAGAGGCAATTGGCACAAACTGAAATATGAGGAAGCTTCTTTAAACATAAGAAAAATATTCCTGTCAGGAGGTCAAACCCAACAGGCAGGATTTGTGGAGTCTGGGGCTGGAGGAGATATCTCTAGGGATGGCTTCTAACCTCAACTATTCTGTGATCCTCTGAATTTGAGGTGTGAGTGGCTTTGCCTTAATTCAGTATCGTTTAGTTCTTTCTTCTGCTTAAGGAAATAAGAGACCAAAGAAAAGTAGAAGAGTTATTTTGAGGATATGAGGGAAATGACAAATAATTCTCTATTGCAAAAATGTCACTAATAAAGCCACAAAAAACCTTATTGCATGAATGAAGACTTTTGTGGCAGATTGAACTGTAGGGCACTGAAACAACATCCTATTACAGTACTCACTGAATGGTAGTCTGTATTTGAGGCTAGGAAAAACAGTGTTCCTGTGGTTTTGGTGTTCAGAAATCCCACACATTTGATGGAATTATGTAAGAAATCTGTTGGTCTTCAGTGTACTTCCTGTAGAGTATGCACTGAAGGCCTCTATTCATCAATTTTTTTCCTGCTTTAGGGTAAAGGTTGATCACATGTCCATTTATGGAGTATTTTAGTGATTTATTTGTTGAAAAATACCACAGTTGAATTTTTTTTCAACTGGCTGATTTGTCCGTTATTTTTATACAGCAATCCTGTGTGATTTATATTCTCCTACATATTAGAACAGTGTTCTATTTCGAGGTGCTTTGTCTTTCTGTACAGCAACTTTATCTTGACAAGGTTTCTTACCTTTTCAAGTTGCTGCCTTTCAGTTAATGGGCACACATGGTTTTTCCTAGAGAAGTCACTCTCTTAAGAGGAGAGAATATCAGGTGGGCAGTCTTCAGTGCACTAGAGTTATTCTGAGATACAAGAGGGTGTAATATTACTGAAAACTAACTTAAATGCAATGCTCTAACATCACCAGCATTGCTCAGTGGGGAGAGACAGAAGGTTACTGGAAGGTGTTTTAGGGTGTTGCTAGCTTCTGTTAGATAAATTAGTGAGGGGAATCTTGTCCCTAGGATGGATCACATTGAAGTACACATTGAAGTCCAAGCAGAACTTGACATACTGTATCTTTTAGGTTAGAAAACAATGTATGAATGACATTACCTGTCAACAATGCTGCTGTTCCTGCGCGGCAGAACAGAAATGGTTGTATTGCTGCTTGCAGCTGAGGTGGTACAGGAACAGTCTCTCTAGTCTTTTTCTTATAGCTTGGCTTCTCTGATGTTGTTAAACTCATAATTTAGTATAGTAGGTTATGGAGAGAAACTGTAAATCTTATTGACTCCTGCAATTTATTCTGCCAGAGCCATTCTTCACTGAATGTGATATTCCACAGTCTTTCTGGAGCACACTGAAAGTATTCATATGTCTGGCAAGAAATAAGTACTATTATTTAATTCCTCTCCCTTTTTCTTTTTCCTTTGCAACTTTGTAGCAGTTACAGGACATCATGTCTGCAATAAAAAATTATTTTGTATGTAATACCTACACCATAATATGCCATGAAATAGATTTCATCCTTACTTCAGTTGTGTAAATCACCTAAAAAAAAATAAAATAAAAGTAGTTCTTGCAATCACTTTAAATTTATTGGTGTTAAAACCTATGATTAAAAGTGTATATCTTCTGTGTGTTGCCTCTGATTTCAGAGGATCACAGAACAATAGTAAGCTTAAACCCATGCACAAAAATTGTACAGATTATATTGAAGTTACTTGAAATGCATTAAACTGGAACAGGAAGTTAACTGTTTCATGATCCATAGTAGTTTTACGTAAGATTTCAGCTGTCACTTTTAATAGATACAATATAAATATTCAAATAGAATTTTCAAATTCTTCAAAAATACTACTAGAGTCTAGCTAGAAAGTTTTTTTTTTAAAGTATTTGTGGAGCTGTAGCAGTTCAGAGGAAAGCTAAATGGCTGGTTTAGTCTCTTTCCTTCCCCATTTCATATGTAAATCAGTTGCACAGATGGGTTGCAGCTTGTAAGGGTGGAATTTTTCCAAGAGTTTGGAGGGAGGAGAAATAAAAGGAGTAAAATGCTGCTGCTGTTCACATTTTGGAAAATATTTTGATTTATTTGGATACAGGATATCTTGACTAAACACAGTTTGTTCTGAACTTGTAGTCCTGTCCATCCCTATGCATCCACCCCAGTGAGGACTCAAATGGGGAACTGAATGTGCTTTGAAATAGCAAAATGTAGCATTCTGAAATGCTTAAATGCAAAACCTTTTTTTTTTTTTTTGGGAGGGGGGGAGGGTATTTCAAATCAAATCTCTAAATGTGTTATGTGAAAGAGAACCCTTTCACATAATAAAGGTTCATAAGAAGGCTGAAAAATCTGTGTGATGCCCAATAAAATATTTCACTTCTGTAGTCAAGTACAAACAGTAATTCCTTTATTGTCATTTTTTCCTGGTTTACTGCATGGTTTAGTAAGTCGCTTAATTTTAGTACTTCCCATTAAAAACTGTAAGAAGATGCAACCTCCCAATAACACCAATTCTGTGTAAAACCTCTAATATCAACAACAGTAATACAGATAAAGGGATAATAATACAGTATTATTTTCTTCAGTGACCTTGCACTTGATTGTACATATTATATACTTAATGTACTACAATTAAAATTTTAATTATATTGATTAGTGTCAGATTTGCTTTGCAATGCTGCAGAGAACTGTTGCTTTAATAAGGATTGAGGGTTTGGTTGTATAGCAGGGTTTCAGTACAAGGTTTCTCACCTTCTACCACTGTGAAACTGATCTGCAATGACAAGATTCTGAAGTTGCTTTAAAAAAAAAAGTAGTTTTTTTTCAAGTGAATTCTTTTAATATTGTGTATTTTAAAGGCATTTCAAAATGGTTAATAGTCTTAAATTATTAATATAAAATACTATTAAAAGTGGTATAAATTATTTTAGCAAATTATGGCTTGAATTGTCTAGAAAAAGGTAAGTGGCTTGATAGTAGATGTAGTATGTACAAAAAGCTGGTATGTCCTCATTCGTGGATGCATGATAGTAAATACAGAAAAATCAATAGTGCTGATGGTCTAAAATGGAGCAATTATAAATAGGGCTGCTATAAATTGCTGATGAAATCCATACCTCTGCAGTAGCAGTAATATGCTAGGATCCTTTCAAATTCTGCATTGTGGTTTGCTGTAATTCTAGCTGAACACATGTCTGCAAAGGCCCATATTCTTCATGTTAGCTATCTGCTCTTGGCTTTTCTTTTACAAGTCTTTGTCAAAATACATTATTCGGAACAGTGTTATTTGCTCTTGCTTCTGCTGTTTAAATTTTTTTGTATCCTAACAATTTTACTTCATGCGTACCTTTTTATTTTCTGCGTACAATATGCAAAAAGTTGTGATGGATAATAATTATCAATAGTTGAATCAAAAATTGATCTCAGGTGTGATTTAGATACTGCTTTTATCTGCTTAGCATGTGTGCATTTCAAAAAGCTCTTCTGGAAAAACTGCTGAAACACAGCAATATATTGAAGTCGTGTAATTTCTGTATACATATATACACATGTAAGAATTCCTAGTGTTGTAGGTGATACCTGCCTCACCTCATCTCCTGTTCCAGAAGCTACTAGATATCCTCTGACAAGGGCATGGCCAAGTTTGTATTGGTCCAAAGCCCCAGAAAGTTCATTATCATTGTAAAGGTGTTACACCAATAATCTCGTTTGTCTGCATCTAATTGCTCTTAGTGGCTTGCAGGATATTGATCTCATGCCCGGAGAATGGGACGGATTCTAGTTGCAAGGGAATGTATTGTAATTTCTGTAACTTTGTGCGCTATGACCTTGGATATGCTGCCATGCATTGGGAAGAGTCAAGGTCCTTTCTGAATACCCCCTTCACTAACATGTAACATGGGTTTTGGTGGGAATGATATGAATATCCCACTGTGCAATGACAAACTACTCCATGATATTGCTGTGTAAGTCCTGCGTGAGCATCTGGATAGATGCTGGAGGACAAATGCCAGATTACTCAGGGAAAAGGGTATCTGGATAGAGAGCTTGCTTGAATTGCTGGGAAGTACAGACAGCATAAAATAAAGCTATATTGCATCAATTGAGAAATTATTCATGTCCTTTAAAAACAATATTTCCACAAGTCAAAAATAAAAGTAAGGGTCAGTAACCCTTTGACTACACTTATTCAGTATCACCTGGATCTTTAAGATACCAAAAATAAAAGCAAACGTAAACCATCTGCCTGCTAGCAGGAGGCCATTAATTGTTAAAAGAAATGCTGGGGCTGTCAAGCAAACATGCTGTGTATCCAATTTAAGGATGCTGCTGATTTCTTTTTCTGACTTTTATGTGAGCATGTCTCCTTAAGTCTAGAAATCATCAGCTCATAAAGTTCTTCCTTACGATTTCCAGTGCCAGAATAAGTGCTCCTTTCTTCAGGGAGCTGTGGCTGTTCTTGGCTCCTCATGTGCAGCAAGTCCCAGGCCTGTGCCCTGCTGGGAAGCCCATGTGTGGAGCTCCCAGAGATAGAGCTGCGAGTGCTGCTGCTACTGCTGACCTGTTAAAGGCGTGAGGGGAGGTCGGCACAGATTTCTGAGATGCTGTCGAGCTACCATACGCTGTGGAATCCCTATATGCTACGGAGCTACCATACTATGTTCTCCTGTGGCAGTGTACCCGAAGACTTGCATGTGTGTCTGTGCTTTTGGAAACACTCCAAGGATCAGCTGTGCACAAAACTTTTCAGTTTTGGGATACCTTGACATCATCAGTGTCCTCTTAGGCTTGTGGTATGAATGGTCAAGTAATGTCTTCGAGGGTGCTGCTCCAGGGCAGCATAGCTGGAGTGATTTGATTTCTGAGGGTAAGGAGAGGACCACTGACTTGTTTTCACTGTAGTTTGACTAGCAAGATGGTGGTGGGTACTACTACTAGACTATAGCTTGTTTAGGCAAGTTATGACAGGGTTATCACAGTTTAGAAAAGTAACAAAAAAAATACAGTATTGGGCTAAGTTGAATCTATTTTTTGTTCGTATATGTTGTTTTTTAAAAATATATATGTAAATGCTAAATAAATGTATTGTGAATCTATGTAAAATATACTGTCCGTATTTATACTTCTTTTACAGATCACTAAAATAGAAAATATCAACCATTTGGGTGAACTGAGAGTGTTAAACCTTGCCAGAAACCTACTAACCATTGTAGAAAATATTAGCGGACTGGATTCACTCACAGAGCTCAACCTTCGTCATAATCAAGTCTGTTCTATAGTAAGGAACAAAGAAACTTTTTTTAACTGAGATGCATTTTTACCTGATTGAATTGTGTCAGCATTTCAGATTTGTGGTATCTTTGTTTTTCTGTATTGTTTTTTTTTGTTCTTGTCTTTTTTGTAGTGCTCATTTTTATACTGTGAAGATGAAAAGAACACAGTGACTTTGTGTTATTTTGTTTAAATGTGGTTCCTTGTAGCTGTACAGTTCTATCCAGCACGTGATCTTGGGGAAAAAGGTTTCTAGGGAAGCTTCGTAGTTCTAACGCACAGATTTTGAGACTTGTACAACTTCATTTCATAAAAGCAACGCATTCTCCCCTTAATTTCTGTAACTCAGTTAAGCAGGCAGGCTACCCTAGCTATTTATCTGGACATTATTTTCTCAATTTTCTGAATCTGTCACTTGCTTCCCCAACATCAGTTATGTGTCCGGGGTTCTCTTGCTCATGGCTGGTGCCTTCTCACCCCTCTCAGGAATCGTTCCTGCGTTGTCCTTGTTTCCTCTAGATGCAGCATGGATGTTAATGAGTTACAGCATAACCTTCGGTATCCCACCTTAATGTTTTATTCCTCTCTGGCCTGAAGCACTGTTTCAAAAAGTTTGTTTGTTTTATTTTGTCCCTAATACAAAATTAATTGACTGCCACCTTGGTTAGTCTAATGGATCACTTTTTGAATTGTATAGTGATTTTTAGCAGACATGGCACTAACTCTCCTCCTAGAGAAGAATTCCAGAGTCACATGAAGTCAAGATTTGGACATTTCATGGTGTTTGAGATATGAAAAAAATTGCTTTTTCATTCCAAATATCAAATCTCTTTCTCCATGGTAGACAATTTTTTAGATATACATGTATTTTAGATTTATTTTAACTTTCTGAAATGGAAAGACCTTGGAAGATGAAAGCTGTGCTACTTTGTATTGAATTCAAAATCTGTTGCAATTTACATTCCTGCAAATCCAGAAACACAGACACAAATTGATCATTTTATGGAAATAACATTCAAGTAGTTTACTTTTGGAGTACTTTAGAAGTTGGGGGAAGAAAGTTGTTGTTTTTGACTTCTAAACCTCTTCCTTCAAGGAAAGGTTTTCTCATTGTTGGCTTATGTGGAATTCCTCTTTGGAATTTAAATCGTGATATAGATGTGATACAGAGCTAAACTGAAAAATTTCCACTCTGAATTCATAAAAACAGTATGGTTTCTACTGCACAGGCTGTGGCTTAGTTACTCAGTTATGACAACAATATAATAATGAATTTATAAGACTTTCTCTCTCAGCACATTTTTGTGAACCTTTCTTATTTTCAATGTTTTTCTCCTGTGATGGCTAGAAACATATTACTCTTATAGAAAATGTGATATTCTCATTTGTCAAATAAAATGAATTTCCATGCTAAACTCCATACTGCATTGCAATTGGCTCTACTGGATAATTAGAGTTACCTGATTCAATTGCAACCTGTTTGGGCAATTAAATGTGTAACCACCTCCTGTAATCCTTTGGCCTTAGATTAGTAATTTTGGTGCCATTTTTTGTCTTTAAGATATTCATCAGATTTCACTGGAAACATTTGTATCAAAAAAGTTATTTTAAAAATAACAAATTCTAGTTCTTCCAAAGTGGTAGGATCTGGAGAAAAAGGAGGAAAAAAAAAAGGGGGGGGGGGGGCAGTCCCAAAGTAAATTAGAGATGTCTTCAAGAAGTTGGACTATTCTGAGGAAGGGCAACTGGGCAGAATAAAGGATCACAGAGGTTCTTAACTAGCGTTAAAAGCATGAATCTCTGCATACAAGGAGTTATGGAATGTCTATTTCCTTTTCATCCAGTAGTGAATTAGCATCCCTAATTAGGAAGGTCAGCTGTATTTTTGTTTGAAATTGATAGCTGCTTGCCCACTTTTAGGTGTTTAAAAAATAGAGATTCTGTCTTTGTCATCGGCAGTCTGATCTTAGATGTGGAGAACTGGTTAAGTTGTGCATCTTCATAGGATGAAAACTCCTGCCTCGTACGTCTGCTGACTTAATGACTTCATACCAAAACTGAAGTTGCTGCAGGCCTTCCTTGTAACTAAGGTGATTGTCTCATGCCTGTGAGGCTTGCAATGTATCTCTCAAGACAGCAGAAATCATTTCTAGCTAAAGAAATCTGTCTTCACAGGAAATTACTTTGTATTTCCAAACACAAAATGCTTTCATTGCTTAAAATCTGTGCTGCTTGAGAAGAATTACTGTGCACAGTCTGTGTGTATTTCATCCTCGCCCCCGTGCTTCCCCAAATGTCAGCACTGTAAGTAGCCTTAGGCACCGAGGGTACATCTATGTGATAGTTGTGAACTCAGTCTCTCCATGGTCTAATCTAGGTGGATTCAGAAGGGCTCCAAAGTAGGAGTTGGCAGCTGTAGCTAATACAGACCAGAGCTAATAAGCCCTGGTTATTGTTGACAGAGCTGTGATTCTCATCGTGGTTTTTTGGCTCACACACACTATTTCATTAATAGCAGCAACGCGATGTCTTCAGCACTGCCTTAAACTTAGCTGTCTGGGTGGGATGCCTGCACAATGCCCCTTCCAACTCCAGGACTATAGATGAGACTGGAGGCTAAAATGGAGTGAGCCCCTGTGTCACTGCATGCTGCAAGTGAGGAAGTTGGTGTCTGCTGGCTGCAAGCTGGAGGATGCCCCTTAGTAGGATAAAGAGATACCATTAAGGCAGTACAGTTTACCCTTCTGCTATAAGAGGGTAGCGGCAACACTGCAAGCTGTTGTCTGGCTGCTGTGGATATATATTTCATAAGTACTTTTATCTTAGTTGATGTGTTTCAGTTTACTAATTCTTTAGACAAATTTGAAGTGTTCTGCAAAGGTCTTTAGTATTTATTAAACTCACAATTACTCATTCTGAAAACTCGTTTTTTATTCATTTGTAATTCTGTATTTTGCTTAAGAATATCTTTGTGGTCAGTCTGTGGATTATATATAAACTTAAAATCAATGAGATTACTCTGTACAAAATTCTTCATTTTTTTCTCTGACGGAAAAGCCTTTGCTACATTTAAGTGCTAGTTACCTTGCTGCGTGGTGTAATTTTCAAAAGCCTTATTGCAGCATGCTCACAAAAGATTTTTTTTTTTTTTTAATAGCAATTTGGTTACAGTGTATTTAAGGTGCAGATTAAATGCTGAAACAGCACCTTGGCTTCTTTCCCAAAAGCCTGTTCAGAAACCAGCAGCAGTTTCATCTTCTTTAACATTGTTTGCCTTGCAAGTGGTGCAGCTTGTTCTGCAGAGTAGATATCTGCACTGAAACACTCCCTTGCAGTCTGCACTAGGGACAAATGGAGCTGCATGTGCAACAGAAGTCAATGTTGTAGCAAGGTTATAGTATATAGCAATGAATGTGTTTCAGCATCAGGCAAACTAGAAAGCTTCAAAAGATGATATTTTTCAGCAACTGAATTTATGCCTCTTTTTTTTTTTTTTTTTTCCCTTCTAGAAAGATGTGGATACTTTGCCCTGTCTCCAGCGTTTGTTCCTCAGCTTCAATAACATATCTAGGTAAGGTGAACAGCAGTTTGTTTCCTATCAGTAATTTGAGATATGTTATTACAGCTGTATTTTATTAAATTTTAAATTCTTACACTATGAATACAGATACTCCTTTGTAACATGTTAGATTATATAATCGAGCCATTATGTTTTTCCTACTTTAATATGAAAAGTTCTTTAAACATTTTGCATTTAAATGTGCTTGTGCTCTGAAAATTATAATGTGAAAATTCTACTTTTTTTAAAGATGGCCTTGTTTATAATTATGACAATTAGAAGATGTTGCCATATGTTGTATTGTTAAAATATATGTCTGTTAAAGTAGCATTGTGCAAGGCACTTAAATATGGTGCTTGCATGTTAAATGAAATATATAAGGCTGACACAAACTGCTGAGTCAGATTCTGCTTACTTATGTTGATTAGAGAATTCTCTGATTATATTTTATTTGCTCATTTTTTAATAAAATCTCAAAGGTATATTCATGGCACTTGGAAAACATGGTAGAAATAGAGTAACTCAGATTTCTATTAGGACTTCTGTTTTAGGTAACTAAGCAAGCTTTGTAATAAATAGAAATGTCTTCTGTATTTCTATCTGCATAGATTTGTGATCTGTATTTGTATACTTGTACTGATTTTATATATAAAAAAAATTTTAAAAAAAATTGTCCTTACATTAATTTTCAGTGGAGTGATATGATTTGCCTTTATTCATTACTTATCACGAGCCTTTACTAGGCTCATTTTGATAGAATCGGATAGAGATAGAGTCTAATTACTGGAAAGATTTCATCATTCCTGTGGTACTTGTTTTCTTCTGTAAAAATGTCATACTTACTATGAGCTTTGTGAATGCTTTAAACTGACCTGCATTATGTTTTTTGCAGACAGCTCCAACCTACTTGTCTGTATTCCTTAGGCTCTTAAAGTACCAATGCAATAATCTCTTAAATACTCCAGGCTATTAAGCATTTTAAAAACCTCAGAGATGAGCTTCAGGAATGTCTAATATACTCTTCATCTGGTAGCCTCTTTACTTCATGTTTTAAATTGGGATAATAAAGATAAGATTTGCTGCCCTTTTTTTTTTTTTTTTTTTTTTTTCCCCCCCCCCCCCCTTTCCTTCTGTTGGCTAACTTCCAAATTGAGAACATGCCATTTGTTTTGCTTTTCTGACAAATGTCTTAGCCTGGCAAGAGCAATGGGGGACTGCAGTAGCTGTTTCCCTTGTGATCAGGGAGTGTCACTGCAGTCACTGGAGTTTCTGTATAGTTTTTAGGTGCTTGATGTATTTTATGTAGTTTTCTGTCTCCTTTCTCACATTGCTTTGTGTAGATTCATAGTGTTTCTTTTGCAGTGTGTAAGGAATGAAAAAAGTTTTGGATTTTTCTGCAAATTTCTTAAAGATTATGTCCTTAAATTTTATATAATCAGTTCTTAAACTTTGTTTTAAGTAGCTTGTTTTGAGAATGCGATCCCGATTTTTATGTTTTTTTCATTGGAGCTTTAGTTAGTGTTAGAAGATGTAATATTAGTTTAGTTCAAAAACTTATTTTGAACATTCTTGCAGATATATAATGTTAATTGGGTTTTATTTTTTAGTTGGAATAGATATAGAAATATTTTTGAGAAAGATATTTCCATGCTACAAATTTTATATACCCATATAGATAGGTAGATGGATGGATCAGTTTAGGTGTCTGTCATTGTGTCCATTAAAAACAAACAAGCAAACCTTTCTGATTACAGCATTTGGCTTAGGTTTTTGAAGCATTGATGTTCCATTGCATAATGGGAGTTTTGAAGGTTAAGCCTCATTAATAGTTCATTTTGAGTTATTCAATGGATATATTGGCTAACAGGTGAATGATTAAATGTAAAAGTAAGTTCATGGCCTCTTTCTGTAGTCATCTGATACTTGGCTTGATGCTGTTTCAACTGATCAAAGGAGCCGTGTGTGACTATAACACTAGTGAATTGTGGTGCGATGTCCAAACATTTCTATAACCCTTTTAAATGGCTTTATATAGTTGAGTTGCTTACCTGATTTTACTATGTTGCATATGGGGTTGTTTAAAACACTTTTCTCTAGAAACATGTGTGACTTCTAGGTAATTAATTAGTTATATAGATATTCTAGTTGATTCATTTGTAGATGCACAGAGAAAATCTGCAAGTAGAGATAAAGTGTGTTGCCAAAGATGGGGTATATTTCTAATATGGATTCATTAAAATATTTCATTAAAAATTAAAGTATTTTGGAAGATAAAATCCTACGTAAATGTAGAATTTCTTGGTGTTCCTATGTAAAGTTGTATTGCTTTCTATTTTTATGACAGAAAGAATCCTTGAGTCTCAAGTAGATACAGATATGTGAGTTATAGTCTCAGTAAAAGATTCCGCATTGCCTTTTTAAAATTGTCTGGGGCTAAGACAGAGGAATCTATCAGAGGTTTCATCACTGAACAGTCTTTTCCTCTCTACCTTCAGGCTAGGCCTCAAAGCTGTTGTTTCTCTGCAGAGCTTTTACTAAAAGGTATATGTTAACAAGATAATACAAGCTAAAATCACACTTGGTGAAAGTTGATGCAGATCTGAAATAAAAAGTCCTGTTTCAGCCCACCCCCCCCAAAAAAAAAAAATTTAGCCATTACAAACTGAAGGTATTCATTCTGTATGGCTCATATAATTGTGTCTCTAAAACAACTTAAAAGGAGGGGTAAGAAATCAGTTTTTAAAGTTATGATGTTGTATTGGGAAGTGATTAGAGAAATAATATTCTTCTGGAAAGGTACTTCACTGAGATTCATAAAGAGCGCTGTTATTCATATTTAGTAATATAAAAAAGGAAGAATTTAATGAGGAAAATGCGTTTTCCTTGTTATAATACTTTGCTCCAGGTCAGCGCTATGTTTGCTTTTTCATTTGCTAAAGCACTTTATTTAGCCATATTGAAAAAAAAGAAGGCTACCAGTTTAGCAGGCCTGGGGAGTGCTTTTCTTAACTTGATTACCTATCTGGACACCTAAGAGAAGGAATGTGCTTAGTCTAATCTAAACAAGTTTTTTTTTTTTTCTCTCTCATCAGAATAAAAAGTGATAGATACTTTTGCTAAACACTTATACAAAAAGTCCAATGGGAGTGAAAGGTGCTAGAAACTTCTGTTCTCATAGGTAGCTTAGTTAGAGAACTGGGATGGGAGTCAAAAGTTTTCATTGACTGAATGTTTCTTGAAGCTGTAATTTGAGTGCATTAGCACCTAAGTTGCCATCCAATAGCATGTTGCTTTCAATCTTTTCTTCAGACCTTTTTCACTTTGTGGAATGTGTTTTTAAAAAATAAAAGGTGCAAGTGCAAGAGAATTGTGTTCCTGAGCAAGTAAGCTATTTATAAGGAGACAAGTGTCCCAATTCATGCCTACTAAATGTTTAGAAGGGAAACAGTATCCCAGCTGGATGCCAAACGTGCATCACTGCTGGGTACTCTGCTGCTTCATGATTGCAATGTTCCCATACAAGGTGTGAGAAGTGTGTTTGTGTTTCTTTTGGCAGAGGAGGAAATTGGATGCAGGACTCCTGCATCTTGACAGAGTGCTCAGAGTGGTCTACCTTGAATCTGAAGAAAAAAAAAAAAAATCCAGAAAACACTTTTGGGCAGTTTAACCTAAATTTGCCAATTGTGCCTTTATTACTGACACTGCCACTTTAGATGATTTTACCTTTGCTAGAAAGGAGGTTGGTTGCTCCTGGTTCCTTGGGAGAAGATTTTTTTGGAAAGAGGGGCAGATGTTCCATTTGAGCCCTGAAGGACAAAGTTATTTGAGTCAGTGTGAAACAGCATCCTCTGCAGCAAGTGGCTCGAGAGCTGCTCCGTGAAGAGCAGCGGAGGGAGAGAGCATCGAGACGTGGCCTCGTAACTCACATAGAGCATCAGCGCACACCACCATGGTGCTTGTCCCTGTTGGGGGAAAGAGATCTGCTTGTTTGTAAAGTATGTGGTCTCCTTGGTGCATATGCTGTCTTAAAGCTTCACTTCTCATAGAACTGGGATGCCTCCATACTAAGTTCAATATATTCAGTTTTCTACATTGAATTTCTACAGCTGTATTTTTCATATATCTATGCAAAGACTCCAAAAGTTCACTGTTTTGTACTGTTGTGTGCTCTAAAATTGGGTTACTAATAGGGTAGCTAAAAGCAGGATAAAGCCAGCACATTTTTTTTTTTAGCTCCCGAGTTAGTATTCTGGTTTGCTGAAGTGCTGAGAATTTCAGAGCATGGAAGTATGTTTTAGTGGAAGGTCTTGAAAATACTAGCAAACCCAACCGCTTGGTGTGTCACGCTGGTTTTAATGGCAAATGCAATTCATATTAATTTTGGGTTATGAGTTGATGTTTATACTATTTTAGTTCTTTTTAATGTGAAACTATATTCCTTTAGATAACAAGCTTTCTTTATTCTGCATCTCTATATACCTATGTGGAGAGATTAAAAATTAGAACAGCAGCAGCTGTTCTTGATAATTCAAAATACTTTTAGTTTGATTTGTAATATATGGCATGTTGTTTTCTTCAGTACAGAAAAATATTCTTTCCTTAAAAGAAAATAGTCTTCCTTCTCAAAAGTCTTCCTTTCCCATGGCATTAAAACTATAAACTTTATTTGGTTACAGTTTTGAGGATATTCTGTGCCTTGCTGATTCCTCATCCTTGTCAGATATCACCCTTGATGGCAATCCAATAGCTCAGGAGACATGGTACAAGCACACTGTTCTCCACCATATGATGCAGCTCCGACAGCTAGATATGAAGAGAATCACAGTAAGAAATTTTCTGCAATGTATTTTTGTCACTTACTAGATGTTTAGTTTTAAGAGTAAAATGTAGGGTTTTGTATCCAGAGGAAAAAATATGTTTTTATTTAAACGTGGAATTTCATGATATTTATACAAAATATTCAAAGTTTAAACCTTTTTATCTTGAAACCTTTTTATCTTGCTCGGTGTTATATAGCAGTGTGCTTTTTTGCTTCACTTTAATATATTCTAAAATATTTAAATAGTTTTTCATTAGTAAACACTGTGTGACTAAATGCCGTGTGATAGTAGGAGAAAATATAGAGTTCCTAGTTTGCAGTTTCCCCGCGTAGTCTGTATTGACTTGTTTTGAAGCTGAAAAGTAACAGGCTATTTCTACCAAAGCAATAGAGAGTTTAGCCTAAAATCAGCATTATTTTTAGCCTCTTCCATTTAAACGTGTTGTGGGTTTTTGTCTGCCTCTGATTGCACTGTTTCTGTGGGTGAGTCTGCCTTTCTCCCTACCTTGCCTAACCTCTTCTTCCTCCCTTCATTTCTGAACCTACTGGTCAGGTTCAAGTAACCTTGAATCAATAGGAGAAGATGATTTGTGGAGAGCCAGCTTCCTCAGACTCTGTGGAAACATGCTGTGAGGTAGAGCACGTAGGGGAATTTGTTGGGACATTGAGGCATAGATCGAGGCATCTGTTCTGTCTCTTATTAAGACTAGCTGTGCTAACTCTTCTCTCTACTCTGTGTAAGCTTGACCTGCTTACAAGAAGTGTCCATGTATAGCAAGATAACAAGTATAATAGGCTTAACAAACAACAGTAATCTTTGACCAGATGTTGATACAGCTACTGTCTTTTAAGTGCTCGTTTGCTTTCTACAAAGGCTCTTAGGCATTATAAATTGCACCTGTTTTGTACCATCCCATCCTGTTGTGTTGTAATCAAACCACTGTGAATCTAAAATAGACCCAGTTATGTGAAGTATAATATACATGGGGAAAGCATGGTCTAAGTGTTTACACCAGTATCTACTCAATCACTTCTTTCTGGGTATTTGGGGACTTTTTGAATTTATACCAACTTAACTGAATGCCAGCAAATTGCTTTGCTTTGCAAAACTTCGTGTTATTTCAGAAACTTAAGTAACATTAGCAAGAATTCTTTACTCTGAACTTCTGCTGCAGAAAGCGGGGAGAAGAAAAGGGGGGAGTCAATATTTTCCCCTGGCCTCCTCCTCCTCCCCATATGCAATGATTCTAGTAGTACTGTCAGCAATGGAAAAAATGCAGAAAGAGCTCTAAGCCCCTTTTAAACTCGGTGCATGAGAAAGAGCTATTAGAAGTGCACAGCCATGGGGAAAGATTAATCTGCGTTCACACCTTGTTAAACATCAGAGGCTCAACCACAAGATAGCAAGCCATAGAAAACCAGACTTCACTAGTTGTGCTGCTCATAAAACTGCTTGTAAAAAGAATGTGTATTGCATTCTTTTTTTTTTTTTTGCCGCCTTGTTTTTGAGCCTTGAGAATTTCTTTTTAAAATTTCCTCTGTGCAGAGGAGGCGATATGCTTTTTCTAATAAAAGTTGTGCTACCCAGATATTCATATGATTTCAAACTGGGGCTTCAAGAAAAATAACAAGTATCATGAGATTTGTGGTAAAATTAGAGAGTTGGCAATGCCTAATCCAGCTATTCTGCCTAGTAATGCAGCATGTTGTTGCCATCAAACATAAGGGTAAAGGTAACTCAGTGGGGGAGTGGACATATAGTATGAGCATATGCTTTTTTGCATTTCATTAGTAGAACCAAACTCTAATTATGCTAATAGAATATTTCCTTCCTTAGTTTGAAGTATGTCCAGACATTCTGAACTTAAGTATTGCTTTATCTTTCAAAGAATTGAGAGTTGGACTTGGGTGTTTGTTTTTTCTGACTAGAAATTCTTCTCTAACCTGTTCAGAAGTTCTGCTGGAAAACTGAGTTTTAGGCAATTGTTTCAATTTTCAGCTCTTTGGTAGCTGTCTTTGGTGGGGTGAGATTACTATTTTAAGTTAGAATAACAGCTAATGGATATTTTCAAAAGTTTTTACTTATTCCTATGTGTTTTTGAGATGTATTCCCTTTGATGTCTGACCTCTTCAGTAGGATTCCCTGGAGAAAATGAACATCAGGGCAAAAGATGGATGTTAACTGCTTTAGGGAGCTGCTCAAACATATAGTTGCCCTGCAAATAAAATACTCTGCAGTTGGTGCAGAATCATTATGGATTATTGTTGTCTTAGTGTTTTGTAGACTGGGGCAGATTTGCCCTGTTCAAGCGATTGCATCATATTGTTATAACTTTTAATTTCTTTCTGTGAGGAAGCTAGGATTTTCTTAGACTGTCTCATTCCTAAGCTTTTTTCTGAACATAAGATTTAAGCTTTTAAACTCCAGAGGCACAAATCTCAATCATAGGTAGTGATTTGGAGGAAGGTAGGCTCCTCTAATGCGTTTGTGCTTGGCATCACTATGGGGGGGAAAAAAATTACTGTGAGGCAGTAAGTGCCTAAGGGGTGTGTGTGGGAAAGGCTGAGTTAGTGGCATGACAAATTCCCAGCTGTCACCAGTGGTAATCATCAATAACCATGTGTTATTTGTGCTTCTAGTCCACCTCAGGTATAAGATAATGCCATTTGATTTATGGCTAAATGATCTAGGTTTATATGAAGTTGAAGTGCATTACAGTTGTGAGCTTCGCTCAAATCTGTAGTCTGTTGCATTGCTTGGTTAATGTGCTACAGTGGCTGATTTTCAGGGCATTGAAATTTTTTGAATGTTTTGTAGCTCTTGAAAATTTTTGAAGGTGGACTTACTCAGTGGCACATACGCTTCAGCTCTTCAAAATATATTCCCTGTAGTCCTTAATAACAGTTAAAAGATATTGTCTGTATAGAGTAAATATTTGAATATAAATGAAATGTATACCTACCTTAGTATGAAGTAATTTAACTAGGAAAAACACTTCTATCCCTCACTTCAACACTGTTTCCCAACAAAATCTGCTATGTATTTTTAACAGTAGAACTTTGTCTCTTTTCACTTTGAACTAAACTTGTGAAGTTGTAAAGAGCAGTGTGAGCATCCTAGTATGTGCTGTCAAGGATCCATCTCAGGTCTTACTGGGTGTTTTGTCTTACGAGACTGGTGGCTAAAATGTAGATGGGTAGTTTTTGTTACAATAGTGCTCAATTAGCAGCAGGGGGAGCTATCAGTATGCTAATATTATGGAAATAAAGTTTTTTGGTAAAGATGATAATAGTTTTATTATGCCTTGTTCTTTTTGTGTTTTAGTAGCACTGTTGCTTCGCAATGAGGCTATAAACCAGCAGCCTTAAGCGCAATTCAGTGGTTTCTGTAATGCAGAAGCTGCGACTTTTACTTATTATAAATTCTTTTTCTGACTCTCTTTGTGAAGATGGCTTCCTGTTTATTCAGTAACCTTTTTAGGTGGGAAGTGGAGAAGAAATAAATGCAGAAGATCTCAAAGTAAGGGAGAACATCCAAGTTCTTTTCCCATGGTCTGTTGTCTTTGTCTCTGGAAAAAGATCTGCCCATCTCTAACACAGGTTTCTCCTGTGGTCACTGTAGCAGTCTGTAGTATGATGAATTTTGCTTTCCTGACAGACTGCTGGAGTCGGACATGTCCCTTCCACAGGTGCCCAGTGTGTTTGTCCCACCCCCCTAGCTGGGCTGGAATCTAAATTCCTGTGAGGTATAGTGGAGGTTATCTTCCCATAGTGGATCCTGACAGTTGGGAATTAGACTGAGTTCAGGGAAAGAGGCAAAATAGGCTTGACTCAGTTTTATAGGTGGCAGAGCTGTCAGCAATTCTTTAACAGAAATCAAATATGCATTATTATTAGCCTAATACCTAATTGTTTTGAACACACAAAAGGATGAGACACAGAAGATAGGATTTAAAATAGCCTTAGTTCATCTGGGAACTATCAAGAGGAGACATATAAAGTTACAGACAATAGCAACAGAGTAATGAAAAAAAAAAAGTAGACATGGAAAGTTCCAAAAGAGCTGGAGCTAAAAAAAGGGCTGGAGCTAAAAAAAAAAAAAAAAAAAAAAAAAAAAAAAAAAAAAGTCTCCCATAACGTGGACAGCCTCGGTCTCTTCTTATTCAGATATTCAACTTTATTACATGGTATTTTAATGTCCTAGGTTCTATAATGCCTGCTGTATCTGTTTTTTTGAATTTTTTGGTGATGCTCCTTTTAGTAGAAAGATGAATAAGTGACCTTCTGAGGGCCTTCCTGATATGAATTATTTTGTACTTGTATGACATCAGCCCCTTGGTAATCCCCAGCTCAGGGGAAAAACGAGTAGCCCAGTAGCAGAGGAAGCTGCCAACAAAACCTCATGTTCAAGAGGTCATAAGCAGCTTTTAGGCGGGGGTAGGCCAAAGCTTTCTTGTTTGTGCTCCAGGCAAATGTTGTGTAAGACTGTGTAAGAAAAGCTTTCCCTACCCAGGGTCTCATGCCTTCGCCTGAGCTAAGGGAGACCTCTTCTTTACTAAGCCTGGTAGGTTAAAGTCATGAGGGGGCAGTTTTGAAGTTTGTTTAATCGCTTTAAAGATTGGTGTCAAACTTCATGATTTAACATTGGGCTTGCAGTGGGCTGTATACACGAAACAAGTGCCCTTGCTGTGGAAACTTAACAGCTTAAACTTTAGAAGTGATTCACCTGGGGATGAGACAGTAGTGTTAGATGGGAATTCCCTGTCTTATCTGATCTTCCAGTAAGCGTTCATCCATGTGCTTGGGGGTTCTCAATATATTCTAAACACGGAATAATCGGTATGGAAAACGTGAAATGTTAATTTGTTGTGGATATTGATGCTTTCTGTTATTTTCTGTTTGTTCATGCACAAATTTCTGGAAAGTGAAAGTGAAAAGGCAAGGATCTCTTATCTGGAACCTGAGCTTTCTGTTTTAAGGCAAACCAAACAGTTCTGTGTGTTCTTGGAAGATACTTTAATAGAAACACCCAAATGGCATACGAATTAAAACAAGTTGAAGTATGCTTCCAAAATATTTGTGTTGGAACAACTCTAGACTTTTTACTTTGTAGTGAATATTTCTTTGTTACTTGAAAAATGTATGTTCTAAAAATACTGTGCTGTGAGAATATTTAGACTTTTGTAAGCAGACAGTGTTCAACCTAATATGGCTGTACTGCAGTATTAAATTGCTATACGAGGAAAATTAAGCATCTTTGCCGCATGACTCAGAAATCAATGTTTCTATTCTTGAATGAAAACATTGATGAGAAATATTGTTTGTATTTTATAGGTAACTTTGAAAATACTGTTTCCTTCTCAAGTGCTGTTACTGATTGAGAAAAGCAAGCCATTGGAAATAGTTTGTAGCTATAAAAATGAATCTCCTTGAGCTGGGTTTCAGGCATAAATGGAATTCAGCTCCCTCATTTTATGTGTATTTTCATATTAAAAAAAAAGCTATTAAATGGAATAACTGGTACAAAAATGCTAAAAATATAAATCATTGTTACAGAATAGAATTTACTGTGCTCTAAATAACGTTTCTCCTTTCAGTTTGTTAACTTTCACTCTCCAAAAGAATGTAACTGTTGCACTAGTGAAGTCATTGCAGGACATATGTTTGTATGCAGTCAAGACAGGTAGTTTGAACATGAGTAGGCATCTCAAAACTCTTCATCTTGGTAGTTGGGGTAAAAATAAATAATTATATATATATTTATATAAACTTATATGCACACGCATGTGTGAGCGTGTGCGCGTGCGCGCACACACACACACACACACACACATATATATATATATATAGCTTCAGTGTGAATTTGGCCAAGTCTGTGTCATGGTCCCTGTGAGTTTCTATTGCCTTTGGTAAAACCATTGTTTGCTATTCCATTTTATTCTTCCTGATACTGTTCTAAAGTGATATTATCTTGCAAAAAATATTTCAAATACCCACATTAAGGAATATTAATAGTTTATCAGTGGTATTTTCAGAATCTGGTCTATTCCTACTTTTATAATATTGTTTTTATTTCTTCATCTAGGAAGAAGAAAGGCGCATGGCATCAGTTGCAGTAAGAAAAGAGGAAGAAAGGAAACGTGAAAGCCATAAACAGACTTTGCTTAAGGTATTTTCTGTGACTGATAGAAATCAGATAAATATACTGTGAACTAGTTTGCAGTAATATTCTACATCCTGGAATTTTTTTCTGTAATTTTTCTATATCCCATATGCTGCTATCTCTTTAAAATGTTTTTTAATAGTTTAAACACTGCACTCTACAACTGAAGCCCTCCTCCCTAAACCATCCAATACTATAGCCAAAACCCCAATTAATTACATGGGCCTGGTGATAGGTGGCAAACTTTACTTTCTCAAATATAGAAATAAAATAAATCCACGAGTTATGGACTATGCAGTGATTTCAAATTCCTTGAACTTGGTCTCCCGTATTTTTGGTGAGTGCTCTAGCTACTGTCATAGGGTATTTTGACCTAGTTTTTCCTTTGTTCCTGTTGGTGTTGGTCCTCTTTGTAGTAGGAGTTAAGCAATCATTTGAGCAGCAGGTAGGTTGCAGGTGTCCTTGTAAGGACCTGTATCTGCCAGGCCCCAGAACCTGGGGCCTGCTTAACGCTCATGTGCACAGGATGGGATAGTTCCAATGGCAGTGGTGTTTGGAGTGGAGCTTCTTCATCGCTTTGCTCCAGCCTTTTGCTCTCTGCTATAACCCCTTGCTTTGGAAAAAAGTTCATTTGTGTCAGAACTCAGTATTAACTAGGAAGAGAAATAATTATTACAAGTTCCCACATGTAAAATTTGCTTCTGTAAAATAAAGTGTTGAAAGCTCTGTAGAAGTTGTCAAATCACAGTTAATGGCTGGGAAATGGTAGAGTCTTGCAGTAGGTGAAGTGATGAAGAGACCCCTGGCCTCCAGAACAAACAATTTTTTAAAATATTGTGGAAAAAAATTCCTCACTATTTCAGCTTCCCACTTTCTATGATATGAGATATTCATCTTTGAAATATATACACTCAGTGTTACATAATCAGATAATACGGTAAGTTCTTTAGCAAATTGAGTGTGACAGCAGAATTTTGTGCTCTTTACTTAAAAAGAACTTAGGCATTTAAACAATAAACACTTTTAAGATTTCTGATACTGTGAGACTTTAAATTTGTATCATGCAATCTGATGTTCTCTCAAGTAAAGCTGCATTTTAAAAGTTTGAAGCAGTTTGAAAGGTCTTGCTGGCTAGGAGTGCTCTTGTATGTATAAATACATATTCCAAAAAGAGTAAAAACAATAGAAATATTTTAAGTAGAGATCAAGTAGTTTCCCTGTACTTTCCTTGTCATTCATCAACAGCTTTTTGGACCTAATTTTTATCAGGATTTAAAGTTTAGTAGATTTCTTTATTTACAAAATTTATTTTTACGAAGCGAGAAACCAGTGACTTTGATGCTATGTTTTGTCCATGTTCTGTGGATATAAATTTATTTTATACTAAGCTCTTTATACTTCTTAGAATTTTAAGTTACTGTTTCTTTGAGTTTCATTAAGTGTAATGCAGGGACAGCTAATTCCCAACCAGTTTTCATTAGAAGAGGGTCCAACTGCTAGTTCCAGAGCACCTTGCTCTTTAACCCTGTGGTGAATGTATCTCATGCAACACTGGATATATTAAGATAGACTTGTAGGTAATTGGCAGGATTTGCATGACTGTACAAGAACAGGTATTTAATGGATGTCTCAAAGAATTTCACTGATTCATTGAGAGGAACTGTCTAGAATTTAAAAATAATGTTTGAATTTAGATAGTAGTACTTGTAGTACTTGTGTGAATCACAAAGATAACTTCATTTTCTGCTTTAAAAAAAGTCTCCCCTCACCCCCCTTAAGAAGATGGCAACGTTTTCCCCACGCAATCATTTCATTTGCTGCTACGACTGTAGCAGTTGCATAACTGCTAGTTTAGGCTAAGATGACTAGCAGCAGGGAGCCTGTCACAAGCTGTCTGCCCTCTTCTGCAGGAGGATTGCAGCCAGCTCCAGGAAAGCGAGGCTTCTGTGGCTATCCAGAGTTAACTAGTTTAAACAGAGGCTTCTACCAGCTCTTGCTTTGTTTGTTACATCTTGTTTCTCTTATCCTGAATTTTGTAAAATTATTGTTCATTGGCAACTATGCAAAGTAATGCCAGAAAGATTCATTGAATCTTTGAAATGAATGTGTAAGTGCTAACTGGTGCTACTATATCTTCAAGTCAAAATGTTTAAAACAATTTAAATATTCCGAGTAAGCAATATATGCCTTTTGGAACAAGCCAGTGTGATACTGCACTGTCATCTATTATGATTTTCATATCTCGTTTCAGGAAAAGAAACGATTAACGATTTGTAATATTGCTCATCAGTGGGAGATCCAGCAGAATCGAGTAGCCCTTGTGGCTTCTTTGAATACAGATAAAGATAATGAGCCATGTCAAATCAATGGCAGTGCTGCATATGTATTTCCTGAAGAAAGCAGGTATTTTACTGGGAAATATGTCTTCCTATTTATGTTTTATATTCCAAGTTACTTATTAACTGTGAGATCTCCCTGTATTGCATTATCAGAAGTAATATGTTCAAATTAAGCCTGAAAATGTCTGTTATTCCTCAGTTAAATCTGTTGGGGATTAGTAACAAGTACTATCAATTGACAAAAGTGAAAGCAAAATTATTATGTAATCTTGCTAAATAAAGAAAGATTTTGCACTTAAACGTTAGACAAGTTCTTAAGCATGCTTAAACCTGTATGTTTCATTGGCAACTTAGATCAAGTAACCTTCAGCTTGAAAAGAAAACAACAGAGGACTTAGGAGCTTTATATTGATGTTCTTCTCCCTTTGAACTTCTTTCATATTGGACTGGTTTTTGAAGCTATGCTTTTTCAAAAATAGTAGTTCTTTGACTTTTGCTTGGATTTATTCTTCACTTAATGATTCCTAAGAAAAAAACTGTACTGTTAGTTCAGAAAAACAGACTTAGTTTTAAGACTGCAAAAAAAAGTCCAGCTTGCCTTATTTAAAGTGAAATTAGGAAAGTTTTAAAACTTTGTTTGGTGAATGCTAAATGAACTCTTTAATTCCATCTTTAGAGATGTTACAGTCAACCCAATTTAAGGTTGGTGTTGTGAGATGCTAGATGATAATTTAGTTGCTTTAAGAGGGTGAATCAAAATACCCTCAATATAATCAATATTCCGTGTATATTACTTGTATGACATACTTTGCGATTTATTTTAATACATCCAGAGGTAGCCCTCTAACACCCCATGTAATTCAAAAAAAACAAGTGCAAAAGTGACTGAGCACTATCTACCTCGGTTGGGCTACAGTAGAACTGATATGCTTTTACCTGGCTCATTTAGGCAAAACCCTGAAAAATTAGTCTGCACAAATTCAATAGCAAGTACAAATTCATGCTATGGCTGAAGCATTAGGTGCAGGCAGGAGGTTTCTGCATTTCAAAAATGAAAACCATCAGATTCAACAGTTTAAGCATGATCTTGATTTTTTTTTTTTTTTTTTTTCCAACCCTTGATGTTTTTGAACCAGACTGGGTATTGCAAATGATCAAATACGGATACTTGCAATCATATTTAACATTTCAGGTTTTATTAAATGAGTAAAGTAATATTCCTTACTATGTTAAAGTTTACTTTTTTTTGTGTTACTGCATTCCCTCCTCACAGGTCTCTTGATACAATACTGAGCAGTGCAGTACAAGGCTTGTCTGTTCTTGAGTCTCACTTGGTAGAAGTGGAAGGAGATACCCTTTACTTGTATGGTTCTGGAGCACTGGAGTGCCTGGATCGAAACTGGAGTGTTCAAACAGCTGCAGCTGTTATCACAGTCTCCTTTATGTTCATCGAGTTTGATGAAATTGTTCAAGTGTTAACAAAATTGAAGACCAAATTCCCTAATTCTGTGGTAAGAAGACCTCAAATTTCAACTGAGGGAACAGCTTACAGGTTCTTCATTAGGATGTTGCTTTGGTCACCTCATGCGTGGTAGTATTTATCTATGAGATACGTTTGTGACTTAGATATTTGTTTTTCACCCTTATGGCTCATTTTAATTTAATCCTTTTTTTGCCTAGGTTTTAATTCAAATTCTGAAACAACATAATATTTTGTTTTTAGACTTACAACTCTTTTTGACTTAGCTGTTTGTTTTTAAATTGTAAAAAAGATGTGGAAATAGCATTGTTTTACGTTTTGTTATGGATCCATAGTATCAAGAGATCTCTGTTTATGTTGGGAGTTCACGGTTCAAACAAGTGATAGGAGAAAAAAAGAAATTTCAAGATTATAGTTAGTTGAGTACAACTCTTGGAGTTCTTGTTTGTGGTGAACCAAAGCAATGTGACTAAAGAAGTCCTTTCAGCATGTTTTCTCTCAGATATTTAAATCGGTAATTTTGAAGCAGTTTGGTCAGACAGGGTCGTGCTGGCTGGGCCTGATCCCCTGGTTGTCACACACACATGGGGTGTGATCACCCTTGGGATGATCTGCTCCAGAACTTTACCCGATGCCGAGATCAGACTGACAGGCTGGTAGTTCCCCGGCTCCTCTGTCTGACCCTTCTTGTAGATGGGCATCACGTTGGCCATCACGTTGGCCAGTTTCCGGTTGTCTGGGACCTCCCCTGTTGACCAGGGCTGCTGAGAGTTGATGGAGAGTGATTTGAGAGATATATATATATATATATATATGCAAAGTAATTTTTAAATTGGGTCAAATGCCTACCCATTTTTAGGGTTTTAACAACTTAATTGCTTCTATGAGGCAAATGCATCTGTGGGAGGTTGTAGAATTCCAGTAAAAGTTTTTATTTTCACCATCTCTTTTTTTTCTCCTTTCACTTGCTGCAGTTAAGTCACTGTTGAGCTGGATATACCACACTTGTGGTATATGTTGCTAAAAGGGCTTATTTTGCTGTTTTTGCATATATGAAATATACCAATTGCTTCACTGATGTGTTTTGCCTTCTAGATTGTGCAAGTTGAGTGACCCCAATTCTTTAGTCAGACCTAAAGCATTTATTTTTACTTGAGCTTGAAAATAACTGGAGTAGCGTAGAATAGGAATTACTTGGTTGACTAATTGTTGTCTTTATTTAATTGTGCTTTAACTTTTTTGTTAAAGCACCTGAAGTTTAAGGAAACAAATCTTGTGGCTCTGCAGCAATTCAGTGCATTAGCCCAGGTGAATCGCATTGAACAGTTGACTGTTGACCCTCAGGGAAATCCAGTTGTCAGCTTCACTTTGTGGAAATACTATGTTCTGTTTAGACTGAACCATTTTAATCTACAGAAGATAAATGGAGTAGAGGTAAGAAAGTGTTGCTGCTTTGTTACTATTGATCTTACAAACTATTTTTTTTTAAATAGAGATGAATTGTTGATTAAATTAGTAGAAACATATCATTGTCCTTTCAGTCTTATGAAAGAAAAAATCTAAATACCCTTCATCAGATAATTTTTGCTGTGTATTCCTTAAACCTAACGACTGCACTGTATTACAATTTGCAAAGTTAAGACCCTTAGTTGCTGTAAAGATAAGTTGTCAAATGGAGAAAAGAATGTAGTGATGTAAGATGGAGAACATGAATTTCTGTGAACTAGAGAGAATTCACCATTGGTGTCTTAGTGGTATCCTTACACTTCTCAACATAAATATTGCTTATCTGCCTGTAATGTCCTTTGCTTCTGTAGATGCCTACTCTTTGTTTAGACCTTGCTCTCCTAACAGAGACATTGCTTTCTTAAAACTTTTATTTAGGGAGGCCTTCTATTTTTAGTATTAATATGTGCATGCTTGCACTTGCTCATGCTTGCTGTATCTGCATTCTCTTGCTTTCTCTGTATCTGCATCTTACCATCTGCATAGTACAGAACATGAAGATTGTTTGGAAGTACATATTAAGGTTGTAGTTATTCAAGTTTAAAAAAAGAATGTGTCCCTTTCCAAAAAGATTTTATAGCTTGATTGGAAACTTAATTTGATGCAGAAGTTGAGAAGTCACTGAGTAAGTTTCCTTGGCTTGTGTTATTCACGTCAGATTTAGATGACCATGGCGAGGATGTGAGGAGAACAGAATTGCATTCAGTGTTTTGTATAACAAACTTAAGTTGATTCTCAGTGCATCTATCTGGTGAAGTAAAAATGGGCCAATTTTGAAGCTTTTTCTCTTTTTTTTTTTTTTCCCTATAGATTACTCAAAATGATATTGTAATGGCTGAAAGGCTCTTTGGCATTTTGGACTATGTGGCATCTTCTGAGCTGCCGCACTATCGTATGTTTTCACTACTTGGAGAATCTAGGTAAAAACAGTTGATGATAGAAGAATAAAAAAACTTCTTTAGTTTGACAGTTAGTGACTGAAGTAGCAGTAAATGTGTCTGAGAGAACAAAGGAGTAAGTTATTTCTGCAGATCCTTCAGTTCCTTTTCTGCAGAAAATGTTCTGTCCTGCTGATAAGCTTTAACTCCAATTATTAGAATATCAATTTCTTATCATGGAAATGGAAATCTCTGTCTGGGTGGAACATGTCATCACTTGAACAATGTAGCATTATAATGGTTAACAATCTTAGAAACAAAACATTATCATATGCAGTTGAAACTTCAGAGAAACTGTATATAGGCAGAGTATAGTGAACTGGACTGGAATTTGGACAGAATACATCAGTTGTTTCCACTGTCATGAGAAATCTTTTCTATGTTTAAAAAAAAAAAAAAAAATCACAAAATGTTTCAGAAAACGTCTTGTGTCCCTCCCCCTTTCTCATTGTGGCAATATTAGCATTTTCTCATTCATGAAGAAAAGCTTTCTCAGACTTATGTGAAATCTATTTGGTAAGGTAAGTGTATGTACACAAATGCACTACTTGTTTAATTCTCTGATTTGTGAAAATTTATAGACTTTCATGCTGAAGACATAGACTGTTTTTAGGGCTGCTGCTGTAAGAAAATGGTGGTTAAAAAGGTTATTTTTAGTCTTCTACAAATAACTCAATAAAACTTTGTCTTCTTGGCAAAACTTCCTATTAAGGACATGCAGTGTAATACATGTCAAAGAGCAAGCTGTACTGAAACAAATTAATGGAGGATTATCTAGACTCATCTATATATTTTAAGTGACTTGAGGATACAATAAACTGAGAGTTCATAAACTACGTGTTCAAAGGCTGAGAGGAAAAAGAAAGACCATTAGATAACTGAAAACATCTGCACTTTTAAAAAGTTTCCAATAATTAAAACTGTAAATCTTTTTATTATCTCTTCACAGGAGGAAACAATTCCACTATCTTCTAGAGGGAAAGGGAAAGAAATCTGGGATTGGAAATGAGGAAAGTAATGATAACAGAGCTGGAGGAGAAAGCACAGCTCGAGCCACATTGAATTACAGCACGAAGGAGTTTCATATGGAAAAGCTTGAAGTAAGCATATCGTTATAAAAATACTTTCTTCCTCTATTATGTAACTTTTTTTCTGTGACCCATGGAATTCATCAATATATGAACTTTCAGATGGGTTCTTCAAAATGGCAATTTTAAAATATCCCTGCTTATCATATTTACACTTATTCAGTAGTTCGATCAAGCAAGCATTCCATCTAATTTATGCCAGGAAACAGGTTCATGGACTGCTTGCACCTTTAAAGAAGTGGTTCTGAGCAGTGCTATGGTCTCATAAATACCTTCTCACCTGTGAGACTTACTTTCATGATGAAACGTTCCTACGTTAGTAATATGTAAGAAGTCAGCATAGCTTTTTTCATGAGGATAAATAATTTTGCATGTGCTGGGGTATTTCAGGTATTTAGGAAGTCAGAAAGCATATCACAGAATGAATTGAAGAACACTTTCAGACAAGATGAGAGATAGCATAGACTACATCTACAGTAGTAAAGAGCTGTTTCCTAGCTTTTAAATAAGTTAGAGGAAAAGGAAGATAATAAATTGGTTAGTAATAAAATTGCAGGCTGACATGTTTCAGCCAAGTGCATCAGTCGGGCTTTTTTCAGTGCATGCTTTTGAACTCCTTTGGCCAAAATGAGATAGTGCCCAGGGAGGATGTGCTTCTCTGAGCCACCATCTCCTGTCCGAGCAGTCTCCATGAGTTCCAGCTACTCTGCGCTGTTCCTGCCATTTGTCCCTTTAGCTACCCTTTCATTGTAGGGGCAGAGGGAAATCTTACTGTGCCAGAAATGTGGTCAAGTTCAGAATTGCACTGCACTTAATTATTGCATTGCATTTTTCTTGGATCACATGAAAAAGAGATAGCGACTATACGTATGTGGAAAGATTAAATTTTAGCAAAACTTTTGTTTCAGAGGGAGTGACATATGGCTGCTGCGTAGCAGACAGCCATTAAAACTACAGGTGGCACAGAGTGAGCCAGAGAGGGATTCCTCTTGGTCTTTACTATGGAAGAAGCACTGTAATACAATAGTTTTTGTCCAGACCGTTAAAATACGCTTTTTTTCCCTCTCTTCAGTGTACTGATTCATACCTAGTCCAACATTATAGTGTTATGTATGCAACTGCAGGATATTACAGGGTATCACAAAAGAAGAGCAAGGCAATAAGGACCAATTCCTGATTCCCATCAGGAATTATTTATTGAAATAATACATTTTTAAGTGAAACAGTTTGAAAGTATTTTTCTCTGTCTTATCTCCCATTTAAAACAAACAAAAATCCACTGTTATGCAGGGCCATAGCATGACCCAACATTTTTGGCTACGCTATAAATCAAGTTAAGTATTTAGCAACAGTACAACTGTTCAAAGTTGTTATGGCTTCTTATGGAGCAATTTATTATTTACAAATGACTAAAATACAGAGCCATCTATTGCATTGTGTTCCCCTGTTTTTATTGAAAAAAAGGTTCAGGTTACTTCAGTACTGAATATGTTTTATATTAGCTCTGCTCTGTTTATATTAGCTCTGTTTATCACAGAGAATATGCAAGGGATATGTACTAGTTTATTTTTCTCCATGACAGTGTTCTTGTTAGGGCAGGTAGCTGCATATTCACAAAAACTTAGGAAGGAAAGAAAGTAAAGAAAGGAAAAAAAAAAAAAAAAAAAAAAGTCTGGAACTTTATATTGTCTATGCCTTTTTTCTGTTATCTCAACAGATAATGGTAATACTGTTAAGATATTTATATTCCTGCTTCAAAGTAAATTATAGTTAATGAATATTTAAACTGTAATGAGATGACATGGCCTTATTCATGAAAGCTGAAGTAGACCCTGGACTGTGCAGTCTAAAATTAGTAGAGAAATGTGCGATGACCCCTTTTCATGTCAATTACTCTTTTCTTCATTAAATGTTTTTGGTTGTTTTATAAGTTCTGGTTTAACCTTTCTTCCTTTGTCTTTTACAATGTGTAATGGTTCTCCCATCCAGGAAATCAAGGAAAGAAGAACACTTTGCCAGACGTATGTCAAGAACTTAGTGAAAGAAGCTGCTGATATCCATATGAAAAATGAGTCCTTGCAGAAGCTCTGGCCTCAAATGTTCATTGAGCTCGTCAGAGACGCAGTGGTAGAAATACGCAATAAAAATTCCTACATGAAACTCTGCTTGCAGCGGATTGCTGATCAAAAACAGTAGACTCAAGACCTGATGTTTTTGCAAGCGCTTGGTTTCAGTATTGTATGATATTTTACAGTCTTAAAACAACAGAACATAAAATTACCATCAATATAGAGAACTTCTCCCTTCCCCTTCTCCCCCTGCTTCTCCCCCTTTGGGATGCCTTTAAATTTTAATGAATTCTGTTTCCACTGCTTTCTTCTCGGTAGCTTTCAAACAAACTTTACTTGTATAAAGCTTTAACAATGCTTATTTGTTAAATAAGCACTTGGCTGAAGTAAAAGCATTGAAGTAAGTTGGTGCTTACACCATGGCATAAATGTTTTAATAAGCTCTTCTTTATTTTTTTTCTGCTATGCTTGCTGTTCTAATGCTGCAACATTGATTTCAAGGAACATATTTATTATTTTTTATTGAATACTTTTAAATTACCTGATTTTGACTATTTACTGCTGTTTAAAAAAAAAAAAATCAAGAGTTTTAGGGATTCTTTTTAATGAGCAGAAGCTAATAAATTATTGTTTTTACATCCTGAACCTGATCAAGACTTTGTATCTTTTGATTTGATAAATTATAGAATGTGTTTCAGATCATTATCACAGTGCTCAGTACTATAAACAGTAACTAGCAGACTAACAGCCAGGTGGTTAACAGGAGATAGGAATTCATAGGCGTGTGGGAATTATAGAGTCAACTTGCACTGAGGTGGAGCTGTGGCATTGGTATGATCAGAAGTGACCTGTTTTTAGTGCATGTTATGGTGATGTCCTTTAAGGTTAGCAAATGTATCCACAGTGTTAAACTTAATTTTTAAACATGGCAAGTTTGGTTTATTTTATATCAGATTATACCTACATGCTGTAGGTAGGTGCTCTTCTGCTTAATAGGTTTTTTGTTACCTGAAAAATTCCATACATAGCAGACATCTTTACAGAACTTAATAGAGATTAAATCACTTGGATTCTAAGGAAATACTAAAGGTCCTGTAGAAACTAGTGTAGCAGTTGGTAGAATTTAATAGAAAAACAGTCTTTCCTCCAGGCTTTTTGAACCATTTCATGAAATTTATAGCTATATAAGTATATGTGATAGGATTTTCTTTCCATTGGAAAATTGTGCTCCTGTTTTGTGGTGCTTTTTATTAAGGGAACAAGTTAATTGAGGGAGGCCCTGCACGTGCTCGTGGGTGCTGGGGAGGGACTGGCTGGTGTTTGTGGGTGCCTGACTGCTCTGCTCCGGGCTCTTCTCCAAGGTGAGCGTGTCCTGCAGCTCCCAGCCGGCACAGCTGGTGTCCGTGAAGGCGCGGGTGATGTCCAGGAAGATGCTGTAGCCCGGGTAGAGGCTGGTGATGGTGAAGGAGCCTCAGTCGTTTTCCTGTAGCACCTTGAGGATCACCTGGACCTGCTGTTTCCTGGACGTGCACAGCTGATGGAAGGCCAGGCTGGGCTCCTGCAGGAGAGGACGGGGCTGCCGGGGTGCAGAAGGGCTCCGGGACCCAGGCTCCTGTGCCCAGGGCTCCTCGCACCCCTCGAACCTGGAATTTGCCACTGAGAGGAGCCTGGGGAGCTGAGAGCTGCTGGAGTCCAAGGGCCGGCTCAGCTGCGCAACGCGAAGCAGCAGCAGCCCCGGCTGTGGCGCCCTGCGACCCGGCCCCTGTCCTGCGCAGCCACCTCGGCCCTGCCCGGCCACCGCGACGAGCACAGGCAGAGAAACCCACTGCAGGAGCCGAGACCGGGCCCGCTCTGTGCACCGCGCGGGTGCCGTTGCCTCTGCTCACTCTCCAAGGAAGCACGCAGCGTGACCGCGCAGGTCACCGCACAGCACGGCTGTCACTGGGGCTTCGCTAACTGAGCCGCTCAGTTCTGCCTTGCTGGGGCCGGTAGCCTCTTTGTCCGGCCTGTAGCCACATGGCCACCAGCCCCGCAGTCCAGGCTTGCACGGGGGGCTCGGTACCACCGAGCTAGACACACACACGGGCGCTGGTGCTGCCCCCGGTACATCCTGCCGGGGGTAATGCCGTCTTGGCCTTTGCAGATCAAACCCGTCATCTCCTGGACCACGAGGGAGAGCGGCTGCCGCACCATGAGGACTCCTATGCATTCTGGCTCTTCCTGCAGAAGGACGAGGAGCTGATGGTCCACGCTACCCCATAACAGAGCTGGAAGGCATCCAGTGAGCCGGGCGCCGCCTCCCCTGGCCATTACAGCAGCGGCGGTGGTTTCAGCAGCATCGGGACGTGGGACACTTGCGTCCGTAAAGCAGTCGCAGAGCTAGAGCCACGTGCGGACGCCGGCACGTGGCTCCCGGCCCGGCTGCAGAGCGCCCGTGCTGCCCTGCGAATGGGTCTCCACCAGAGCCTGGACTCGGTTTCATCCCCTGGCAGATGCCAACGATGGCGAGGAAAATGACGCCCTCGGCCAAACACCCAGGTATTGGTGCTCCCGGCTCCGGCAAGAGCAGCCTTCGGCGCGTGTCAGCGGTGGGGTAATCTGCGCAGCAATGTGTCCTCCCAGTTTTTCCAGCCCCGCTCCAAGAGCAGCACAAAATTGGGCCTCCTGTGTTGCAATGACAGCAGCCCCAAAGGGTTTCTAAGAGCCCATGGGAGCAGCAGCTCTTTCTGCGGAGGCCGCGTTTCAGCCCATAGTGTTTTGGGTAGCGCCATCTAAAGGCAAATATTTGCACCTGCTGTGGTCAGCAGGATGTGGCCTGCGCGCTGGGAAGGCCTTGCATCATTCCCTGTTGGAAATGGCAATTAGAGCAGAGGTTAAGTGCAGGCACTGTGTTTTCCCCAGTAAAGGAGGGATTTCCAGCATCCCCTGGTCAGAGGCTCCCAAATTGCTGCCTCAAACAATCTCCCCCTTTCCCACTCTAAATTTGGCTCCTTTTGCAGATGGTATTAATGCAGCTACCTTGAAATTACAGTCCTAGCTGGTTTCTCTGGGCACTGGGTTGGACACCCCTGTAGGACTGGGGCTCAAGAGCAGCAACTGGGACAGCAAAGCCCTTGGAAATGCCAAACCTCACTGCACCCCCTCCCCTGTTTGCGTAGCTGAGTTTTGAATGAGCCAAGCGAAGGGGCAATAAGAAAGAACTAAAATAATAAAAGGTGAAGCGTTGTGGTATGTGGGACTATCACAGAGGCTGGAGCGGGAGCTCGGCAGGGATTTTCGTGCTCCTGCACTGATGTTTCCTCCCTCAGGAGGAGGAAGCTCTGGGTTAGAGTTGGCACCTCCTGCTTTCCGCTCCCCTTGGTGGCAGCTGAGCTTTGGGTCTGCATGAGCTGCTTTGTTACCCCCGAAAGGCCTTTCCCAGTAACCAGCTTGTACTGACACGAGCAAATGCACTTCGCTTCTTCGGTGCCCCTTCCTTGCTCAAGGGGAGCAGGAAAGCGCAGGCTGCCTCAGTAGCCCTTCCCCAGCACAGCCTGGCTCAGTGACACCTCCTGGGTGCAGGGGGTGGAAAGGGGGCTGCGGGGCTCCCTGGTGCTGGTGTAAGCGCCGTGGGAGAGCCGTGTTCCTCAGGCGTTTGCCTGGGCTTAAATGTTTAAACTCCCCCCGCAGGTGGTAGCGCCAGCGTGCCTTGGCCTTGGGCCTTCCAGCAGGGGAGGGGGGACTCCCAGAGCCTGCAAGGGCCTGGTGCTCCCCCACACACCCGCCGCGTCCCTGCATCCCGTATCTCCGCCCTCCGCATCCCTGATCCAAGCACCCCTCCTAACCCCCTCTGCCGCGCACATCCCTGCATCCCCCATCTCTGCACGCTGCGTTGCCTGGAGCGCGCGGCCCTGGTCCCACGTTGTCCCTGCCCCCCGTTGCTCCCACCGTGCCCCTCCTCTCCCCGCGTCCCCCCCGCTCCGTGTTCCCCCCGGCCGGGCAGAGCCCTGGCGCCGGGCGGGGCACCGCGGAGGACTCACCATAGAGAGCGGTAGCACGAGCGGCCACGAGACACGCTCTCCCTGCCTGTCTCCATGGTACAGCCGCCTTCCGCCGCACACGGCCCTTGGGGGCGGTACCGCGTGGGCGGAGTTTTGCTAAGCGTAGCAGCAGCGATTGGTCAGCGAGGGAAAGGGGGTGGAGCGAGTGCGGCTCCGGCGGCCGGGCGGGAGCACGCGGCGTGGCGGGCGGGGCCGGGGGCTCCTGTGGTGCCCGGGGCCGCCCTGGGGGCGG
>VZSV01000070.1:1546582-1581889 GCA_013398735.1 Nothocercus julius
AGGGTAATGGCGCCGTTTCTGTAAGGAGGGCGGGTCGGTGCCCGCGGGGCCCTGTAGGCCTGAGGGCTGCCCGGACCCCTCCCGAGGGGGGCTGAGCCGAGGCAAAGGTGGCTCCTCACCCTGTGGCACCTCAATATGTGGATCTCAATCGGAAGGGAAGGGTGGCGGCTCCGGGCTGGCCTTTCCCCCGCTCGGTCCTTGTGTGCCCCCTCCTCGCGATGGTGTCTGGCGCGGAGGGGTTAGAGATGAGACTTCCCTTCTCGAGGGAGATTCTGCCATTCAGGGCACCAGCCAGAGCCCAGAACTGCCCCCTGGGATAGTTTTCCTGCAGTGTTTGCTTGAAGAGGTTGGAAAATGGGAATTCAGAAGCTGAGAGGGATTTTATTTTTTGTTTTTTTCAGCCCCAAAGGATGGGGTGGTTACTCTAATCCCCCCATCCTGAAGGATCTCCCAGAGTAAACAGCGCTGTGGCTTCAGACAGGGCGAGCAAAAGGACAACTAACCTTTAAAGGGGGTGCGAACGTTGTGTAAAAGACAGGAAGGGTAAGTCAAAGTGCAATAGGCTCATCTTAATTCTCCAAAAATAAGATTTGTTTCATTTCAGAATGGTAAAAGAAAGCTCAAAGTCTTGTAGTGGATATTTCTTAATTCATACTTGACAGCTAGTGCTGAGGTAATTATCTTAATAATAAAGTCTGACAACAGAATGATTAAAAGCTTTCTAACTTTTTTTTTTTCCCTTTTTAGGCTAACTTCATGGGCCTGGGAAGTGAGTACTGAGCTAGGGTTTACAGATGGCAATAAAAATCAGGCCTGGTTTTTTTTTTTTTTTTTTCTCTAAAGCTTCCAAATACAAAACTGCTTTGAATCACTCATTATGAACTCCTCTTTAAACTAAATGAAGGAACATAAGTATAACAAATCACATTGAAGCTAAACTTGAGAAATGCTGGAGGTCCCCTTTTGATGTCACGTTAAATAGCAGCGCCACTCGCCCAACTGAGTATATGAACGAGTCTTTTACTGAAAACATGGGTGGCTCTTAAAAGAGCCTGTGGGTTAGACTGTTTTCCAAACAAGAAACGTACTTGGAGCTGATGTTCTTGGATGAGGGCCTTAGTGCTCTCTGAGACTCCATTTCAGTTGGAAACGGAACTCATTTCAGTTTCCAAATCTGATCATCAAATATTGCCTATATAAGAAAATTACAGTTTTCAGCTCTTCTATAACTCCCTGTCACTCTGACATACTGGGACAAACTAACTGCCTTTTAATTACAGTTTCTCTCAGTATACGATCTACAAATGTATTTGAAGTCTTTCATCGTAACAGATGAGCGTAAATTGTAAAGCTTGTCGTATTGAAAATATTCAAGGGATTCCTCAACGTTGAGTAGCTCTTTGTACTCCAGAGACAGGTTTTCATAAAATGCAGCTGTCAAACTCAATCAAAATGGTGCTAGAAGGAGGCCTTGTGATAGAAGACAGTGCTTTGGAGGGCACGGTCACTTGGTATCCTAAACTTTATCAATAGCAAAAATAACATAAAAAAAAAAAAGTATTAGATACCTGGTAATGAGCTGACAAAGACATTAAGGCAGCCAGGTGCTGTATGTGTCATCTGTGGTGGATATAGAGGGCTGGGCAGCTGCAAAGCAGCCTTGTTTATTTTTAGAGGTGTGAGATTTGTTGTGAGAAGGCAGATCCTTTTATTCCTCCTGCTCTGCTCCTGCGAAGAGGCTCTTTCTTTGCCCACTCTTTGTTTCCAGGCTCCAGGATATTCTGCTGTGGAGGAAAAGGTTGTCCATACTGCTTTTAGCTTCAGTGCTTGGCTCAGCAGAAGGCAGGTGTGGGCAAATATGATGTCTCTTTCCCTGTATCCCCCCTGGGGAGCAGCTACAGTGAGTTTATTGCTTAATTAATATCTGCTGTCATCAGTATAAGGCTTATGTGGGATAGCTGTGCTGTGCAGAGCAGCCAAGAGAAGGAATGTGAGGGATAGGGATGCTGTCAGTGGGCAGAAATAGTTCTAGCACATGTCATTTCAGTGGGATGTTTTTTCCTGGCACTGTCTTGTTGCAAAGGGAGGTGCACCCAGAGTTCCTTTTTTGGTTGCTCTGGTTGCACGTGAAGCAGCAGGTGAGACGTGCGTTCCTTGGCCGCCACTGATGCAGACTTCATGAACTGAACCCGTGCACCTGTAGCAGTCGCAGGTCAGGTGCTGCCTGTGTGTTTTTAACTAGTCTGCCTTGTGTCCTCGAGAGCATTCACAGCACTGTTTGTTGCCAATTGAAACTGCAGAATGACTGGAACATGCAGTAGATAAAATACACCAAAAGTAGGGTTTTTTTTTTTTTTAATGCTTATGCACTAAATGTTTAACATCTCTTTGAAATGGTTGCTGATTTAGAGTAGAAGTCTCTAGTTGCAGATTCTTTCATACAGTTTTGGGTTTTCCTTTTTCAGCCCGCTTTGTTTCAAATTGCAATCAATTCAGTGGTTCCTAATGAGAAGCATTTGGAAATTTAGAATGAGGTTGCCAAAATCCTGGCTTTTGATCTTTGAGTATTTTAGCTTTTTATGGCAGTATATGAGACAGCTAAGAATCCTGTAAATCTTTAAGTAGGTTCAGGGAAAACTGACTTCAACTCAATTAAAAATTACTTCAACATCTTGGCTGAAAATTTTTACCTATTTTTGGACAAAGCTTTAAGAGACTTGTGTTCTTAACCTTTCAAAGGACTGTTTTGTAACATGTTCAAGACCAGATATTTCACTAAGTGTATTTTTTCTCCTTTCAGAGAGGAGCATTATTATGCTCACCCTGTTCATTCTGTTTCCATTGTGGGCTAAAGCAGTGTGATGTCAGGCGCTATCTGGCTTTCCTTCATGCTAGTTAAGTGTGATGACATCCCTCTTTGAATCAGAGAGAGGCAGAGCTTCAAAAGCAGTGATGTCCTTTTGCTTTGTCATTTGCTTGGCAGGAATTACGATGCTGTTAACTGGGATCAGGATTTTGGCTAGGGGAAACTGAGCTTTATAAGTGTCATCAACTGCAAGCTAAGAATACCAGTTATTTGTACATAGCGAAACACAGCACATGTATATTCTGTGTGTAATTTGTTTACTGTAGGCCAAGAAGATGTGTGAGTTTATTTTTGAAGGAATCTTTAAGTTCAAACATGTTGAAATGAACTTTGTAAAAAAAACAACTTGTCAGGCAGAAACTTCACAAGTAGTTTTCAGAAAATTCAGAGCTGCTTTCTGGAAATTATTAGTTAATTGTATGTATGATTTCATAGACTGCTTAACTGAAGTGATTTTAGCACAGCTGAATTAAATTCTTGTAAAATAATGTGTCAGAGTTTCTCCTTGTGGGGCTGTTGCCTTTGTACTGTTCCGGTGCTTGTTCATTTACCTAAGGAAGCAGGGTTTGTGGCTGCTTTTCATTACTTGGTCAGCGCAAAGAAATCAGCTTGCGGTACTAATTTCTTCTTCCAGATGGAATAAGAAATGAAATATATCCTAAATCGCTGGGATTCTTGGAAAATTTGAACCTACTTCCAGATCTGAGAAATGAGTGGCTGCATAAATAGAAAATCATATCATGTTCTTAGCAGGAGCTGGGAAGGCCCATGGATTCTTGCAGCTGTGTCTGGAAGTCTGAGCTCAGCTCTGGTCATAGCCAGGTGGGTGAACTGGTTATTTTTGTGATTGGAGTGGAAATCAGGAGCGCAAAATCTGTAACCAAGGTGGCTTGGTTGGTGGTCATCAGGTCAGTGATGCAGCTGTCCAGGGAGTTCTTCCTACTACTTTATTCACTTTGGGAATTTCTAGTATCCGCTTTATAAAATGGCAAAGGAAAGCTGGATCAGGTGAGTGGTTATCCTAATGCTGAAGGGGTCCCAAGCCTGAGCTCCACAGCTCACTGAGCCTTCTGTAGATTTTCTGTGAGCAGTGTTGATAATCTTTACTACGCGATAGCTCCTTCCTGCTAATCTGGCAGGAACTTTCCCAAACAAGATGCTTTCTGAAAACTAGGTATGGCATAAACACAGTGGGAATGTGGCACCAGTCATCCCAGGGATCCCTGGAGGGAATGGGAGCAGTTACGGGAGCCCGGTCCCTGGAGCACTTGCTTTCTTGCCCGGAGCACGCGCAGACTGTCTGTGCTCCTCACCATCCTCTGAGATGACGGCGTCGCTGCCGTCAGCCCCGTGTGTCTGTAGAAGCTGTGCAAGTCGGAGGTAGCGCTGGAGACGGTGTCTGAGACATGAGAAGACAAGAGAACGTTTTAGTGGAAGTGGCTTGGGAAATTAGACACAGACATGCACAGAACCTTCAAACTGGCCTAAAATGTCTTTTAAATGGACCATTTATTTTAAAGATTATGGCAGTGTTACTCTATTATACCTCTCCCAAATATTTTAGGAAAAATGTAGATATATTTTCTCTGGCAGGACCTAAGTTTTAGGCTATAGATCAAACAGGTTCAAACATTTCTCTGGCTTTTTTTTTTTTTTCCCTCGAACTTAGCCATTTACTTTGATTCTTTTATATTTCCATCAACAACTTCTCATATTTCAATGTGGTCTGGCCAACAATCTTGATGGAGAGACAAAAATCTTCAGCATTGGTTAACCAAACTACTAAAAGATGTATATTTTTATCCTCAAGTGTGGGGTCATCCTTGCAATGTTATAGGTGTCTTGTCTACAGTCTTTTGGAAGCCTCCAACATTAAATAAGTATTTAAATGCTTATTCAGTTCTCAAGTCAATGTCTGGTCTTCTCTCCTACAAGTAGCAACATTAATTGTCATTTTCCTTTGTACCTGCATGCAGCAGGCAGTAGAATTAGGATTACACATAGTTAATTAAAACATATTGCAGCTGATTCTGCAAAAATCTCTCCTTAAAATTATATGCTGGAAAATGCAGTTGTTTTATGCATTGCTGAAAATCAATTGAATTTGCATCAAGCATCTAAACCTTCTTGGATGCTTGATGAAGCATCACCATAAAAATCCAGCACTGCTAGTGCTGCCGCACTTATTATTGGAGTTGCAAGTACTAAAACTGATTCTTGCTATTGTGAGAACTTGTATGTAGAGGATGCTGCAGAGAACTGTCTTGATCTGTCATCCATTGGAATTGAAAAGTTGCAGGAGGTTCATGCAACTAATGCGCAGACTTCCTGGATGTTCCCCTCTGTCTCAGCTCTGATATTCTTTCTTTAGAGAAAGTGTTGCCTTTGCAAAGCAAACCTCAAAAATGTGGAGTTGGAAGCAGGCAGTGCAGATCTGTAGCTCTGCAGAGCCTGTAAGAGCAGCAATGGCAGGTGTGAACTGCTGCCTTTGTCCGTTAAGTGTCAGCTCCAGTTTTCAGGAATGGTGGATAACTGTCTATGTTAAGCATTTAATTCTAAGTGAGCAAAAGAGATGGAAGGCCATAAAGCTGCATGGGGTCTCATGGGAGGCATCTAGTTGCATTTGGGAGTTGCGTCTGGTTGTGCATGTTACAAAAGAGACAAGTTTCAGCCCAATATCAAGCCCCACAGGAATAGAAACTAAGGAGAAGGGCTGGTAGATTTTGGTAGCTCTCAGAGTTCAAGTTTGTCTGTGAGCAGATAGACTACCACCCTTCATTTCCATTCCTGCTCTGTCATTAAATAGGAAAGATTTAACATATTTCTAACACCAAAACTACTGTGATCATTTTTAAATATGAAAATATTAAAACAATTACAAGACCAAAATGAAGCAAATATGATGCTACTCTTTCCTGAATGTTTCGTTTTTTAAACCTTGTGCCTTTCACCTGCCTCAACCTTTTTTCCATTTTTAAATTCTGCCCACCAGTGCGTGGGATGTTGGAGGTGAGGAAGATGAAAACAAGTTTCTCTATAAAAGAAAAATTACATTCACAGTACCTTTTTGGGGGGGTCTGGTCCCACTGTGGATTCCTTAAGTGAGTGTTTGGGTGACTTATTGGAATTGTTCAATTTGTTTGGGTTTTCTGGTCTTTTTTTTTTTTTTTTAATTACAGTTTGTGTTGCAAGAGCTTTTCTTTTCCTGCTACACTTGTTACTTTTTTAAGAAACATTTTACAGGTTAGGACCATGCTGTGCTAAATGAAACACGCCAGATATATGTTTTCTTCATAAAGTTAGTCACCCGTAACAGAACTTGAAGGTCAGCAGAATATTTAATGACGGAATGAGGGTTAGGCACGTTGGTAAAGCACCTTAGAGTTAGTGGTTTTTACTATGAGACCAAAAGCATCATTCTGTTACAAACATAGGAAAGCAAAGCAAAAATACTTACCAAAAATTACTTAATTTATATTCTGTATTTACACAGAACTTCATATGATTGCTTAAAATATTAATTATTATAAAGTTTATGATATTAGGTTGCCCTACTTACCATGGCAAAGCTATTCCTACTTATAGTCTATGGCTGCTATCCATAGCTGAGTCCACTACCTGCATTCTAATTTTTGTATCCTTAGGGTGTTTTCCATTTTATTTTCTAGAAGTTGAAGTGCATAAACCTACCTTCCTGAAACTCATTCTCTGTTTTATGAAGTGTTTCATTTTGTGTATGCCATTTCCTCCCACACTGCCCACCTTTCTCAGTCTGTAACATTTATCTGAAGGCTAGCAAGCTAAAGGGAGATATTTTTACTTTGTCTTATCTATAGCAGCAGCTGCTATGCTTTGGGCATATAAGCAAGGAGGGAACTACCTGCGTGCCTACAGCAGCTTTATACATCAGCTGCATGCAGTCAGACTGAAGTCAGTTTTGGATCAGTCCCTAACCTGCCACAGCTGAAATGTCTTTGTGAGAATAATAAATTCTCTGTTTTGGACCCATAAAAGAATCCTTACCCCCCAGAAAAATTAAATGGAAGATCACGTTTAAAAAGCTTTCTGCCCAGAAATTCAGGTGATCAAAAATTCTTCCCTTTTGTCATACTTATTTTGTAAAAAGCTGATAGAAAAATCAGGGAGGGAAGAGGGTATGTGCAGATGGACGCTTGTGCAAGCGTTTACCTATGTACTTTTGTAGTCGCTGTGTCTCACAACTTTCCGAAGTAACTATCGACAAAATGAGCGGCCGGCCTGAGTTTCCCAGTGATGTACGGCCTGAATTTGCAGTTGTGGATGTGCCGCTGTAACATGAAATGGTTTATCCCACACCAAAGAGCTTGACAGGAGATTTCACTGTTCACCAGGTGACATCGCTAGCTCTTTACTGAGCACAAGCACTATGGCTTGATCTGGGGATTTTGTGTATCAGCCACAGCTGGTTGTGTCTGTCACCTTATACAACCCACTACAAACACCCTAGTGTATTTTTGCAGTACTAACTGGAAATGTAACCTCCACAATTCTTTCAGTATGAACTGGAGGGGGCTGAATCTTTCATTGGTTCTCCATAATTAGGAATAACACCACCACTCTTTCATCAAATGTCATTTCATAATTCTTATAAGCAGAATACCAGTTGATAGAACTGTAACTATTGTATTTAACCTCTGGCTCATAAGTTGTTTTAAACAGGTAGATTCTATTTCTGAGATATTTCATACTAGAGACTTTTCATTTCCCTGACAGCGCTAAGGATATTGTGAAAATGAAGCCCTAATGGGAGTATGCTCTAAGTATTGTTTATTCTTAAAATGCTACTGCGATTCTTTAAATCACTTTTGAAATTACTGTAGAACTATTTTGTAAACAATGAACTCAATCCCTTTTTTGTTACTATTGTGTGTCACAAAAAAGTACTAAATGAAAAACTCCCATGAATATTAACTTCATGCCCTTGTCCTTGGGCCACATTTCCACAAAGGATGTATGCAAATGTTTGTTGTCCAGCCTCTGCTTAAATAACAATATAAATTCTTACAGCTGAGCCTGGTTCTGTGTTGCTGAGGCAGGACGCTGCCAATGGCAGCGGGAGCAATCATAGTTTCTCCCTCAGAGATAATGGTTGCGTTTTCCACTCCTTCCAGGCAGAGGGAGCAGTATGGATTTCCTCTCGTTTCAAGCTTGAAATGCTGAAGTGAGAAGAGAGTCTCCTTCGGTGTTGGAGTGAAGTTCACTTCCTTGCATTTATTCATAGAGCCTTAGAAAATATTTTTGTTTGGAATCAGAGGCTGAACAGTTGTGGGGTTGAGTAACCCAGAGCAGGAAGCACTTCTGGCATCTGAAATGCCTTTAGGACACGGGAACAAACTGGGAAAACCAAAGCATCTGGTGAGAGAAAGAGGATTTGCTGTGGGATACAAGACCACACAACAGAAAGCTACTCTGTGCTCCCTTGAAGAGGCCATTTCATTTTTCTTGCAGACAACTCTGAGTACTTTAACACATAAATTTTCATTATTCTACAGTTTGCTGTTCTGTCTTTGATTGGATTGTAAGTCCTCCTGTTTGCCAACTGTTTTTACCTCAGCACAATTTATTCGTCTCTCTTTGAAGAGCCATGACCAAATTTGAAGTAAGATCTTCTGTGAAACAACTATTGAAGATAGCAACTTTGCAAAGAGAAAATTTAAGTCTGTGTGTCTCCTCCGTGCAGCGCAGCGGGAGGGGCAGGACCCTGCACTGTGGTGAGGTTAATTTGCTCAGTGGTGTCTCCCTCAGGTCACAACTTGATTTTAACCATTTCAGAGTTCAGCCATTCCAGAGCTCCTACGTGAAAAATCCCAAGCAAGGTTTCAAAGAGAAAGTTTTCAAATAAGTTTTCCAAGAGAGTTTGGAAAAAAAAGAATTATATTCATGGAGTATCCATTTGGACATTGGACAAGGATGTAAAGGAGTCAGTTACGCCAGTTCTTGGAGATCCAGGTAAAGCAGCAGCACAATAACTTAAAAACCTGTATCCGCCTATGTGTGTTAGTACCTGTGGCCTTGCTAAGGCTGCTGTCCCCATGCGGAGGAGCCTGCTGCGTTTCCTCCTGTAGTTCACTGTAGTAGATATGTGCGGCTATTTGATATTTTTTCCCCTCTTGTAAAAATTTCTTGCCTGTTTACTGTCCCTTAAAAAGAACAAAGTTCATTTTCTCATCCAAATACATACTTTGGGTGGTTTGGAGAGAAAGTATGTTCCTGTTGTTTACTTTATGCCTTAGGGAACCTTCAAAGGTGGTGGTGGTGGTGGGGGGGTTGTATTTTTTGTTCTGTCTTTTTTTTTTTTTTTTAAATGAAGGAATAAAAGGAAAATCGGTTATGGGTAAAAGGAAGTTGCACAGGGGCTGAGCACCTGAGAAATGAAATTGATTCTAAAAAGTCAGATGATTTCCTTTAATTTTTAAAGAATTCTTTTTACCCTTCTGTTTAAAACACAAATACATCTGCACATTCACCCAGCAGTGTATTTAATAGTAATGTCTTTTCCATCTTTTTTCATAAATTCTGCTATCTTATAAAACCTGAGACTTTTTTATTGGGAGAGTAAAGTAAGGAATGAGTAAAAAGCGTCTTTATTTTTGTTTTTGTTTAAGCGTGGTACGCGTTGTTCAGGAGCGTGCACGTCTGCATGATTTCACTGACTGCTGCCTAGGCAATGGCAGGTTCTCTGAAAATCTTGACTTTGTTCAGGAGGAAACTGTCCAAGAGCGCTGGGAGCAGGGCTGAAGGCAGCCTGCGGACTCATGAGAGCAAAACATCAAGCTTTTTGGAACTCTTCCTGGGAAAGGTTTGAATGCTCCAAATGTTAGTCTTGGGGATGAAATATGGCTCAGAGCATTGATCTCTTTAAGAACCAGGGAAATGGAAAATAAATTATGTGGGAGACTAATGTGTAATTAAAAATTTAGCGGTAACTTTTTTAAACAAAATATTGTGCTGCTCGTAGTTGAGTAATAGTTCAGGTAACTGCTGAAGGTTTACAGAGCATTTTACTTGGCACTGGGCAGCAGCCTATTATTGCTGTTCCGTAGTGGCAGTTACTCATAACACCAGGAGTCCTATTGCAACTACTTCTGCTGCTGCTTTGAACAGGGCACAGGTTGGACCGGCATTAGAGATGGAGTTGAGAGAGATGAGAAGACTTGTCTGAATCTGGTGTTCTCCTGAAAGAGAAGAAGCAGGTAAAGAATGTAAAGGATTTTCTTGTATTTAGAATATCTTGTTAAATAGAGATGGAAGAGCTTTATTTTACCCATTGGCTGAATCTTGTCATGCATACTGGGGGAATTTGTACTTTAAATATTTGTAATATTCATCATAGTAGTTTTAAAGGATTAACTGTGAGGTGAGCATGTAGAGACTGCAAGAGCAAGCTACTTCAAACTTTTGTGAATGCTGCAGATTTTGATAGGAGGCATTCAGGAGGTGACGCTCATGAAGCACTTGCAGTTTGACTGCTAAGCAATATCGGCTGTCCTTTCTTCTCCCCCAGTGCCAGTCGTCCTGTATGTGAAGCTTCGCAGTATTTTGACTTTCAAATCCAACATCACTGAATTTTAAGTATTTGATTGTAAGCTGCTTCTTCAAGGTAACATACTAATTATATGACCAAGATAGGAGGAGAGCCAAGTATTTTGTTTCATTGTCCCATATTCTAACTTCATGCTGTACTTTTCACTTTTATTCATAATTATCAAATCTTCATCCATATTAAAGCAAGCTGTTCCTCATATAGAAATATTTCATACTGCTTGTACAATTCATGAGAATGTGATAGAACCCAGTGAAATAAGTTACTATTTTAGATTACCGTCTGAAAAAAAAAAAAAAAAAAGAAAAAAACATTTCCTCATAGTTTCAATCTGGATCAGCTAAATCAAGTATCTTTCCCATGCTGGGAAAGCAGTATTCCAACTGAAGGAATATTTCCAGCAAAACTGGAAAGAACTTGTTTGAATTAGGCTCATTCCCAGGACTCGCTTGAATGAATGAAATTTTCTAGTAGATATTGTTTGCCTTCTGTTGACTCAGGAACAGGGCCCTGAGCAATCTGATCCTGTGTCAAAGTCAGCCCTGCTTTAAACATGTGGTTGGACCAGAGGAACTCCTGAGGTCTCTAAACTGTATTGTATCTTCAATGGGAGTAGAAGTAGATTCACTATTGTGTTGTCCTATTTTATAGTCCCTTTTGTTAGTCATCTTAAACAGATGGTCATGTTTAAGACCTACGCTGGTGCTTAAAAAAAGTGGATAAGTAATTCCAAGCTAAGATTTTTCTTCTAACAAAAGCTTTTGTGTGTGTGTTCTTCCTTAAAAAAAAATCATTTATCAATAGTGAATTTCTAAGATGCATGAGTAATCAGTAACTCAACTTCACTAATTTTGCTGTTTTTCTCATTATTGTTGACATTCTAATTGAGAATAGCCAAGCAGCTGTGACATATTTGGGCAGGGAAGCAAACTTGGCATTCCTTCTTCCTCCATGTGTGTTCTAACGTCAGTGTGCACTGATTTTAATGTCTGTCATGGGAGGCTTTCTCCACGCAATGCTGTGTGCTGGAGAGATAAGCTCTGAGCTCCATTTGGATGTTCTCTCCCTATAAAGCTTAACAGGCATCAGGTTTCGTGGCCACTACACGTGAGACTCCCAGTGATAACCCGGGATTGTTTATAGGTTTCAGGCTCGTGCAAAGCAGTGGTTTCTTTACGATTTCTTGACAGTGTTTTCATAAAACTGTGAAAACTATCAAAGGAGAGGACAGGTCTAACTTCCTGTCTTATAAAAGTATTTTATGGAAGTTTTGGGACACAGCAGTGTGTTCATTTTGAGTGTCAGCTACAACTTCCTCTTCGCTTGGGATCTCCTGATTCTGTTAAAGCTCTCAGAAGTGCAGTGCTGTGAACCCGACAGAACCAAGGCCCTTGTGCAGCACGCGTTTTCCAAGTGTTACGTAGACCCGTTCATATCTATTAGGAGAACAGATAGGAAATTAATCACCACAGCAATGATTTCAGTTTTGCGTACGGAAGTGCAGCACCAGTCCTAAAGCATGGGGTTTTTCAGGAAGTTTCTCCAGTGGAGAATGTCTTTGCCAGGGCAGAAGATTTGCACTAGCAGCAGATCTAAGGCTCCAAGAAACTGTGGCATGAACATTCCTGCAAATCTTCCAATATAAAACTCTGAAGGGAAAAATACCTTTGCCAGGTCATAAAAGTTGCAGATCATAACTTAAGGGTAGGTGTGGTTTTTAACTAGTGTATAATCCATAAAAATGTTTTTGTCAGGCTAGTAATTGGAAACCAGCTCCTCAGCGCATAGACCCTAGCGAAGAGATCTTGTGAGGCTGCGTGAAATCCAGAGAGGGGTGAAGGACGAGACAGCTGCAAACGGTGCCGGGGCGCAGGCAGGGCCCTGCGGCCGCGGCGCTCTGCGCCGGCGCAGCGCAGTCTGGCCCTAGGCCCCTCTGGCCGGGGTGACGCTGCTGCTGGGCTGCTGCCTTGCACATCGGTGCCTCCGGTTAGCACCGTTGGGCTCCGCCGTCCCTAACGCTGTCCCCTGGGGGAAGGGAGCGCTGAGATAGCATCCAGAAGTGGTTCTGCGCTACGCGGACAAGGTGTGCAGCCTCCCGCTCCGGCAGCGCCGTACAGCGGAACCCGGCGCCGCTCGCTAGACGGACAGCGAGGCCCGTGCTGCGCTGCGCCCGCCGGGGCTCCCCCGACAGGCAGCGCGTGAGCCCGGAGCCGCGGGGCCCGCGGGCTGGCGGGGAGCGCGGTGCTCCGCTGTCCCAGCCCCGCGGGGCCCTCCTTTGACAGCGGTTTGTCTGAAATAGCAGGGGCACCTAGCTTCACGTTGAGCGGAGGTTAATAGCTTGTCTGATCCGAAAGAACGTTTGGATTTTGCTTTTTTTATTTTTATTTATTTTTTTTTTCTTTAGTTGCTTTCCCCCACCCTGTGGACATTTGCATGAACTTGAGGGTAAAAGCTTAATTTTGGCATTAAAACCTTATGAACACAGCTCTTCAAACGTGGGGGTGGCTGCAGCCCCACTGCTGGTGTGACCCCCTGCCAGCGCCCTGCGAGGCCTCCCCGCGTGGCACTCAGTCACCCTGTGGCCCCTCTTCCGTCCCCCATCCCTAAGAGGAGCAGTAAGTTTTCCTGAAGCAGGGGAAGGAAAAAGCAGATGTTCTGTGCTGTCTAAAGAAAACCTTTGCCAGAGGATGCTGTTTTGGCTATTGGAGCTAAACTAGAGTTTGGGTAAAGTGGCCCTGCTCGCCAGCCGCTGGCGGCGGCAGCGGTTCAGCCTGTGCTGTGTTTCCTCACTGTGCGTCTCCGAGGGCGCCTTCCCTGCGGCTCCGCTCGCTGGCGCCCAGCCGGGCTGCCAGCTGCGCGGGATGGGGTTTGTCCTGCTTGCTCCTCCAGGGGCTGTAAGTCTGGCTGCTCTTCGCCAGGGCTCGCTCGTAGGAGCTTCTCTTACACGAGGAGGCCCCTAAAAACGTAAGCTCGTGTAGAAAATATGGTTGAAGAGCTGTTGTCTGATCTCTCACAGGTCAATAACATCTGAAGAAAGTGTCTGGTAGTTTTAGCCCAGCTGTTACTGAACAGGTGTCAATTTTGAAAAATCTATCCCTACAGCTGGACTCGCTCCCTGGTGGTTTCATCAGCTAAGCCAGATATTTAAGCACTCTCTTTCTGGATACACATTTGAGGAAAAATTGCCCTTGACCTCTTGCTAGCAAATTGAAGCTTTGGAAGAGGGCAGAAGTCAGTATGCCTTCCAACGACTAACACAGCAGGAGTGCCCCTTGTCCTGGGGAATGCAGCTGTGTATTCGAAGCATGTGCTCCTGTAGGATGTTAAGTCAACATAAAATATCGTATGTCCTTGATCTAACAGCTGACAGAGACTTTGCTCATTGCAAACTTGTCCTTCAGGTGAAAGAAAGGACTCCAGTTCAAAGCTGCAGTTCTTCAGGATGCTGAGCGCTGTTCCTGTGTTGTGATTGACCCTGTAATGAAATCATAGCTTGTGGATCAGCTCAACTCAGTGGGACCTCGGGGCCAGCTCCTGAAATTGTTGGAATCAAGTCTGCACAGGGGTGGATTAAAGGTCTTGAAGGTTTCAGTTCTTGACGCTGCTTGTCTTTGCTCAGTTTGTTGCTTGTACGTTAAACACACTTTCTTCAGCTGCTGGGAGAGGGTTTTTTTTTTTTTTTTTTTTTTTTTTTTAAACGTATCATATGTCAACTCACACTGTGAGTCTTTATGTGAAGATCTGAGGTTCTTTAGCACTTTTGTTGTAGGCCCATGTAAATTGGTTTTACTTTTGTTTCTCTGTCTTACCAATAACTGTTCACAGCAAACTTTCTAACAGCCATTTCTGGTGTTGTGTGTGTGTGCGTGTGCTCCCCTCCACTCTGGGTGAAAGGATTTTTTCCTTCTAGTTTTTGGAGGAAGTGATTTCTTGGCTGTATCTCTTGGGAGGAAAAAAAAAAGTTAATCAAACTTAGGATCCTGGAACAGAAGTGGATTGCTCTTTTAATGCATGCAGCCTTCCCAGGACTTGTGCTAACATCCCTAGGTAACCCATAGAGGTCTTGCTGGTGTATTTACCAGGCATGCAGGTGAGCAGCGAGTTAGCAGGCAAGCCAAATGAATCGCCCTTGTAGAGGAGGGAAGAAAGCAGGGGTGCAACTGTTTGGATTTCATTTCTCTGATTTGCATTCAGGACAAATGAAAAATAACTGCATCCATAAGGCAGGGAAAGACTGTTCAAGGGAATACACTGAGACTGTCATGAAGATTTATCTTGCTGAAACGAGAAGCAAACCTTTGAATATGAATTGATACAGTTTGTCTTGGGAAGGGTGGTTGCTGGGCCCGACTTGCTGATGGCTGGGAGCTGGGATACACATGATGACCATCTGAACAGAGCTTGGGGAGTGCAGGGGTTTCATTGTTGTTGTTATGTGTGTCCTGACACCCGGAGTTCACGCCTCATGCCAGGCAGTGGACGGTGTAAGAGTTAGGCTTCATTCTCGAAATGAGAGGCAGATCAAGTAAGAACCTTCCTCAAACTGGGTTTTGAAAGTTTTGAGTACACTGGAGCAGCTGTTGGTTGTGAATGTGGGTTGGCTCTTGCGTCTGAGTACAGCCTTTCAGGAGCTTTTCAGGCTCGTGGGGCTTTGCCATCTCAGTCCATGTGTTATCATATGTTAGCATGAGGAAAACTAGAACATACTACATTAATGAAAGAGAAAATGTGATCTTAAAATATGCTCCTAATTCTTTTATCAGACAAATCAGCACCGTCGATAGAAATGTATGAATTTACAACACTCAGAAATCTGGTCTTCTGTTTCACTGACTTCTTTCCCAGTCTTTCAACAGCAAGAGGCACAGTGAGTTCCAAGTGGAAATTATTCCCAAGAGCTCTGTAGCAAAGTGACTTTGCCTTGTGTTTATGAATGACAGAGCTTAACATCTGTCAGGGAAAAAAAAAAACATGTCTATATGAGGAAAATTACCTCTTGCTGATATTAAGTGTCAGCAATATTGCAGCTGAACCACAGATGAATGTGGTTTATCTGCCAGCATACACAAGGACAAGGTGTGTTCAGAACCGTTGGGGGAACGGGGGTCAAACCCGGCAATGTTCATGTGGCATGTTGTGCCCTCAGCTTGCGTTGCAAGCTCTTCAGCACTCCAAACCAGCAGTAATTTATCTAGCAAGGATGAGGAGAATGATCAGAAAATACAAGGAAGAATAAAATAATGTGAAATCAAAGGGGCAAAGCGGGACAACTGTTAATGCATCTGTGGAGCAGTTTCATAGGCCAGTTGCCTAACAGGAAACCAGTGAAGTAACTTCTGTGATTACCCTCAAGGATGTTTGAAAATCTGCAAATGTCGTTATATTTTCTGGAGAAGTGCAGTGAGCAAAGGATTACTTAATCTATTTTTCTAAGATGTTAAAACAAGATAGTCATCTTGAGGCTTCCTTTACATTTTGAAAATGTCAAGAATGCTAATATATTGCAACAATTTGAAAACAAACCTCAGCAGAACTATGTTACTACAAATCAAACACCTTCCAGAAACATTTTAGTAAATCAGAGCTATTCCTCTCTACTTAATCTGTTCCAATTTTAATGTGATAATATGCTTTTTTTCCTTTGCACACCTCACTGTCAACTCCAAACTGTCTTTAAAAAAAAAAAAAAAAAAAGTGAAACCAGGCAGCTTTCTGTTTGTGAGAGACGTCCATCTCGGTGCCCCTGGGATGCAGTATGTCCTGCCACATATTCCACTGGTCTGTGATTGCGGCTCTGTGTACTTTGCTGATGAACAAATGACAGCACCCCCTCACCAAGCCTCTAACCCCCAGCATGTTCTTGCTGCTTTTGTTTTTGGGATAAAGTGTCTAGTGAAACAGTCTGCAGGAACCCGTTTCTGTTAGCAGGTACTGCTGAGTGCTGACCTTAAGTGCTGCATAATACAAGAAACAAAATGAAGATAATCTAAGCTTACAGCATGGAGACAGCTGACAGAGTGAATTGAGTAACTGATGTTTGAAGGCTTAGCATGTGTGGCTTGCTGTGAACCTACTTTCCCATGGACACAGTGGAGAAATTCAGGGAAGAAAACTGAATGGGCAGAGGGCTGTTGTTTGGCACAGAGACTTGGGAAATGCTTTGTGAAATATATAGTCCTAGAGAAGACCGCAAAGGACTTCAGGGAACATGGTGAAGCCGTTGGCTCAGACAGCACGATGACAGATGGAACCGTTGTCAAATGTGCAGTAACATGAAGTGGAAGGAATTATTTTATCCAGTCAGACATAAATTAGCTGTAAAACTCAAGAAAAAGAACAAGTATCATTGTAAATGACTCCAGGAAATTATCTGCTCAATGTGAAGCAGCAGTCAGAGAAGCAAACAAGCTGTCTAGAAGCTTTAAAAGGGCAGAAAGTAATACTCAGATCACTATCATGCTTTGAGAGGGAACTCTGCTGCAGCTGCACCTCCCTCTTACTAAGAATCAGAAATAGAACACGTGCCTTCAACTCCTGGAAAGACTGGGGAATAGGGCTGCTACTGCCAAGAAGATGAGAGCACATCTAACCGGTGTGTGTATGATGATGTGTTCTGAAAAGGCCCACCTGTTTTTCTTTTTGCCTTTTCTGTAACACATGGACAAGAACATTAAAACAGCTTGGAAAGCAGATTTTACAATTACTTTTCTTGTTTTTTAACCTTTTTACATGCTTTCATAATGAGCTAATAAAACTTGTCACTATCAGCTATTGGTGACACTGAAAGAATTGCCAAATTTTGAGGCTTTCCTCTGAAACTTTATCCCTGGTCACAGTAGGGGCAGAGTTTAACGCACTGCTGGTCTGACTTAGAGGGGCCATGTCTATATTCCAAGTACCTTTTGAAGTGCAAGGAAATGTTATTTGTATCATAGACCAATCTTCATTTCCACTCCAACTCCCCTTAACTTAGGGAATGTAAGGAACACTTATTTACAGCTGTTTGCTGGCTCCTTCAATATTCTTCCACTTCTTACTGAAAGACTTTAACATCAAAATATATATATATATATATTTTTTAAAAAAAGCAGGTATTTCCTTTTAAACAATGTTCCNATATATATATTTTTTAAAAAAAGCAGGTATTTCCTTTTAAACAATGTTCCTTTAAATTCTGCAAAACAAATTGGTCCTTAAGTTGTCAGGTCAGTAATTTGTCTTACTAACATGGACTAAAGCTTCACTGTGTGTTATGGCAGCAAGTTACAGCTGCTCAAGTTTAAAAAGCTTAAAAATAAGGATTGCAGGTTGGTGTTGCCTTTTTAGACCCTCTCCCTAATTTCAGGGCAACAGTATATGATTCAGTGCTGTATTACTTATACCAGTCAAATGTCATGATACGGGCTTTTGGTTGCAGTTTACCAGGATGCACTTGCTTTTTATTTATTTATTTATTTATTTATTTATTTATTTATTTTTGTGAAGGTTTTGTGAGAACAACAATACGTGCTCCTGCTTGCCGGAGTGAAGCAGAAGCCAAAGTCTGTCTTAAGAGACTTGCAGAATATGGCATCTGACTTTGGCTTGTGCCAGCTTTGGGCAGGGTTGGAGAACAGAAACGTTTCTGCCTGCCTGATGTACACGTTCACAGGTACTACGAGAGCACGCGATTGTGGGATAGCTCTCATCTGGGGGCTGGAATTACAGGCAATCCAGGTCAGATTTTTTTTTTTTTTTCTATTTAAGTTCTTGAAAGCCTTGACACCATTAACATTCCTGGAATTGTGTAAATCATAAGCTATAGCATGGAAAGATTATAGGGAGGAAAAAAAATGGTAACATAGTTTCCATCCTGAACGCGTGCGTGTTAAGTTCCAAGTGCAAAGTGTGCCAATACAGTCATGTCAATATGTTCTCTCCAGCCAGCTGTGCTGTGTGCTGTGATGCCCAGCACAAAGTTCCCTGATGCCCGTGCCTGCTGTCCTGCTCCATACGTTAGCCAGAGTCAGGCAGGACTGGAGGTAAATGAAAGGTGTGACTGTAGCTTCTTCCTGCTTCTTGCTGTTCCAGCTGCTCCTCAGAGGCCTTGCAGAGCTGTCAGGTAATAAACCTTGCTGGACCTGCTCGTGAGCAACACAAGAAAATAGCACGCTTGAGATTTAAAGGGGCTAAAAGTTATTTCTGTGTTGCACAGAAGGACTGGGGTCTGTGAATCAGTTGTGAATTCTGTATCATGTGTTCAGCTCTGGTGTTGGCAACTTCGGTCGTGTCATTCATACTCATTCCCTGCTCAATACTTACTGCAGAAACAGTTCTGTCAAAAATGTTAGGAAATAAACCAGTGTTTTGAAGCTCCTGCTAGGTCTGCTCTGTAGGTTTGTATGCTTTTTTCATCTTCTCATAGTGAAAATATCTTCTTGAAAAGATAAATTCTCTGACTAAGAGGAAGACAAGATATATTCTTTTCTTAAGTAATGACTTGAGATATCTCAAAGGCTATTACAGAATAGTAGAGAATATTCTTTTTTGGTTATGATAGACAGGAACAAATAAAGAGCCTAAATTGCATTAGGATGAATTCTGCTTTGTTTGGCTAGTGCTTGGTTAGGTGTGGTTAATATACTATCGGGACATCTTTCCCTTGGGGATTTTAACATTTCTGTCACTTGGCATTTTAAGAACAGCTCCACTGGGCATCTGGCAGGTAGAGCTGATCCTGCATGGGGAGAGGACGAGGCTGGAGAAGCTCCTACTGTCCCTGCCGTTAGTATCTTCTATGCTTTTGTACTTACAAGATTCATAGTCCTTGTGGATTTGGTCATTCAGGTTATTTTTGAAGTAGAATTATTGGACAATTTGGTAAGATGGACACGAGTGAAGGCACCAGAGGGACAAATAGCCATAAACTTAATAAGACGGAGAATCATACAGTGGTTTTCATTAAATATAAAAGATACAGCGAGATTGCAATGGCAGCATAGAAATAGTTTAGTCTATATTCAGGTGCCAGAATGTCTGCGTGTAAGCTTTAAGGCAGTTTTTTCTTTTTTTCTTTTTCTTTTTTGCTATCCATAGCTGATACTTACTAACTCCAGCTGTGACAAAATTCTCTCTTTAGTTTAATGACATCTTGACAAATTCCAGGAAGGAGGTTTAATTTGGATGTGAATTTAGCATCTGTTGAAGACAAGGAAGAGAGTTAAAGTCAGCCTAAATTGTAGGGTAGTTTTACAAGCAAAATTAAAAGGCTGCTCCTTTGAGGCATGAAAAGGACTTACTAAACTAAAAGGGGACTGACAAGATACATTATAGGGATAATTCAGGTGTGCAGAGGACTGACCTACCTCAGTCCATCTTTTCTGCTCGCTCACTTTTATTCTGCACCCAAGTTGGGTGTATTGCTGCACAGTACCTAAGTACTGAGAGGCCGAACTTAAGCCCTTATGCCATATTGTTCTTCAGGGAGATTGCAAAATAGATGTCAAATTCCTCAGATCACATTTCCGCATGTAGTTTCTGTATAATCTTCAGCTGATATTTAATACTATTTTTATACTACAGAGCTTGAGAAAGAACTTCTGGCTGAAACATAGTCTGGGCTATTTTTGATCTGCTTTGTTTTTACACACCATAACTTTGATAAGAAGTCTGAGTACCTGATTAATGGGCGACGCGCATTTTCATCCAGGGCTGGGTAGGGCTTTGCTTTTGGAAGCCTTATTAGAATTGTGTGACTGGCACCAAGCTCCCCATCTCCCACTGCCGGGCGGCTGTGACCAGAGATTCTGTTTCTTCCTTGCTTGCTCACCTTTTCTGTTCCCCTTTGTGAAGGCTGAGTAAGCCCATTACTGACTATTTGGCACCAGAGGCAGAGTGTTGGGGTTAGAAACAAATCTGTTAAAAAGTTTGTGCTGCCAACAACTTTTTTTTTCTCTTGTTTGTCAGAAGGGGAGAAGAAAAAAAAATGGAACAGAGAAAGAATTATCACCTCAAAAGGTTTTATGCTGCTGGGTCATATGAGAGTGAGCACCCGTAGTCCTGGGAGAACAATGAGAATAAAGGAATTAATATTGCAGTAAATACTTGAGAAGGGAGTAGGAGTGAGCTAGAGTTGGCCCTCATACTCACTTTCTGGGCCAGCACTGGCAAAGTGCCATAGTAGGTGAAACTGTTGCAGCAATTTATCATATAAACAGCAAAACAGGCCAGATTTATGATTCTCCATTCCTGCACTCTAATCAGCTTTTTGTGATTAAAATATATTCAGGCTCCCTTTTTCCAAAACTAAATGGGTTACAGCAATGGTAAGATTAGGGATAAGCTGTATACACACACACACACACACACACACACACACACACACACACACACACACACACACGCATATGTATATATACACATGCATATATAAATATATGTACACACACATAAAAAAAAATTCCTAGAACATCTGCCCTTATGGGAAAGTAGAGAGGATAAAGGAAGATAGAGGTAAGCAATGGGGACAGATTATTTTAGCAAGAGCTGGCAGTTAATGTTGGCGCCATGGAAAACTTTCAACATTTAGGAACTTTCTTTTTCCATTTCAAGCTGGGTGGTTGTTGTTCAAGATGAGCTGGCAGAAGCTTTCTAGACAGCATCAGTCCTTGGATGAAAATCTATCCATGGGAATTGAAGTAGGGCAGAAAGCTGATACATGTTTCTTCTGTCACACTCTTTTGCTTGACTCAGTGTTTATTTATCCTTCAGCACCTAGGGGACTGAATTTCTCATCTGCTTCTGAGTCCTCTGGCTTCTCTTGAGGGAGCTGTGTGTGATTATCAGTGACACATATCTGGGTCATGACTCACCTTGTTACACCGCAGCTGGACTTTCCAAGTGCCCTTGGTTCCCATGATCCACTGCTATGTGATAGGAGCCTAGGAAAATGGTGTAGGCAGGTGTGGGTGTTTGTAATAGACAGATATCTTCTGTGTTTTCAAAGGAAGTAGAATAATCGTCTCCATGTTAGTCTAGGGAAAATTTTTCCCTTCTTACTTTATATCCTGTTCTTTTCAGCCCTTTTATAATCCACAGCAGAAATAAATATTCGGTTCTTACTCCCTGTCCTGGTATTTGGTCGTGAAGTGCAAGAATGCTTAGTGTCAATGTGTGGTTCTCCCAACCTTGTGAATTGCCCTGAGGGTTCAGTAGCCTGTGTGTCTGTGTGTGTTCATAAGCATTGCTGGCAGTCCATGGTGAGGCTCCCTGGCTTTCCTGCGAACCAGGAGGCATCGCAGGCCTTTCTAGCAGTTCTGACGGCTCTGGAGGACAGACCAAGGGAAGGCAAAACAGAAGAAAGAGGTTCTAGAAGGCATTTGGCTCCCATGGAAGGAAATATTTCAGAGTGGTAAAGGAAGAGTAAAGCAAGCTGATTGATACATAATATGCAGTGTCTCTATTTTGTGTTCATTTACTGCCATGCTTGTGGAAGCCTTCCAGCCTCACAGGAGGCTTGAAAGGGCAGAGTTGTGGCAGCCTAGGCTGGGTTATGTCGTGTTTCCTTGAGTTCATTCATAATTGTGCCAGCCTTGGAGAGTCAAGCTGAGCAAGATTTGGGATAGGTATCCTGGAAAAGATGGTTCTTCTGGCTTGTCAGAAGATCCACTGATGCAAACACCTTTGGCTTCTGTAGTGGTTGCAGAAATGTTCATAGATGAACCACAGATGTTTTGATGTTTGTTTTGCATTCTCTTCTGCTATAACATGGTATTATTCCGTGAAACATATTTCATGGTTAGTCTGAAGAACTGATTCTTCCTTATAAGTCGTTCTTACCAGTTCTTCCCATCAAAGAATATTGTTTACTTTCTAAATTTTAGAACGTCTTCAAACAATAGCCATTATCTTTGTAAAAAGAAACATCTACAGAAGTAATTTTTGCTTTCCTTTATAAAGGTAATGCCTTAAAGTAATGCATATTTCAAATATTATCTGATGAAACACAGGCCAGTAACTACATCAACACTTGGTATTTTGGGAACCATTCTAAGTATCAAGCGGTATCCTGGTGAAGGGTCTGCTAGCAGGTCAGGTCTCATGTTGTACTTCATCTGCAGGTAATTAGCTAAGAGGTGTCTTGGGAAGGTGTCTGCCTATGACCATAATCTTTGGAGATTTATCTTTGCTCCCAAAATCCATGCAGAAGGAAGTGAGGAGATAGTAGCTAGCTTGATAAATGCAGAGTACTGAACTCTTCATAAAAGTGTGTGTTTCAGTATCTGTACACCTGGCTTCTACATCATATATATGCTGCTATATTCTGTAGGCTTCTGATTGCGCTGCTTGAGCATTGACCGTCCTCCCAGGTGACGCCGACAGAGCTGCAGCTAATGAGGTGCAGTATTATTGAGGCATTGCCCTGATTCCTGTTTTCTAGCTCTGCTTACCTATAGCCGTGGGATTCAAAGACCTGTGTTTCAGGACAAGAACTCAGTCGAATAGGGGAGCAAACGGGACCTTGGAGGTCCCGCACTGCCCAGAAGGGCTGGGTGTTTGGTACAGCCCAGTGACGAACAACCTGGTTTGTTTGTATAACTGTTCGCCCAGTTTATGTAACGAATTCACTAGGATTTTGCTTATCTCCTAAGGAGCAGCAAACATAAGCGTTCGTTTGGCCTCATGAGCACAGCGTACAATTGGTATGTCAATTAAGAGTTACATGGGTGTCTCCAGCAGTAAGGCGAGGCTGCACCATGCGAGTATTTATATTCTGCCTCTTCTGAACAGTGTGTGCACAGAAAACACCCAGGAAAAATGAAGTGCCCTGAAGCGACCACACACTTGTGACCACAGAAATTACTTTCAGTGTCTACTGAAAAGCAGGCCAGCTAAATGAGTAATATATCCCTGTCCTTGGTGTAGGTCTGAAGGACTGTGCAGCGCATTTTTTCTAAGCAATATCCTTCAAAAGCAGTTCTGTCACAAATTCTGTTTATTTGTTCTGCTTCAATTATAATTTTGGAACACTGTATTCTGATCTTGTTTTTTTGCCTTTCTTGAAATCATAATCCCTTAAGACATTATATTTTCTGCAGCAGTCTACTGTGATTATAAAGTAGAAGTATTTCTGAATCATATGGAGGGTTTTGTTTGGCTGTGCTTCCCCCCCCCACCCCCACCCCAAAAAAAAAAAAAAAAAAAAATTTTCATCTGGTGTCAGCCAAGTTCAAAAGGCCTCATTATGTTTCTAGTTATCAAAAGTTTTATGATAAGTTTTCTTCCACTTGCTTCTTAAGAAGTTCTTTGGAGCTTGGTTTTACCTTGTACTAACAGTAATCTTGGAATTCCAAACTCTAATTATTTGCTTTTCATGACTTCGATGGACTGTACTTTGCAGTTTGAATCTTGACACTCTTCTGGGTTACATTTGGATTATCTTAGCAATTAGAAACATAAAGACTAATCCTAATGTTTGCATTTTCCTACTAATTTTCAACATTCTTCCTATTAGAAAACAGTTAAAAAAATGTGTTTGTGGGGGGGTCAATTTTATTCTGTCTTCTTCCTCCCTTCTCCCCCAAGCTTCTCTCTTTCTAGTGAAAATGGTAGAATAAAAAAGGAGAAAAACAGAAAAAAATATATATACAGAAAAGCAAATGGAAAACATATTTTTTTTTTCAGTACAATTTAGAAAGCCTCTTTGGAAAACCTAACATTTCAAAACTATCAACCTTCCCATAGGGAAAAGAGCAGCTTTTCTATCTAGCTCCAGTCAGAGATTGTTAGGGAATTAATTTTGCCTTCTTGCAGAACGGGCCCAGGGCTGCTTCTCCGGCCAACTAATTATTTCATAATCCATTAGGAAATTCTCTAGATCCCGAAGTATGCAGGGGATTGTCCCGTCCAAAATACTGTGCCCCAGCAGAACAGCTTTGTATTCCCCTCCGCACGTACCAGGGACCATGAGTTTGTGCAGGTAGGGAAAACAAACCCCACAAGGTGGTAGCTGACTCGGGGCTACTTCTGCAGATCTTTGCTAGGGATGTGTCCAACCCTTCTGCTGCTCGGAGCGAGGGGGCTCCGCTGCACTCTGCTCCTGGCAGCTTCTCCGCATCGCTCCAGACTTCCTGGGGACAGGGGAAGCAAATGGCAGTGCTGTGTAAGACCGACGATCACTCTCTCCTTCCGACAGATTTCTGGGCACTGTAATGCATTTGCTGTTCCTTTCATCTAGTCCACACCTTAAAGTGAGGTTTAGGATTTGGCTCTAGGTGCTTGTGTTGACAAGCTGTGCTTAGGCTCTGACTCACAGTACAGATAATATGAATAATAGACATCTGTAGGATTTTCCCTGGCTTTCTGAGGCTTGAAACTGTGGCCATAATTTCCATAGAAAATCCTAAACTTTCAAAAGGAAAGCTGTTGAAGAAAGATAGATGGAACTGTACTGATTTTTATACGTGACCATGGAAGCTTGGAAAAATGTTGCGTTAAGGAGGTGCAGTAAACAGGCCTCGGCGGTATGGTATAGGTCCTGGGGAGCCCATCCCGTTGTGTCCTCTGGTGCTGAGCTGCAAGGTGTTCCAAACGACACAGTGATTGCTGAAGAAATAGTGGAAGTAAATTATATATTAATAATGAGAGACACAGCATTTTTGATAGTCCGTAAAGTCTCCTTTACTGCAGCTTATGTTTTAGTTATGTAACTACCAAAAATGCTGTTATCTGAGATGCTAGACAGGTGAACTGTTAGTACTGTTGCTGTAGAAAGGGAGGTTGCTAGATGTCAGATGCTGTTACTGCTTGTCGTGATGTTATTTCAGCATATGGTAGTCTCCTGCTCAAGGGAGTTGTGCATCCTGTTGCAGCGTCCAATTACAGAATGATTTAGTAAAAAAAAAATCCAAAAATTTTAATAACAAATATGTCTTCTCCAAAGAAGACAGGAAGATTCAGAAGGATGAACATGTAGTTACCAAAATGCTTGACTTTGGGGTGGGTGGAGATGGCGCAACTAGGAATCAAACTGTGCTGTGCGCTGGTGTCCCGAGGAACATGATCTCCCAGGTAATCACGGGCCCATCATTGTGTTCAAAATAATTACTTAAAAGTTGAAAGTAAGCTTGTTCTTGCTCGCAGTGCAGGGATCTGGCAGAAAGCCCCAGGGTATTTCTGCTTTGATTTCATTGCATTTTGGATCAGACCATGTATTTGTAAACTATCTAAATGTACAGGATAAATAGTTCTCACATCATTGTACATTGTACATAGGACTTAAAAAGGCAAATTCTTAATTTCTATAGAATGCTTAGAGGAGATATTTCTAAAACATCTGCCTATGAAATAAGGACAGAAGCTTTTGGGGCTTTTACACAGATAAAATGTCACATAAACGTTCTTAATTTTCTCTTTTGCTTGTGAAAAATATGCCCAAACCACATGTCCCCATGTGTGCACGCACCACTACTAACACTGGAAAGCACAGAGAGATTGCTCTGGTCAAAGTGCAAGTGTTTGCTTGTATACATGGGCAGGCTTCACTGCAGACAAACAGACAGTACATAAAATGTACACTTTCTCCCCTCCTTCTCTTTTGTCTGATTTTGTGAAGTATTTTAATTAACCCTGCAGAACTGCCATAAACTACAGAAACCGTAAACCTAACATCTAGAAACACTACAGACTGAACAGTTGCTGCATAGCTGTAAGGTTACAGCTTTCTCTCTTGTCTACAAACACGTCTGTGCAAAGCTGCACATAAAACGTCTGTACAGCTTCTTCTCTGTACAGCTGACATGGAAAAGAAAATATTTTTCTTCAGAAAAGTAGCAATGCTGTTACAAAGAATTCAGGAATTAGACCAATTTAGATAGCATGGACTATGGCCCTCGTTCTCTAAACAACTCCAAATTGTTCCTCCAAAAGATGAGCAATGTCTTCCAAAATAACACTTAATTATTTAATTAGTTTTATTTACTTCTTTGCAAAATGTGAGACACTGTCCAATCTGAGAGTGTATACGTGTATAACTGTCCTTCTGCCGAGCAGATGTTGGTGTTGTGTAGATGATTTTTTTACAGCGAGGTAGGTAAGTGAGGCAGAGTTTGGGTGTTCTATTACGCGGGATATAATGTCGAAGAGCTCTGAGGGCATGGCTATAGTGAGATGATTTAAAAACCCTGACCATCATGTTCACGGGATAGTGCTTGCCTATGCTTGTCCCACTTAACATGCTTGAAGTGTAAACTACCTACTTGAGGTGAGCTGAATTCTGCCTATGGTTATGCCCAGAGAATGACAACACATGAAGTCCTCCTGACAATTATCCTCATGCTATAATTTAAATGTAGCCTCTCCTCCCCTATTTTTTTTTTTTTTCTTCTCTGTAGAAGATAAGGGGAGATTTGATTCACGTTTTCAGAAGCAGCAGCTTTTCTGGGGGGACAGATCAGGCCGTTGTTCAGCCAGCAGGGGCAAGCAGGCCGCGAAGCAGCAGCTGCTCGAGCGCAGGGCTCACTGCGGGCGCCCGGCCTCGCGGAGCAGCATCCGGCTCTTCCTGGAACCAGCTCTGTCCCGAGCACCTCCTGGTGCCAGCCTGGTGTAGAGTAGAGGGGCTTCGCCACAGAGGAAGGCGGCTGTGCTGGGGACCTGCCTTACACCTCTGTACGGGGATAAAGAAGGAGAACAGGCAGGATTTTAACAATTCACTACATCTTAATAATTCTTTACAGCCCAAACTGAAATAAGGCGGAGGTGTTTTGTGCACAGGTGCTGGGCGTTTGTGGTGCATCAGTCTGTTAAACTGTTCCATGTTACTTAATTAAAAAGTGTGATTCTAGTAGTCACTAGGTGATGTACTCTTAATATAAACTGCTAAATTTATAGGCTGAATCACTACTGTAGAAAATATATGCAAGTGTGTCAGGAGTTCTAGTTTTTCTGTCAGTATACTTTTGTAAGTGTATTCTTATAAACAAAGGAATTTTAGCCTTAAAATCGTTACCCAAGAGTTTATTAGATGAGGGAATTGTTCATGAGTTACGTGGCACATCTCAGTATCTTGGCCCAAAATGACTCCCTTTTTCTACAGAGGACAGAATAAAATCTTGTTCACATTATGTGCATGAGCATTTGGCTCTAGATGTGACTTTTTGCAGTGGAGATATATGTTACAAAGCAGCTGGATACTCTTGGAAATGAGCATTTGTGTAAAAGGATGACTTGTACATACCCTCCCTAAACTGCCGTGTGCATATGCCTCATCCTAAAAAAAACTTCTTAAAAAGTGAAATTGAACACAGGTCCATTTTCCACTATCCTGTATTTTCTCTTTAATAACCTCATAATTCAGTCAGTACACAGTGTTCAGTTGCACTTTTATTCTTAACACAGAATGGAAAGCATGACTGTATGAGTGCTAACACCCTCCAGTGACAGTAAAAGATGATGCAGACCTTTTAATGCTCAGGAGGTACAGGGGAGGGGGCAAGCACAGTGTTTAGTTTCATGCTATTCCTCGTGGTCTGAAAATATTTTGGGGGCAAACCAATGTTTTGACATTAGACTTGCCTGCATATTGGTATGCAGGTTGCTTATGGTCCAACTGTTTTCATGAATCAAGGGTGAAACATCCAGGCATGTCCACCGCACAGGGAAGCAAGCTCATAGCTCAGCACTTACCTCATCTGTAAGCCTTTCATTTTTTGTTTTTTTGTAAACAATTCTCTTCTGCTTCCAATTAACATCCTGATTGAATCACTGATACAAATCTTAAACCATTTACCAACAGGTTGCCAGCAGACAGCATGACAAGAAATGATGATAGGAGTGTTCTGCCAGTAAGTCGCACTCAAGTATCTGAGCAGAGGATCAGAGCCTGGATCTCTGGGCATTGCTCTCCAAGTTAGACAGTCAGTGAGTGCTTGAGTGTGGATACTAAAGCTTTTTTGAGTGACTGTATTTTTGGGGTAATTCCGAGAGTTCCCAGGGCTCACTAACTCATGAAGGTAGGTAATGTCAGGGAAAAAACTGTCTGGAAATGGAAAGCAGACCCTGCCCTATGCTGGGTGAGTTTGGAGCCTTCTAGTATAGGTGTGGTGATGCTCCTGGAGAAGAAATAATCAGGTAGAAAGTGAATATTGTATAAATTACTCTTGTATTCCTAGAAATATTGCTAGGACTACCAGGCTACTCCTGTCCTTGTAAACACAGAGCATAGCTAAGTGCCTTCGTGTTTAATCTCATGTCTGCTCTGATGTACTGTCTGCCCGCATCCTCCTCTTGGTTTAGTCCTGCTCTGCTGAGAGTAAAAAACTGGGAACTTGGGTCCAACTCATCAAAACACATGAGCATGTTTTTAGTGTATTCTGAGGTACTTTTCTAGGGAAAGAGGTGTCAGATTTTCCCTTAGAAGCAGGGAAGCAGTCAGTTCTTCAGTGTACCTGTTTCATATGTCACCTGGTGCCACTTTTGTGCCAGAACAGGGCTTTCCAGTGCATAGATGGGGAGAATCTATGGAGAGGGAGGAATGGTGTTAACTGGGATGGCAGCTGTTGTGACTGAGAACTTGTGGATTAACGCACCAAAACAAATGTTAATCATGACTTTTTCAAATAAATGAGACTTAATTCTAGTCAACTGCATAGGAATCATTTAGCTGAGGTAAATGTTGTTGCTTAAATTTTCATACTGCTACAAGTGAGAAAAGAATCAGGCTGACATGGCTAGCAATAGCTTCGCAAGCTTATTGAAGAGAAAGATTTATGGATAAAAGTGTAGGTCTTCCATGGAAAAGAAAATAGGGAAAATGATGAAGTGTAAAATTCAAAAAAGATTTAAAAACAGTATTTCAGCCTGTAATCAATAGCTGTCTGACATATGTGGCAAGGATAGCAATGAGATGACAAAGAATGCAGAGTAAATCAGGCAAACAGCGTGAACTCAAGCTATCAATCAAAATACAGCCTTTTTTTATTTCATGACTAAGCAATTGCATCACTATTCCAAAGGCTCATTCTTGTGTCATGTATGTTGCCTTAAGCAAATTAGCTCTGAAAACCCACTTGGGAGGAAAAAGGAAAAAAAAAAAAAGAAAAAAGGCAGGATTTTGTCAGAAGCTTTATCCAAAGTCAATATTTATGAAGCCATAATGGCCCAGGAGGAGTCCTTGCTGCTTCAGTACCACCAGCAGTGCCATTACTTCCACCGCGTTTCAGAGGAGATTTCACACCTCTGAATCAGCAAATAACTTCACAAAGACGGCTAATGTGCCAAGGAGTTGTCCAGAGCATGTGTCTCATATTTGCTGCCCAGAAGGGTCAAAACTCATGCTGAAAAAACAATTTCCTCAGTATCATCCTGTTATTCTCTCACTGCTTGGAGGCGCCTTGCTGAGCTCCAGCACAGGGAGAAAAAACGCGGGAGCTTGTGGCAAGCAAGGAGGACCAGAGCAAGGGGGGTGCTCTGGTGACTTCTCCCCACGCCATCCCCACAGCGCTCACGGGTAGCACCCTGGCTCCAAAGCTTCTGGGGGTTGCTCTGCATTAGCTTCACGCTCTGCATTAGCTTCTGGCCACATGCTGCCCACTGTGGCCAGCGGCAGTATCTGCTTCTATTACACGCTGTGCTATTCATGTTTCCTCAGCAATAAATTCCTGTTTTAAAAGCATCTTGAGAGATCTGGAAGATTATAAATGTTCTTTTATACAGCAGTTGCTATTCCTTATCTCATTACTTTTTTCCATTTAGAATATAAGCTTTTTTGAATCTTATCCTAGGGTGTCCAGGTCTCTCTCTGCATGCAGAAAGAATAAAAGTATCTCGAGCTAAGCCTGTTGGTAACTGGGCATCCAAAGTTGAAGTCTCCACCCTGTAAAAGCTGCTGGAGTCTGACAGTTTCAAAGGTCCCAGGCTTCTTGCCTCTTTGTGCAGTCTGAGGCGCACTCTAGCCTGGCTCCCCTGTTTCTGGGCAGGATAAGCACCCTTTGCTCCCACTTATGAAATATTGAGTTGGTCATGAAAAAGTTGAGGCCCCAAGTTCTAAGCCCTGCTCCAACAGTTTGGCCGAAGCCTTCAGTTATTTAAGAGTTGTCAATAGACCTACAGCTGTGCGCGGCTCTTCTCCGAGGAAGTCAGGCTTTAAACAAACAATCCAGCTCTTGAGGCAGGCAGGCTTGTTTGGAGAATGCCTCCCTGATGGCAGACAGGCTGCGCCCAATGTTGTGCCAAGTCACTCTCCATTTATAAATATTAGAATGTGTTATAGTTACAGATATAATAAAATAAATGAGGTTTAAATTAGATAGCTGAGGAACAACAAAGGAACATAAATGTAAAACAGCACATGCTGTGTGTGCTGTAGGTCTGCATTCTCGCATTAGACAGTCAAGATAAGAAATGCAAATTTAAAAGGCCACTTAGTTGAATGACTCTCATTTTTCCTAAATGCAAGTTGTTGCTTCACCTTAGATGTATGTATCCTTCTGCTTGTCAAGCTGAGCTTTGGGTCTCTTAGAGCTGTAAAATAATCTGTCTACACATATTTCCCGGGGCAGCCTTCCTTTTAAAGCACCTTCTTCATTCATTGCTTTTCTTGGCTCCCTTTTTTTCCTTAGGTATATGCCTATTTCCTATCAGGAAGCAGGTCTAGCAGCAGTTCTCTCTTTGATACGGATTTTCTGTTACATGGGCTCTCATCACCAGGGCTGATACTTGGAAGATAATTTCCATTCCTTACTTATTTAACTTGCTGATCCTCCACTAAATCAGTCTCCCTAGCCCTTTAGTGCTTGTGTTGCTTTTAAGTAGTAAATAAAAATCTAGTTGTAACTTCTACTGCTTTGCCCCGTTATGGTGTTACTCAATTCCCTTTTGTGAATTGCTCCTTTGATTGAAAAGCTAAATTACCACTCCCAAAGCATGCCTTAAGGCACTGTATAAATAAGACTTATGTAAGAAAGATGTGGCTCCTCCCATTCCATAAGAGAAAACCAGGATGCTTTGATTTCTGTGTCCCTTCTGATTGTCCTTGTCTCTTAGGAGAAAGCTGCTGAAGATCTGAGGAAAGTTATTATTATGAAAGAGTCTAGTCAGCAAAAGGCAGTGGGAAAGACCAATGAGTATGGCCATATAAAGAAAATTACTGAAATATTTGTATGTAGCAGAGAGGTAGTGAGGGATGTGGTCTGTTTAGCTGATGCTTTTAGGGAATACAGAGAAGTCCTCCAGTGTGATCCAAGGGAAATAACCTGGTATTGAAGCGAAAGTTCTTTATTTTATTTGGCTAGGAAGTTAACTTGCCCTCTTGTGCTGCTGGTGGTGAGTTTTTCCTTGTGGGTAAGTCAGTGGTAGCTTGGCCCAGAGTGGCTGCTGGTTCCAGGGAAGCGCTGCTGTGCTCCTGTACACAGGAATGTGCAGAACAGGCACGTTCTCCTGTTCATGTGATGTGATGTACTAGTTGAAAGACTTTGTCTTCTCTCTCTCTCTGCGATTCTCAGGTGAGGATCTGACAGGGCAGATTGAACTGCCAGCACTGTGGTAAGGCACAGATAGGGGAGAAAAAATAGAGATTTTTCTCAATACAGTTTTTGAGTGTGAATTGCAAAACACTACTGCTTTTCTGGATAGCTGAACTGCAACTGAGCTAGCTCCTGTTCTTTTTCATATGTGTCATAGGTGCTCTTTCCAGCTTAACTCAGACTCCTGCTCATACTCTTGCTTAGAGAGAGTAATAATCTAAGGCTAAAGACAGAATTTATTAACTGTACTGTCTTAGATCCAAGCCAGCAAGCTAGCCGATGACTCCAGGTTAAGGGCTTTTTTTTTGTCCTTTTTTACCTCAGATCTCAGAATCTAAAGCTTGTATAATAGGCACTTTCCAAACCTTAACTGTGCCACTGACCTGTGCTGGACCTGTCGCAAATCTGACATTGTCTTCCTTATACTAGGCAGCAGATTTCTACCTCTTTGCAGTGTTGACGCCTGCTATCACAAAGAGAAGGAAATGAAGCAGAAAGATCCCACTGCAACAATTAGTGGCTCACAGAGAAGTATTGAAACAAATAATAAATGGCTGAAACAATTAAAGGGAGGGAAACTCCAGCTTCCAACTCCAACACAATCTGATCTTCTCAGAGTCTCTCTCTTTATCCCAACAGGAATTTTTACACGCAGTCATTCCAATGCTCAGTGCAGGATGCTGCTTCGTGAACAGTGAGTAGCAGTTCAGTCCTGCAGGGCAGACCTCTGTTCCACTCTAGTATCTATTCACTATTCTTATCATTTTACACTGGAATTCAGTCTGAATTTTCAAACTAGCACTAAATGTCTTGTTCCCAGACTACTGTAACCCAAAGAATTTTAATGAAATCAACTGCAATAGATTCCTGTTCTTTCACAGAGGCAGCTGGCCAAAGAACGGGTTCATGGACACGGAAGTCTTCCAACTTTAGAGATGAAAATATCCCATGATATCCCCTGCATCTCAAACCTGAATCTTTGAAACTTGCTGTTTAAGTGGAGCTGGTGGTTACCCCTGCCTACACACCAAGAGGCAAGATACAGCTGGATCACAAATAATCAAACAGGTTCCTCCTGTGCTCACCCAAATCTTTCTTTCCTTGGTGGTTTGGATTTCTCCTATACCTCCCACAAATGCATTATTTTCTACTTGCTATCTTGTGATAGCAAATACAGATAGAAGCTTGAAACAAGCATTTCCTTTGTGTATTACTGCAGGGGGATTACATTAAACTCTTGGTGAATGCTGTTTTTTTTTCTTTTCTTCCCAAGTATTTTTTTTTTTGCTCTCTGTCAAGAATGGTGCTATTCCACAATACCCTTCATGCCTATCTGTAAGAAAAGGGCAGCTGTAACCAGAGTAGCTTATTTTTGTCTTACCTTTATTTTTCTAAGAGACCATAAAAGACTTGACATTACAATATGATGAGAAAGGGAGACTTCCAGCTCTGCGCTTGTTCAGAAGAAGCTCTGATTATCAGCTGCTCTGATGCACAGATAAGGAGTGCAGGAGGTCTGCTACTCTCCCCCTCATCCACTTGACAACACACTTCCTCTTACGTTGCTGGGAAAATATGATGAGTGCTCTTCCAAACAGTTAGTTCATCAGGCGAAGGGAGGAGGAGATGGAGGGATCAGAGACAGGACACTGCACTAGCTCTTGGGAGGCAGCAGTCATTTCAGAAGTCAGATAGAAAACAAAAGAGACATTAGGGAAACAAGTAAAGGAAGATGAAAAGAGATCCTGAAGGAAAACAGTAACAAGTATGTGTTTTTTGTTTTTGTTTTGTTTTTTGTTTTTTTTTTTTTTCCCTGAAGACTGTTACTGTGGTCTCCAATGTACTGAGATTTGAGTGTTTTGCTCCAGCTCTTCTGAATGCCATTAGTGGCCAGCAGACGGGACCTGTGGGACCTCTGGAGTGGAGGCTACGCTGTCCTGCTTCCAGCGGGAGAGAAGAAATTGCCCTTCTTGCCAAAGGTGGATAGACGTAGGTAACTCATTCTCACACTGGTGCAGATTAAGTAATGGAATACCATTACTTAATAGCAATAGCAGTATCTGCCTCGAGCACAGCAATCCCACTATCCTAGCTGAATAGCATCATTAGATCTTTGCTCCTGAAGAGAGACTCTCGCCTGCAGTCCATCTGGCTGAAGCTGCCAGCCTCACAGAAGCAAACAGTAGCTGTATCACTGGCAGAGCAGATGCTGTACTTGCACTATATTGTAATGGGCCAGGGCTCTTCAAAGGAGCTGTAACAAGGCTTCTTTGTGTGCTACCTGGCTAGTCCCTTCTGCACCGCTCAGAGCACAGCCTGGGCAGGGCAGTGCTTCCTGCTAGCCTGTCTGCAGCCCCGCTCCCAGAGCCCAGACACGTGTTTACCACGCTGTAATTCAGGAGGGCTTGGAAGAATTCGCTTGACATGAAGTCTGTGGCTTCCAAATCCATTTACCTGCTCCTGGGGAGAGCTAGATCTCTCAGAGGTAGCATAGCTCATTAACTCTGCCCTTCCTCGGCATTATAATACAGCCTCTCTTTGCTAATGAGCAAGTCCTGAAAATCTTAGGCATTATTCTGTTGCTGTCTTTTTACAGCCAAAATTGCCATGATGCCCCCAAGGCACCTGACACTGCTCAGGGGCACTGTGTTGTAGCAACTGTCTGGAGAACCTGCCTAGCAAAGTCACCTTCTTGCATGTCTTTTGCTTGGAGCCTTTTGCTATAAATGGGCTTGTGGGGGGTTGGATGTGTTTTGGTACTGCCATGGCAATGAGAAACAGTCAACACTTCATCTCTTACTGGTTCTGCTGGGTCCACGTGTAACAGAGCCCAAAACCTTGCCAAAAACAGTTTATTTTTGCTGTGTTCTACAGCAAATGCGTTCACCTGCTTGGGTCTGTTCCAGCATAAGAATTGCCTTTTGTCTACCTGGTTCTAAGGCTTAAAGCTCATGTTGGACAATTAATTGCATGTTAAATGAAAGTAGCCACAGGGATGTGTTCAGTACACTAAATAGAAAGCAGGAAAAGAGAGAGAAGTCTTTTTTTTTTTCTTTCTCCTTCCTTTTCTCGGATGCTGCCTCGAACATTCTCTAAAAATAACAACCCCCCCCCCCATACCGGCTCGCAGGGGGCCCGCTCTCCACAGTGCCAGCGTTACCAGTGTCCCTTGGTCTCAGAAGCCGTTTTTCTGGGCAGACGCCGGCAGGAAGCGCCTGCACCTTCCACATACCCCTGGGCTGGGGGCAGCGCGGCTCCCACCCCCTCAGCGGGCTGAGAGGGGCGCGCGCCCCTCTAACGGTCGCCCCAACGGGCGCTCGCGCCGCCGCCCCTCGCCATGAGGCGCCCGCCCCCGCGCACGT
>VZSV01000070.1:1582969-1745740 GCA_013398735.1 Nothocercus julius
TTTTTTTTTTTTTTTTTTTTTTTTTTTTTTTTTTTTTTTTTTTTTTTTAAGATAAAGGATTCTTAGTTTTGCACTCCCTTTTAGTTTTTTCTTCTTCCTATGTCTTACTAATCTTGTCACCTTTATATGTATTTTTAAAATTCTTTTGTATCTTTTGATCTAGGGATGAGCAAAGCTAAGAAGAATTCTATTTAAGATTTCAGCATAGCATGGTATCGTAGTGGCATAATGATTCCTGTTAGCCAAGATGGCAGATTTAAGCAGTTGCAGTGATAGGGGTGAATAACCAGCAAAAGTAATAGAAATATTTGTAATTTATTGTGCAATCATCTAGAGATGAATCATCATCATCATCATTTTTTAATCGAAACATAGTATTTAAATAAGTACCTGTCAAAAGTGCAGTACAATAGTGTAACTCCATGGATGAAATAGCCTCTTAATAAGGTCTTTGTATTCTGCTACTCGGCTCTGCATGTTTTTCCTGTCTTCCTTTTGTGTCCTATGGCAAGAGCAGGGACCGAAAATGGTCAAAATTTATCTGAGTCTTGTGCTGTTTGTGGAACTGCCAATGCACTCTAACAACCTGATCTATCAAGCTGCAGCTTGCCAACTCGGACTTCTTTCTGGCAGGAGATTAGCAGTAATCTACCAGTTGATGTGATTTCCACTCATTCAGTATCATCAGGGATTTAAGATGAAATCCGAGACTGCTGAAATTTGTTAGACATCTGTAATTCTTGGTGCTTTCTTTTCCATCACCTCTCTCCCAAGGAATCTAGTCAGACAATGGAAATAAGTAGACTGGGAGGAGAGACTGCCTTTTTTCAAAGGGAAAAGTGCCGTAAAATGAGAATATTTAGGAATGTCAGAAATGGGAAATGTGCTGTTTTGACCAGGGTTATCTATAGGAGTCTTCAGAGTTGCTCTAGGCAGAAAGCACAGATTGCCATGCTTGTATCCTGAACATAACTTGTTAGGTTTTATTTAGGAGCAGGAGTAATCCCTGGTTTTACTTATGATGTCTCTAGTCTGGCACAGCTCCACTGGAATCAAAGGATTTTCTTCTGATTTATGACTCTAACTCTTAGAAGCGTTTGCGGTGGGAGGCGTTGCACAGTGCAAGGTTTCTCTCCATTCACACTTCATACAACAGGTTCATTCAGAGCTGCAGCAGATTTAATTGCAGAAAGTTAATTAGGGTGCTGGTAGGCAGGGATGAGTTTTATGATTTGCGTAAAAAGGACTTACCCTTGCTGTAGAGCAGAATGACTAACTGTGCTAGTTAAAAATGCATTAAATTAAATTAAAAGCTAAACAAAAGTAAACTGAACTCTCTTGAAGACATAAGCTTGCCTGAGAATGTGATTTTGTGTAGATAATGACAGCAGGAAAGACAGATTTTCAGCATATGAGTTCTCAGTGATGTTACATCAACTATATGTTATTCAGGCATTATACGATATTCAGGCCATTGCTAGACAGAGGCAGTTCTACGAAAAATGGAGGTGAAAAAAATCCAGTCAGACACTTAGGAATGATTATTTATTCATTATTTCAAATTTTCGTTACAGTTTATGAGCTAAGTTGAGTACGATCCAGGTAGACACTCATGGGTTTTGACTTGTTCTGTAAGAGGACATTAAGATCTGAGGGTTAAGCATTTAAAAAATCAGGAAACCCCAAAGTCGAGCATGCATAAGCAGTTTAACTGTCTTTGTTAGTGTTGTGTTATAATAGACTTCAGTTTTAGAAGGTTGTTATTTTTTGCGAATAGGACAGAAGTCTGAGCAGAGGAGTTACTGTGTATAGTCTGTATTCTGGTATCGCTTTTAGTGGTGTAAAGAGGTAAAGATTATTGTGGCTTTTAATGTTGAAACTTGTGTTGTGATCGTAGTGCTGTCCTCTCACTTAGCTAGCTGGAGAACCTATTATATAAAAAGTCTGGTTCTCTTAACTAGACGAGTATATAATTTGCCTGTTGGCTCTTTGCTCTTCAGAAAACCCTCTAACCTGATATAAGTGTAGTTTGGAAGATGAACCAGATAATTACAAAGCTAATTCAGCTATAAATATGGGTAAAATCAAATATGATAACAGACATGAATTGTAAACAACACAATGAGCAAATGCATTGTTAATCTATAGTAAGTTATGTAAGAGTGGATTGTTGTGAATTTTGCATTCAAATAACTTCTGACATATTCAGGATAATACGTAACACTATAAATTTCTTTTTATTTACAGTACGTTTCAAGGGAGAATGCATGGTCTGGTGCGTTAGGGAGATTAGGGAAATATTAGGCAGCTTTAAATTGGAAAAAACATATTATCGAAGTGATCCAATGGGCGCTGAATTTGGCCCCATATCTGGCACTGTATTCTTTAGTATTTCATGATTTTTGTTTGCTCAGTTTATGCTAGTTGGCAATAAATTCTGTAAGACAAGTCAGTTGTCTCCTCCCTGTCCCACGCAGCTTTCTCTGGGGGACTTGTGAATGTCATGTCACACATGTGACTTGTGCAGCTTCTACCTGCAGGGTTATGGCATTCCCAGATATAGGTCAGTGTCTGTAGTCGTGGTTGCAACTAAGCAACTGGCAATTGAGAACATCATTTGCGGACATCTGTTATATATTTAAATGGTAGTACCATTTAAATCTTAATGTGTTTCCTATGAGAGCAGAGTAGCTGTACCTGCTGGTTAGGTGACATATATCAGTGTTGCTGAAATGCAAACTTCTGTTTTCAACAATGCTTTTTGCTTGCTGTGTGGTGCTGATCAAATCTTTTTGGCGTCTTTCTCCGTTTCCTTTATCTCTGAAAAAGATATGATAATCACAGGATATTGGCCAATTGTTAAATTTCCTGAAGATTTTTGTGTGCCAAGTGCTTTGTATGCTTTTGAAAAAAATACGTGGAGAAAAAATAGCTATTGTATATGGAAAAAAAAAACAAATCTTGTAGCATGTGTCCAGCAGGTTTGTTACTGTTGCTCTTCAAGCTGCAGCTTAAGGACATGCTTGTTGGCATTTCACATCAGTCCTGTGCTGCACTGCTGCTTCTTGGCATCCCACTTCAATATTTATTTTGGTCCTGGTTTTGGAATTTCCCTTCACAGGAAGATTCCATGCTCCTTATATGGAAAAACAGTTTTTAAAAAAATAACTTTTTTTTCCATCAGTTCTATAGATTCTTTTTTAGTAAAGGTAAGAGCCACTATCAGCTTTCTTTAATTTAAAGCTCTGATCCAAAAGCCTCTAAAGTCAGTGGAAAGGTTATCAGCAACTACAGTGGCTTTTGGATCAAGGCATTCCCGTGCGATGTGCTCTGGTCATTGAAAAGAATGACCACTAATTTGAGCCATGAAATCCTGGCGGCACTTTAAAGTGCTGTTTCAATATTTCTTTAAAGCCTATCTGTAGAATGTGCTTGCATTCACAAATAAGAAATAATTACATATATCTGCTTGGCCTGCAAACCAGCAGTGTGCTTTATTTCTCCGTCAGAATGAGTTATAAACACACAAGTTATACAGAACTACATGTGTTTGAGTGTGCAGAGAAATAGGCTACTTTAGAAGGCTATGTTTTTACTGCATTATTGTTGCTTTTACTTCACTGACTTAATTGGGCTTTTTCTATACCCAGACTTCTTTAAAATATACTCCCTTTTTGTTAAATATAAAGATCTGTGGTGATGATGGCAGTTTCAACTTCTCTGTTTCCTTAGCCTGTGTTTCCGCCCCCGCCCCCATGGTATAGGTGAATCCTGCAGTCCTGGTTTCGTAAAGCTAAGCTGCTAGTAGTGGGTTGTATGCTTATTTGTATCTTGGTTTACCTTTATCTAGCACATAGTGTGTTAGATAAAGCTAGATGCTAGAAAATATGTAGTTTCAACAAAAATATAATGGAAAAAAAAATTGGTTTTCAAATTGGCAAAGAGAAGCAAGGGCCTGTCCAATTCTACCCTGTGTAATTACAACACAATGGCACCCCATGACACAAGCTGCCCAAAAGGCACATAAATTATATGCAGTGGATACAATTATGGAATCTGGCAGCAATGGAAACTTGCTCATGCTCCTAGAGTTTCATTGAGCAGTGCACTGGAGGAGTAAATGTGGACCAGCAGGCAAACTTGCTTGCCCGTCTTCTGGGTTTGTATGTGGTATTTAACCGCTTAACCAAAGTAGCATAAGAATAAGGCTTTAAAAGAATAGTGTATGTTAACCATTAACTGTTAGTATTGTTTGGCTTTGACAGCCAAAGAAACATTGTTTGTCTGTTGAAACACAGGGGTTAAGGCTGGATGCCAATTTTTGATATATCATTATCACTGCAAAAATCTAAATGTCATTTCCTATATTCCTTTACATCTTCAGTTGTTACTTTTACTTGTTAATACATATTGCACGTCAAAGAGACTTAATTTTTTTCTACGTGGAGTTCAGGGGGTTGCTCACATTTGCTCGCATTAGGGAATTTGGAGTATGTTAGTAACTTCTCATAGGAATGTTGAAAATATTGTGGGATTAAGCTCAAGTTTATTACCTTGGGACTGACAATGCTGCTGCATTTAAGTTATTGTTACAGAATTCTTGTTGCCTATATCTGTTGTTGGATGAATTTAACACATCCGGGCCAAAATCAGGGCAAGAGTTTGTTAGCATGTGACAAGAAAAAAGTCCCTTTGCTACCCTAACTGATAAGAGCATGAAAGTATTGAATTGTCTTTGCTGCTTTCATACTGTTGGGGCTGGGATAAACTGATCTCACTTCTTCTGAGTGGTACTGCTTGTGATTAAGTTGTGATTTGTTTATACTATTTTGAAATGGAAGGTGGGGGGGAAACTGTTTCCAAATGTATCTTGCTGGCAATTCAGAGTTCAGAAAGGTAAGATTTGTTTGTTTTCTTCTGCTTTTTGTTTTGCTCTTTTCTTAAAACTATGTTTAAGAGCTTTTCAAGATGTCTGTTTACTGAGCCTTTACAAGCCTTTACAGTTTTTTGTTTAACTGGGAAACCCTGTTTCAAAGAGAGATTGCATTCAAGTTGCATTCCTTTGAGCAAGTCTTTTCCAATCTCCAGCAGCAGATCCTCAATTAGAAGCTCACATATTGCTGTAGAAGGCACTGCTTTTCTGACTTCAAGCAATGTGCACAGGTAGCAGTAGATTCTGTTAGTGTTGTCTTAAAAAAAAATCTTGCTGATACTGCATGTCCTGTCTGTGATAGGCCTGTGGATGTTTAAAGCAGCAAATGAATTGCACAGTGTTGAAGGAGTTACTCAGTTTTCTTTTGCAGAAGTTTTCAATTGGCTGTCCTTGTCTTGAAAATTCAAGAAGTACCTCATTCACATTTTCAGTTCCCATTTTTCAGATTGTAGGCACAGGAATACTTGAAACTTCAAGTAATGTCAGGTAAAGGTCAGGGCACTATAATAACCTAGCCCTGAGCACAAATAAGTTCAACCTCTATCTGCCAAGAGATGACCTTTGATTTCTTTTTACCTGACAATAAGGGCCCTATTCAGAATTCCTCACTCTCACTTTACTTATGCAAAGCCCCAGGCACTTGAATGGATTTGCTTCAGTGAAGAGGGTTACAAAAGTCCCTAAAGCAGGATGTGATGATGGCAGAGGCTTCTGTATTGTAGATGAGTTAGAAAAACTGGATTAGATTCAACATTTACTGGGGTCAGAAAAGAGAAGTAAAAGGTCAGAGTTTTTTTTTTTTTTTTTTTTTTTTTTTTTCTTTTGTGTCTTGTATGACTGCCATCTTGGCTATTTTAGAATAATTTTTTTTTTTTCTTAAAATATTTTGAAGACTATTAGAAATAACGCTGAGGAGGCCTGCATAGTGTGTAAACAGCTATTCAAGCCTAAATGGATTGAAAATGTTCTTTGTAAAATTATATTTAGCAACATCAAGCATAGCTTATGGCTTGCCTAGGAAGGCACAAAATAACTTCTTTTATTTGGTAAATTGACCAAAAATTTTAAAATTGTAAAATCCTCTGAATTGTTGGCCAGCATGATAAAGGTCTAATCAAAACTCATTGAAGGTAGCGGACTCAAGATACAGCCATAGCACCAAGCATATTCTCAGTGGCTAGACCAGTAGTGCTGTGATACTCATACTTTCCCCCTCTTGGCATAGTGCTGGTCCAGGCACTGCTGGAGCTGTTAGAGGGTAAGTGTAATAAACTGGTCTGCTGCAAGGTGGGGATTATCTAGTTATCTAGACTAGTTTATCCTGAATAAAATTAAGTATCTTCTTACACTAGTGAGAAGGTAAGTTACAGGCACGTTATTATGCTGTGACTGAACTTCACTGAATATTTCTGCTGTTTTGATAAAAGAGGGATATCCATCAGCCTGTCTTTCTCTGCAAGCCCACATAGGACTTGTAGAAAAGTATGTTATTTCTTATTTTTTTTCTTTTCAACCTGCCTGGCTTGTGCAGCATGTGAGAATGGGGCTTCTTGGTACTTGTGTGCATCAGCTACAGTGAGTGACTTTGCAAGTAGCCTCAAGCCATCTGTGTGAAGGTCAGCCTATAGAGGCTTAAACCTGTCGTTAGGAAACCCTCTCTTGAAATCAGTGGCAGATTTACTTAGAGGCTGGGAAAAACTCAGATCTAGAACCATCCCTGGAAAGGATGCCCGGGAGTCAAAAAGGAGCACTGTCTTCCTGAGTCATTGGTTAATATCTCAAGTAACACCTTTGGGGAGGGTGGTAGTAGTTGCTGGTGATTTCTGTGAGGATAATATCTTTCTATCAGTCATAAACTCATTCTTCACAATTCAGTGAAACTCTTTCTTTCCCAAAAGGGAGATTTTAATATTTTAACTGAGCTGCTGAATGATTGATAGCTTGAGATTCTTTGACTTGTATTTGAAAGTATGATTAGCTTTGGTCTTTGAGTCTGGGAATGATATCTCTTGTAGGAGTATAACAGTTTATGCAGTTTACATTAAAAGGACTGAAATACTATCCTTCATGTGGACCACCAAAGTGCATGAGACATAGCAGCAAGACAAGATCTGTAGGATGTCTAAAATCCCTTCCAAACTGACAGGATAAGAATAAACAGCTCCCACTCCCCTCTCACAAAGGATCTTGTAGCTCGGTTGTAAAGTACAGGAGGCAGAAGGCACCACATGGCGATATGATAGATATTCTTGCATATTCTAGAAGTCCAGACTGAACCTGAACTGAACATTAGGAAAATTGCATCCAGTGGCTTCGGTCTCAAGGAGCATAACTGAGAACACAAAATTGTTCCTGTGCTTCTGAACATACAAATTATATGTCTCTTCTTCCGCCACTAATCATACTGCATCTTCCTGTCTCTTTTCTATAGAAACAATGCATACTGCTGTCTGTTGTCCTTACCTCTTATTAAAACTCAATGATTTAGCCTTTTCCTTTTCCTCTCTATTAAGAAGTTCACATAAAGAAGGTGCATCTTTGCAGAAATACCTCTTTAAATGGTAAAGGCGTAACAAAACCTGTGGGATCTGCTGCTGCTGTTTTCATTGCCTATGTAGCTATTTGACAATAAACTTTTTTAAAACTTAATTTAAATCAAGCCTGGAGGATAAGGGTATTAAATGTCTATGCTGTCATGTTGGAACTCTCATCTTTGTTTTGTTGTGGCTAAAAGCTTAAAAAAACCTCTGTAGGAAACAGGCATTCCTTTGGTTTTCTGAGTTTTATTATTTATTTCCGTGCAGAATTTAATTTTTGCAAAAGGCTTCCAAGATTTTTTTTTTTTTTTTTTTTTTTTGTCATTCCTGGAGTTGGCTCTGAGATTCATTTCATTGATAGTTTGCTATTTCATGTTCTTTTTAAATTCTCTGGTATTCTGTTTTAAAGCTACAAAAGAAATATTTAGTTTTACAGATCTCTCCTAAGACCTCTTATTAGACCTATTATTCATCATTCTGTAGGGACATAAAAGAAAGCAGTAAATTCTCAAAATTCATTGTTGCATTTCTTTTTGACTGTGTGGGAAGCCAGATCAGACAACTTTTTAATGAGAAAAAAGTTAGTCTCATCATTCTTACAGGATTGCTTAGTAACAAAGCAATTTAAACAATATTTTATAACTAGTATATTTCAAGATTCTGAAATTTGCCATGCAAGTTGCCTAAGCTCCATGATGTGCTGCGTTTTTGTCCATGATTCAGCAGTTGTCATTTGAGCTGAATCTTAAGAATAAAGCATGGCACACAAATCTTACAACAGGTTATTTGGATCAGGACGGTTGATTTGTTGTGGTTTACTAAGCAAAAGCACACTTAGGATGAATTTAGGATTAATTTGAATGGCATAATATAACAGCACTGTTTGTTTTTTTGAGTGGTAACTAAAATATAACCATCCCTCTGTGGGAGCCTGAGAAGCTTCTACTTCCTTGGACCTGCTCAGAAAGTAGTTGGAAACCCATGTTACTCTCATATGCTGCACCTCTTTAGAAGGTATGCAATGCCTAAATTCTCCCAAATGTTAGAGGACATTACATCTGTTTGAATTTTGGAGCTTCTAGAAAGATGGTGCACCTCTGCCTGGCCCCTCGGTACTGAGCTGTGCCTGAAAGTGATTGCCTGGCACTCTGATGAGAGCCATGTTGCAGCAATGCTGCTTTCTGAGCAGTGGCTTTGCAGGCTGCAGGGAGAGGACTAAAGGGAAGAGGAAAGTCCCCCATATTTTATGTTACTAGAGTTTTGGTCACTGTTTCTGTATGTTGGTTAGCACAAAATGTGCATCAGCATTGTTTTCCCCTCCAGTTACGGCAGTAGTGACATGTATGTTAGAATACTTGTCCTTGAAAACTTGTATCAAAAAGAATTTGATGAGTTATTTTGGTACATGTGCCCACATTAATCTCTTTTAGAGAGAGATGTGGGCTCTCCACTGAGTCCCAGTGGTGCTTTGCGCATGATTATAGCAGCTGCAAGGCATGTGAGCAAGATACCCATTTGGCTGTGACCTTGCGTATCCATTTGTAGGTGTGTTTTCTTTCTCTGTAAGTAGACTAAAGCTGACACTGAACTGGCATGCTTGTTTCTGTACTAGCAAGTAAGGTCTTCCCCCCCGCCCGCCCCCATCAGAAACAACTTGATCTTCACTTGTGTATGTTTTTGAATGTTGCATAATATACTGGCCAAAATTCATATTCACTGAAGCCCAGCCTTCTTAATTATATTCCTTTTTTTTTTTTTTTAAATGCTTGCGCATATGTTAGCAATGTTTCATGAACAGCATGAAAATTAATTTTTATGGTTAGCTGTTTCAAAAATGAAAACACAACTTGTATGCTAACTGACAAAAGATCTCATTAAACAGGCTGCTGGAAAACAATGTTATCCCTCTACAAAAGGAAGATGCCTTTTAACTGCACAGTAATTATGTAACAGATGTGATTTTTAATTGATGAGGGCTGTGTTTCTGAGCAATAACTGATTATACTCTTGAAATAATGTTTTGCATTGGTTTCCTTGTACATGTGTCTTGTTGTATGTATGCTGAAATATTTGTTTCCTACAAGCTATTCAAATAGGATGTGTTATAATTTCTTGAGTGGGGCTAGTCAGTCCTTGGTTTTCATCCAAAAGATGCTAGTTTTCCTCTGAGAACCACCATATACTGTCTAATGTAAACTGCAATTAAATGCTGCTGCAAGCCTGTCATTTAAAGAAGCTCAGACTGAGATAGTTGAAAGTTAGAAAGTTTTCTATGATTTTGGAGAACATTTTAGATGATTTGTCTTCTGAAAACAATGTTTATTAAGTAGGTGTTGGAAGGAGAATAAGGAAAGCTTGTATTCCATGAGTTATTTACAGGTGGAGAAATTAGTATCGCTGAAAGACGCTGAGAGAAATTTCGCATATTCCTAGTTGCTCTGAAATGCACTTAAGTAATTTGAAGAACTGCTATGGCTCAGGTTTTTACTAAAGAAATATACTTGGAGACAGAAATTCCCCGCTTATACTATTTCTCTCAATTAAAGAGATCTAGTTGGGGCACCCTAGCTACTCGAACTCTGAGCAGACAACATCTATCAAGCTGTTTTATGTGAGCTGTGGAGAGGGTCTTGAGGTTGGTCTTCTATAACACCACTCTAGCCACTTATACTTAGTGGAACAGTAGCTAGATGGCTATGGTGGCAGGTGCTTGGGAGGAAAAAGGCAAAACAAAACCCTGTTCTTACTACTCATTTTGTAGGCAAGATTATTTCAAGTTGTTTTATCTGTCACTTATCATAAGAATAAAGGATTTACCTATGTTTTCAATTGGTGCCTCTGGAGAGATCAGATATTTCTACCTGTACTCCCAGGCCATTAAACCATTCTCTTTGTTCTGTCTTTTAGTATCAGTAATCAGATTAATTTTGTTCAGGTTTATTGAACAGTTAATAGAGATTGTATTATGAAAAACGTCTTCATAATGTGACCTGGACCCTTCTCCCTATCCTTTGCAGATATGTTCCCTTCACCATCCTTGCTTAGGATTATTCAGGTTATAGCAAGGAAGTTTCTTAAAATGAGAGCCAACTTAACTGAAAATATTTGCAATCTGTCTTGCTAGAGATGATCATTGGTAAAGTACAGAGGTCTGCCTAGTAGTCCTTTCCATAATTTTAAAATGTTTCTTACTATGCTAAAACTGCTTTTTTAATTCTCTCAGCTGAGCTGACTCTCAGCTCTGAGTGCCAGTGTCTGACTGCTGCTCTGCGCCGAGTGCCAGCGGACGCAGTGATTACTAGGAGATCTGGGAGCAGATCCGAGTCTGCAGCTGCTTTGCTTAGACAGAGGCAGACTATACTAGCTGAGCAGTGAGAAAGTACTTTCAGATGGCGGCAGAATTGCTTAATTCCGTAGGTTCTCACCTTTTGTAAGGTCTAGTTACTTTGTTCTCTATTACTGGTACAGAACAACCATGAAAATGATTGGAATACTTTTAAGTCAGTGAATCCTTCCAGGAGTAAGAGCTGGTCTAAGATTCCTGTGTTAGCCTCTTTAGTCAGCGAAGGGAAGGTAAGAAAGAACCACTGTGTGTCTTGGCTCCCTTTGTGTTATGTTTTAGCTAATTGTGTGCTGGGCTTCTTTACACATTTGATCAGGTATGTGTGTGCATAATTTCTATGCATCTGTAGAGCAGGAATACTGATCAAAGTATAGAAAAAAGAATATGAAATACTGCAACTGTCTGGTCTGTCGTATATTTATTGTAGATATTTTCTTTTTGCTTTTATTCTGCCTACAAAGTCTTCTAGAAGAATAGAGAAATCTTTTTAATAAAGTATAGCATCTAGCTTAGCTATGTTATTGGAAATTGTGGAAAATATTACCCTGACCTTAGAATATTTTCCTTTGAAAATATTAAGTAAAATCAGGGAATGGTCAGTCACCTGATGAAGCTCTACAGCTCCCTTATTTTGAACTTAATAAGGCTACCTAGATGGGCAGTGTAGAAGATAATGTAGATTCAAGAACTGTTTAAGATGTGTTTTGAGCTGCAATTTCTTGATAAACATTGGTTAGAAAGGAGACCATAAGCATATGTCATCACCATAAGAATTTTGTCTTCTAAAAAGTGTAATTACTAAACATGGTTACAAAGATAAGCTTAAAGATTTGGTCAGAATTGCTCAGCCTCTCAGTTTGGAATCTTGAGATAGGTTTGCAATAGTTTCTGTGCAGTTGCATCCCAAGAATATGTGTGGCAATTCGGATCATTTTACCTTTTACGTATCTATTCTCTGCCTCAGAACAACACTTGAGAACTTCAAATGCAGCAATCGTGTGAGGATTAGCTAATACTTTCAGGAGGTGAAAGCAAGCAAATCAAGCTAAATGGAAATCTCAGTGTGGCCTACATCTTGAGAAAGTGCCATTTATTTCTAAGTTGTTATCCTTGTTAAAGGGAAGTAAGTCCTCCTGTTTTTTCAGACTCTTAATTTTAACTTTTTTTTTTTTTTCTTAAAAGTGAGTTAATCTGATGCCAGCATAAACAGCCTGTTCAGAATTTGTGAATTTAAAATTATTTAGAATGATTGATTGACCTAATATTGATACTGCATCAGGTTCCCTTTACATCTGATTTTAGTTAACTATCTATCATAATTCATGCTAATATAATGTATTGTGCTTGATTATCAAGCCTATCATTATTAACTGTTAAATCCATTTTTAAGCAGGTAGCATATTTATTGAGTTAGAGGTCTTTAGTGGATTTTAGGTTAGGTTCATTATTATCATTACAAATGTAGGTTCAAAAAATACTAATTAAGCATTAACGCTACCTAGCCAATAACATAAACAGAGGTTAACCAAAAGTAAATTTAGAGAAATATTAAAGAACAAATCCCACTAGTCATATATAACATAACTGTAGCTCATCATCTGTAAATGAGCACCTATCTACATTCTCTCCTTTACTTTCCAAATAAATTCCACAATCCTTTTTAGACCAATAATTCAATTATACAAAATCCAACGAAGACTAAAGGAAAGATCACTTGAACTGTAACACACTTTAGTATAACTGTATTTTTACAAGCCAAAATGTGCATGCTGTCTGTGACTCTTATGGACTAGATGAAATGAAGAATTTGCTCATATGTTCACTGTTTGATTTCCCTGACTTTGCGTTTGGCTGCTAGATTTTCAGAGGAAAGTTGAATATGATAGAATTGTATGCCAGACAATCAGATTACAAATTTTTCCTAAATTCCAAAGATGTGAGCTGATTTTTGAGAAGTGCAGTGTTCACTAGATTTATAAGAAGAAGAAAAGGGTGACTGAAATTTAGGACTTAATCCAGGATTTTAGGACTTACTCCAGGACTCTGGTCCAAGGAATCTTGAAATCTTGTGCACAGTGACACTACTTTGTATGAGTGTAGGCACTTGTAAATGTGAGATGCTCCACCAAGCCTCTGTGCATGTCGCTCTTTGTTGAGTACACTTACTAGGCTATGTTCTTTGCAATATTTAAGTAAAGGAACGAAAACTTTTGGATCTTGATCAAGCTTAGATTGGAGACAGGCACTGAGAGCTTGCTTGGACTGCAGTAATTCTGGCCACACCTAGAAGGAGAACTTTAAAGTTTTCAAAGCATTTATAGTAAAATGGAGAGGCACCTTCAGGGTTAGGTGGAGCAACTTACAATTTTTGATTTAATGAAAACGTGTATTCCATGTAAGCATCAGAACCTTTTATCAGATCCAAGGCTAAGTTTTTCTATCACACAGCTTTCAGAGACAAATAAACTTTTTAATATAATTAATGAATATTTGAAGAGATTAGAGTGGTATGTATCAACAACTACAGAACAAGTTATTGAGTGTACACACAAGCTGTGTAGCTAGATAAATTTGGTGCACTGTGCACTGCTTTTGGAGGTCTAGTGAATGAGTGAATTTTGGATGCAATCCAAAGGAGTAATGTTGAATCTAGTTTATTAGGTGGGAGCAACTATAATATACACTGTTTTTTTTTTTTTTTTTTTTTTTTTTTTAACTGGTGTGCATGGCATCAGATTCAAAGGCAATCTTAAATATAGTATGAACATGATATTTCTTTAAGTATTTCTAAATATTATTTACTACTGATATATATATATTTTTTTTTTCTAAAAGATGTAAAACCAAGGGCTCGTACATCAGTGGAAAATATGACTTTGGAATGATGTTCAAGTTTCATAGCTACTCCAAGTTGCCTTTGTCAGTAGCTGGCAAGATACATAATCTAACCAGAAAGATACATATTGAAGAAAATTTAACTTGACTTGGCATATATTTAAGTCAACAAGATAAAATAGTCTATACAGCTCAGAGCAATTCTGAACTTGATTCAGGTTGGATATATATTTACGTGATACATCACATATTATAGCTATGAGTTAAAATAGAGGCATTTGGGTTGTGCCAGTATGTATGTGTCAGTGTCCATATGTGTTTCTGTTAAGGCTAATATACACATTTATATATATGTGAATGACAGGATGTGTAAGAAGTAAAGGTTGATTGTTGTTTAAAATTACATGGTAATCTGTGTAAATGAAATACCATCTACTTACAAAGCACAAAGGATGTAGCTGCGTGAAAATTGCCTGCGAGTGGTCCCATGATATTTAAGATGTTAGGATAACTAATTAGCTTTCTCAATTTGTGAGACCATTTCTTTGGACTTCCCAGGAGGCTTTCCTCTTTCTTCATCGTCCCCTGTCTGTGACACCTGCACTGTTGGTGTGTTGCATAATTTGGTTTTGAGACATCTAATTTGGTCTGTATTTTACCAGATTTATGGAATGACCTATGAACGTATCATATTCATTTTTTTCTTTTTTAAAGAAACTGGCATTCTCTGTCCCTGCTACTTTTTGACATCTCCTTTACAAATAAGTGTTTTTGTTTTCTAATTGCACTTGAAAGACTTTTAACCCTGCTGATGAAGGTTAGAGTCTGACTACCAGTGGGATGCAAGGCAGCAGTGCAGGTGAGGTTGAGAGTGTCAGAGTAAAGTTTCAAGGAGAAAGATGTTTCTCATTAGCTCCAAAATTGGTAGTCTGATTACTAAGATTGGCAGCAGTCTGAAGGTATTAGCTCACTTGCCTGTAAGAGGAGACTTGAATCAGGTTCTGCATAGTTGATGTCATCTTCTGTGATCTGATACATATTATACATAGTGACAAAAGGAGATGAATGTAGTTCTTCAAAAGTGTTTGACTGTGAGACTTCCCTGCACAGACTAAGTCTAGGTTTAAATCCTTGTTGCCTCTTGCTAGAACCTGAACAAAGACCAGGAGCCCTTTGATTATGGAGCAGTGTTTTTTGGTTTTGTTTCTTTTTAGGTTCTTATGCAGTTTTTCAGATTTTGGTTTCATCCCAAGTGAGATGAAATGAGGGAGATTCCCAAAATGTCAAAAGATTTTAATGTAGTAGAGAAACTCTGGAGTATGGGCAGTTGAAATATTAAGATTTACTTTCCTACGTGTGGGGATACTAGTGTGGGTCTTTACCTAGATAGATCTGCAGTGCTTTGAAGTACATTGCGGGAAGCCAGTTTGACTTTACATTTGCAAGAGTTATTGCAGTGGCAAACCTGCTTTACACCTCACCAGATTTTTGAAAGTTTCTTGCCAAAACTCATGTTATGTAATTCCTGTGTTAACTGCCCAGCCATTTCAAGTATTCATTTTTCCCTAGATCTAATGGAAGAAGAATGATAGTTATGTTTGCAAATTTTCGTATCAAAAACACTACTGGAAAATGACGTTGCTTTCAATAGGCTATAAGCACCTAAGTACTTAAGTCGTTTTGAAGACTAGCTCTTAAGTCACTCTAGATGCTTGCGATTTTTTTACACTAGTGATATTTCAGAAAAAGTAGATCTATGCGTTGCAGCAAGAAGTATTTGAAAAGGGCATTATGAACAAAAAAAAAAAAGAAGAAATGTGAATTTTAAGAATAATCTCTGGAAAGAGTTTTTTTTTTTTTTTTTTTTTTTTTTTCTCCCCCAGCTTCTTATTGAAAGTTCTTAATTAGTAAAACCTTTTCTACTTTTCAGAATGAAATTTGATTTGTAAAATACTTTTGGAGGGTACACATTTCTTTCTGTGTGCGTTTGTATCATATAACAATATTCTATTGAGATCATGTCCCTCCCTACAAGGATGTAGACTAAAAACATTACTGTAGAGTGAAAAAACAGAACAAGAGAGTCCATCTGGAAAAAACAGAATGATGAGAATGATGAGAACTTGAAACCATGTTGGTGACAATCTATGTTACATACATATTCTTGTTCATAAAAGTGGTATAAAAGGTCATTGGGCTCGGAATGTCTGGTAATTAAGAATCAGGTTGCAGGAAATGAAACATTTGTTTCCTTCCCAATTCGAAGTGTCTGTTTAGTAAATAGTTTCCTACGGGATCTAACCAAATGCTTTTTGCTAGTGGCTTGTATATAGATTTGCCTAACGTTTAAGAGAATGTTGCTCCTTCTGAAAGCATAGAGCAAAAGCTCAAAATATGACAAGTGTTACAGGAGATTTAGGCTAAAAAACTATGTTCAGAAATGTTTCCAACTGCAGAAGGAATGAATAAACATAGCCGTGCTCTCCTACTTTCTTTCTCTTGACTAACTCGAGATTATTATGCTCAGAACTTCTGTAACCATACTTTCCCAAGTTCATTAAAACAAAAGAAAAGGAAAACCATTAAAGGAATATTCTTTTAAAGTTGTTAGAAGTATTATGTGCTTGCTTAACATAAATGTAAGTTTGTCCTTTGGCATTTCTTTAGCTTTCATTTTTGGGAGATATTCAGCTTGTCTAGCTCAATAAACAGTTCACATTTCTATACAATTCACATTTCTAGCACCAGATTTTTAGTTTACCTGACTTTTCTTGAAGTTCTTATAAGCCTTGTCCTAGGCAGCTTTTAATTATTTGGCTGACTGACAGGAGCTGAGAGTTCTTTATCTGTTAACAGCAATGTTCTCTTGTTTCTGTTCACTGCACTGCATTTCAACATGTAACCACTTGTAAATGGCAAGATACAGACAGTGTTTGACCAAATTCTGAGTTCGTTATGGATTTAGTTACTACAGTCCCAAAGTATTTTGTTTCTCCACCTTGCCTCCAGGTTTATTCTGTTTCCCTACTGCAGGGATTTCTTTGCTGACTAAGAGTCTCATTGCAGCAATTTAATTGTCCAATATATGATAACAGCTTTACCAAACCAAGACCTCAGCTGTCTAAACCATTGAGAAAATATCCACACAAATGCAGCATATCCAAGTAGTAACATTTTCAGGGGCTGCTAGGGCTTCTGCATGCATTTGCACTAGTCATGATGCAATGAGAGATTTCAGAAATAAGGATGATTTGAATATGGGTTCAGAATGTTGCCTAACCCCAGATTTCCTGGGAGGCAGATATCCTATTGGCAAAGTAGCAAAGTATCCAACTTCACTGTGGCTCAGGGAACAACACTGGTCTTCCCTGTTTTTTTTTTTTTTTTTTTTTTTTTTTTTTTTTTTTTTTTTTTTTTTTTCTTTTTTCTTTTTTTTTTTTCTTCTCTCTCCAGACTATATCCTTATAACAGTCAACTGTTCATTATTCATGAAATATTCTAAGAATGTAGTAGTGATATTATTACACACAAGAAATTGGCAGCTCAGTTTAAATTTTGTGATTTCTATTAATGCAAGTTAGTAAAATGAGCGGTTTGCTATGGGGAAAAAGAAAAAAAAGAAAAATCTCCAATGTGGTGGCAGGAAAGGCATAAAGGCACTGAAGTGACTTATAAGGAATGTGAGATAAACTGGCAAGTAAGTTGAATACTGGTTTTCCACCCTTGAGATTCAGGTCAAGATTTTGCATTCCATTCCTATTCAGCAAAGCTCTTTGAAGTCTTGTTGACTAAAATGAGATGGGTTCTATCTATTCATTTAACGTATACTGAAGTTTCATATTGAATTGCTGCAGACTCTAGGAGTTTGGTTAGACATGACTAATGTAGGCCTGTCTCTAGTTTCAAAGCTATCCTGGAAAACATTGAATAAAGTGTTACATGTTTTTCTCTTTCCTTCTTTAGGATTTATGTGTGATCTGCATTGTGTTTTAACACACCGAGGAATACTTTTCACTTCAAAACAGTTTGCATTAAAGGATCATGGTAGACTATTTAATGCTGTCTTTGAGGTAAGTGATGAAATAAAATAAATGTTAAGTATTATATAATATGCTACAATGTTCATTTGTTTGCCTCTTGCTTTTAACGTTTATAGGCATTTTAACTGTATGGATCATAGGACTGTTTGGATCATAGGAGGATTAATAAAAGATTGTCCAAAGTAATAATCAAGTACATGCATCCCAGACGTAGCATTCCTTGATAGAAAGATAAGAAAGGTCTCAGTAATTGTTTATGCATTGAGCATCTGTTAATCTGTGCTGTGATAGCAAGTTTTTGTGGAAACACTGAAAAAATCCTCCCCTGTCCCCTTTCCCTTGAGGCTGCGTGGCTTCTGCCGCTGGCCTTAGATAATTCTGATTTGCATGCTTTTGTATCTGTGCTGCAGTTCATTAAGAAACTGGTATTATGCATTCATGAAACATCTTGCCATGGGGCAAACATAGGAAAGACCTTTCAAACTTTTTTTTTTTTTTTTTTTTTTGGCAAAGCAAACAGCTGTTTTTAAGCTGATCTGTCCAGTTCTGTAGTTGGACAAGCAGACTGGGAGAAAAGAGGCAGCTGTGGTACTATAGGGACAAAAGTTCATGTCTTGCTTGGAATAACAGCTGCAGCCTACTGAACCTCATATTATTTAATTTGTGTGGAGATGCTGTCAGTAATAGCTCTGATCTAACCTTACTTCAGTGTGTATTCAGACATGAATCTTGGAATTTGAATTCAGGCACCCTCCTAATATTCCAAGGCAGATTCCACATCAGAATGCATCTGTCATGTATTATTGGCAATAGCTATGTTACCCTTCCTGTTGAGACTTCGCCCTGCATATCTTCCCCCAAGCTGTCCCAGACTTAGGCTGTCCTGTAGACTTTCACTGGGGAGACTGTAAGGGATAAGAGACAAGAGCCACTTGTCAGGCAGTAAACCCACACTAGTTAACAATAATGGTGTGCCTAAAATCCTTTCACTCCTGTATGGATAATGCACAGTTGGCCAGAATAGCTCTCCTTAGAAATGCAATTATTGAGGGAGAGCAAGCATGCAAGAAATCTCCTTTGGCACCCTCTAGCTTATTTCATTGTCAACTACTATGTGCTGCAATGGGAGAGGAGGAACTAGGAGAAGTGTTTCTAGGGAAGAATCCTCCATCTTCCTGCTTGCTTGGAAGGAGTGGTGAGGGCCCTTTTTCCAGAATAGCAAGCCTGTCTTGCTGCTGCCAAGAAACAGCTACTATTGCATGTCTTACCAGGAGGCCTTCTGCACTAAACAGAAGGCAAGCGTGTTTGCTTGGTTTGAGTGGTCTGGTGCAGTGCAGCTTGGATAAGTACCTGGCTTAGCTTCAGCTAGTTGCCTGGCTACAAATAGTTGCATAACTGACAGCATGGGCTCTAGAAACAAGGTACGTGCTCAGGGCCTAACCTAAACAGCCACAGAGCAACTGCAGTTGGTACCTGAACTGTCAAACCTGAAGAAAATTGAGGGCGTATGAGCTGTGAATTCATGAAGGAATGTCTGTGTCAGAATAATCTTCCTCTTCACAGGACAGATGAGAGATTTTGACTTGAATGTTGTGCTAACCATGTATATTTGAAAACTTCTGCCTTAATTTGAGGAGCTCTTTTTTTTTTTTGGCTGCATGGTGGGTATGCCTGAAACAAATACACTGAAATTACAGATACATTTCTGTAGCTTGGGAAGCCTAAAGCTGGTTAAGTCCAAAAAACAAAACAAAAAAAACAAAACAAAACCAAAAAGCTAGTCCAGAGGAACAGAGGAATTAGCTAAAGCAAGCTATTAAGTGAAGTAACATTAAATGAAATCACCATGCTGATTTGAAGCTTAGGATGTCTTGAATACTCCTGGTAGATTTCTGATGTTCTAAAAACAGTAGGTTGATAACCGTGTTGTTTCTGGGAGATCCAAGTGCACATACAGAAGCAAACTAAAATCTAGCTTTGCATACAGGTGCAGACTGCAATGCAACTATTTTAAAGAATAAAGGAAAAGCTTGGCACAGAGTAATCGCATAAATACTACACTGAGATAATACTCTAATACACTTCAGAACTGAATTCTTTAATCTGGGAAGTAATTTGCTTTGAAGATTACAGTTCCCATTTCAGAACTCTCAACATTGTATATGAGTTCAATAGAATCTATTCATGGAAATTTGTAGTCCTTCAGACTGATCAGAAAACTGTGCCCTTCTGTGCCTGACAGCATTAATTTCCTTATGCAAATTTTGAACTTTCTTTCACACACTCTGAGGGTTTAGAGGGAGTAGAAAACATGAGTGAGAGCAGGGACTGTTGGAAGATTTTGAAAATAAATTATCTTGGAAAGGATGTAGGCTAGGTCTGTCAAATTGCAGGCCCTGTCTACTTAGGCAGTTGCCACATTTTCATTGAGAATAGTAAGGATCTCATGATTGCATGAGTACTTGAAAACGGGACATGAAGAGAGTTGAAGAGAGACTTAACATGGTCATGTTGCAGTTTGGAACTCTAGCTCTGTTTCTAATCCTGCCTTTGATTTGAGATGTGATTGGCAAATCAGTTTCTTCCTTCTGCCTTTGGTTTCCATCCACCACTGCTGTTGGGCTTGCTCTGGAATTGCACATTTGGGCTCTTACTGCTGTTCCTTTGTAGTGCCTTACAACGGCTCTGATTTCAGATGGCTTCTTCATTCTTTGCTTTATCTCAGATCACAGCTATATAGAAAACAATACTACTTTCTAATGGTCTTTTTAAAGTGTTTAATTATTTTTTTCCCAAATTAACGTGGCAATAAGGAAATAATGACTTTTTTTTTTGTCTTTGAATGATTTGTTGCTTTGAGAGATAGAGGGGCACAGACTGGTGATGAGGTGATGATAGGCCATGTACGGTTAATATATATCTCATAGTTCCTTTTGCAGGATATGAGCAAGAGCAAGCACAAATAATGTTCTGCTAGGGAGAATTGTTTTTCTTGAGTTGTCTGTATTTGTGCTACTGAATTGCTTAGTATAGCAAAGCTGTTTCTGTTTAGTAGGGCTGTCTTGGAAAATACGTTACTGTGTAGGGAGAGAAGGAAGGAGCTCTGAGTAGGAAGCACAGCTGGATTTTTGTCTGGTCCATTAGTTTACAGATGGATTTTGTGTTCAAAACCATCAGTTTTGTTTCTGCTTTGAAAGTCAACAAGTTCTTAGCAGATATTTCCTTCATGAAGGATCCCAATCTTTGTAGACCTGGAGGTCAAACTCCTGGTGGAAATATATCATCTTAATCATACCTTTCTTTTACCTATGTGTTTTCTGATGGAAGGGGTGGGACAAACCAGTCTCCAGCACAAACTGTAGCAAATGAAAGACTGGGCTAACTGAGCCTAACTTGTAATGGGCTCCTAGGAGTCGTTACAGTGGTGAGGCTTGACAGAGCAAAGTTTGTTTAGGCTTTGTTCCCATTATGGCTCCTTTCAGATTGAAGATTTGGGGACCAGGGTGATGCTTGGCTGCTTATCCTGAGTCTCTGGTGAGCTGTGTCCGCTACTTTCCATCTCCTATGCCCAGTAGGTTATTCAATTTCCACAAGTGTTAGGCAGCTGGGGAAGAATCTATTTGCTGAAAAAATTGTGGAGATTTTGTGCATGTTTCCTGAGTGTAGGAGGTGGAGTGTTCATCCAGAAAAACAAGGAGCCAGCCTTAGAAACAGACTTGGTTAACAAATAACTGAATTTTTGCTTTACACTTTTGAAAGTTTAAAAAGCCAAAGTTTGCTTGACCCCAATGTTCCAGTGTAAGAACAGACAATTCTGAAAATACTTTAGTTTAGTGATAAAGTCATCTAAAATATGCCTAATGGATTTCATTTGGAGTACTTTTGCTTTATAGATAGACAAATATACATGTGTACCTGTTAACACATGCTGTGTGGTGAAGGGAAGGTCCCAAGAGCATTTATTACAGTTTAGTGAGTTTGCTTTGTTTAGTAACGGGATGTGTGTAAGTTCTTGCAGTTTCAAACCCTGTAATAGGTTGTAGTTGTGTGGTTTGGTTTAGTGGTAATTGTAATATTCCGTTTCACTATTCACTTTTTCAGACTTTTCAGTTCCCTAGCAGTGCTGGGATTTCAGATTGTCATCCCACAGCCTTCAATCGAACACAGAAAGGTAAGCATGAGAAATATTTAGATTTTGTCTACTTAAAGCTAAACGTAGAAATTGCTAGGGTAAGATATATAAAGCAATGCATTTCAAATAAAGTTCTGGTGATAGTGTAACTTTGGTGAGGTTTTTTATATTAATATATACTCAAAGAAACTGATCAGAATTAATTATCTGAATGGTGATAAATAAGAACAAAAAAAGTCTGTAGAGAGTGTATTGTTGCAAATTTTAGGGAAGTATGGGGTGTACAGATATATCCAGTTCCTCATAGGTAGCAGTTTTTCTTACAGAGATGGAGATGTCTGAAACAAACAGGCATTGAGATCAAACCACACTTGATTTGCTGTATTTAAATTATTGCTCAGTATTGGAGTTGAAAACTGCTCTGCTTTTCTTGTGCTGTTGTGAAAAGTTCACGCATCTTAGATGCTGGCATGTCTAAGAAGACATTGCAGCCCAAAGAATTCATCCATCCTCCTCAGCAGTCATGAGGTCTCCGTTCAATTTTTTGTGCTAGTTTTCAGGAAAATAGTGGACCATTTGAAGAGAGAGACACCAATAGTGAATGTTACTAGATGTCTTGAAAATCTGACCTCTTAGGGAACTATTTTAAATCTCATTTTCTGTATGCAGTTGAGATGATAGTGTTTTTTTGCTCTGCTTTCAATACTCAGTCTAATTAGACATTCTTCTGTAATATTGACAGTAGAGAGATGGTGCAACCCAGTTTCCATATGGCCTTAGGGGAAGAAAAAATCTACTAACAAGAATAGAGCAAGTCAGAAACAATTGCTTCATTCTGTGAAGCTCCAAAATTAATTTTGATAAAATCAAGTTCTTTGGGTTTAGTTGAATGAGAAATACTATGAATCTGGAGTGTCTTCTGTGTTAGTTAAAAGAGCTGAAGGCATATGGCATTAAGGGACATTTTTCTTCACTTTCTTGGAAGCTCTGCTGGTGACCACTTTGGAGCTGTTTTTTTTTTTTTTCACTGAGAAGGAGAGAGGTCAGAGGCCCCCAGCGATGCCCTCTGGCTCCAAGATTGTCTGTCATGCTCAGTCCTTACACTTTGGGTCAGGATTCTCTTCATGCCATAATGTATTCAGACTGGAAGCGTCCAGTGTTAAATTTTTCAGAAATCTTCTGATGAATCTATGGTTCCAGGCAAAAAAGGCTTTTTTTTTTTTTTTTTTTTTTTTTTTTTTTTTTTTTTTTTTTTTTTTTTTTTTTTTTTTTTTTTTTTTTTTTTTTTTTTTTTTTAAAGCTTTGAAGGTCCATTCTTGGTTCAGTAACTGTGGGAGATGTTTCTTCTCTGTTGGTGTGGAAAGCTGAGGTGCTGGCTCCTCAGTCAGCACCTATTTCTGCACTGTGTAAAAGGAGTAACTAGAGCTGACATCCAGCGAAACAAGCTATACCGTTATCATCAGTGGGGGTTATTTTGCAGCTTAAAGCTGAGCATATGTTTAGGATTGACCCTTGAATGTGTGTTGCTAGAGAGTATTTGGATTTTGTCTTGTATGGAAAGTTGCATATGATTGTTTTTGCTCTGAAAGCTATGGACAGAAAAATACCATCAGAGAACTGGACTTAGGTTTTTGACTAAATTTTTTTTCTTACACTGATTTTTTTTGGAAAATTAAATAAAAACCAGGACAGTTCCCAGAGCAGTAGTTGGAAATCCAGTTTTAAGTGCCTCTAGATACCCACTGCGCAGCTGAGATCTTGTATTTATGAATTGAAAACACCTGCAAACATCGGGAAACACACATTTGTATTTATTTCAAAATCTTGCTAATACATTCTGACCTGCTATTTCATCTTCTGTTTAGAGTAGTTTCTTGTTTAAAATGTTTCAGAGAGGCTGACATATAATACTGATTTTGAACAAAAACCTTCTTTTAGTTTCTGAAGTTATATATGAGATTTTAATTATCTTTAGTATCTTAGAACCACTGAAAGTAGCATTTAGCTATTCTTAAGTGACATGTGTTTAGTACTTTAGTATTAAGGAAGAAATGCATCTCAAGTTTATTTTTTTTTTTTTTATTTTTATTTTTTTTTAAGGGAAACTTAAAGAAATTAAGCTATAGAGTGGCTAATGGAAGAGCTAAGCTCAGCAGGTTGTTTTCCTAAGGAGTGCAAAAAAGAAAAATCAATCTCTAGCATGACAGCCTAGGGGTTGTTAGATAAATGAGCCATATTACTGACATGGTAGGAAACTGCAGGTAGTGGAAAAAGACTTGGGGGTATGACAGCACCAACAGGGAAAGGTTTGTTTTACTTCCCTCATTTGTAGTTTATTCTGTAATTTCTTTCTTTTCAGGTGCCCCCTCCCCATCCCCAAACTGACCAGCTGGTTAGTTTACCAAAATGGTAACACTTTTCCAGTTTCCCTTTTATTACTCTGGGGGTTTCCCAATTAACTTGGCTATTACAATTAAAATAAATATTTTGAACACTAGCTAGTTAGAAAATACCATTTTAGGGAAACGTTTGACTAGATGATATTTTCTGCTTTTAGCTTTTATAGTTTTGAAATTAATGCTGCAAGCTTGTTCATCACAGGAAAAAGGTGAGCAAAACAGAATTTCTACTTTCAGCAATACTTGGTGACCTTTTTTCTAATTTTTTTTTTTTTTTTTTTTTTTGGCTTAGAAGTAGTCTTTTGCTTATTTACCTTAAACAATGTCACTGTTGTCAGATGCCCACATAAACTGAAAACAAAGTGCATCTTGGCATGTTTGGGCAGCTGAGCTTATGGCATCATTCTTTTAGCTAAGTGTCAGAATTTATTTTTACAAGCATTTCATTTTCTGTGATTCTGTGAGTGGTTCCGTGCCCCCCTGAAGTTTGTCCTACGTGGAATCTCTGTGTGGCAAATAAATTAAAACTTACATTTTATGGCATATTCTATAATTGTTTGGACTACCTGCTTTGGCAGGGAGACTGGTTTTGCACCTGCTCTCTTGTATATAGGAAGAAGTCAAGAAATTGGCCGCTGATTTCTTTCCATCTTTGTCTTTCCATCCTTGTTTTCCCTGGTGGTCTTGCTTGTTTAAATACACTGAACTGCAGCAAAGGGCTTATATTGCAAGGCTTAATTTCTTTTCCTGAGTTGTAGGAAGAAGATGCTAGACATAGGAGTGCAGAGGTCAGGGAGAGTGTACAGAGAGGATGGTAACTGTAAGAGTACTCTTCCAGGGTATGAGGATTTAATTGTGAAAGCTGACAATTATATCAATTTTAGGGTATGAGAATTATGTATATAAATGAGATCTCACATTTATATTGCAATAATGATAGTGAAGGTCAGTGTTTCCTCATTCCCACTGTGCTTTTCACCCTGCCGTGCCCCATAAAAGTCATTGCTCTGTTAACTGGAAAACATACGGCTACCTAATGCATCCGAATACGCTGTAATAGATTAAAACATGAAGCGGGGAAAAGTGTTACATATATGCTCGAAATACTGAGGGAAATAGGAGTTAGGAGGAGTAGTTACTATATCTAAGCTTGGCTTTTGGCCAGGACACTGAGGCAAGTGCCGAAAAGGAGTGCTGTGGAATTTCTTCTTGTTAATTCCTATGCTTCCTGTTGGTGGTTAACATGGTTAGGGAAGAAAATTCTTGTTTTGTGGGTGAAAGAGAGACAGGATGAAGATATGTTTTTTGATGCAAGTTGCTCTTTGTAAATCAAAGCCAGTGGTTTTGTTATTTTTAATAAGACTTGCCACGGAGCTCTGAAAATTAGGTTTTAGATAAGTATATTAACTTTAAGCCCTGGAACACTAGGAGCTCAGAGCTTGTTCTGTGGGAAAAATGGAAGGTTCTTCCTTCCTGTTAGATTCCAGAGCAGGTGAAACTGCAAGGTGATAGATACGCTGCTCACCTTTTTTCCTAGCAGTACTTGGTGCTAGGCCTGTCCCAGGCTTTGGGCCGGAGCTGTGATAAAGGTTTCAGTCATTTTCAGGCAGAATTTTGACAAATTCTTTTGTCAGGGAGTATCATTGTCTTTTATGACACTTTGTCTTCCCTGCTTCTGGAGCGCTGCCCGTATGAGTCACAGAGCGTTCCTGGGCGGTGTTCTGTTAATTACTGGGTAAATAAAATCCATGTCCCTACCACATGTGGATTCCAAAGAGTTTCATAGAGTGTAGAAATATAAAATGGCAACAATTTTTGTCACAGCTGAAAATGATTGACCTTGAAAAAGTATAGAGGCTGAATGATTAGATCACAGATGATAATCAATGGTATGTACTTCCATAAAATGAAGAAGCCTCGTTTCTGATATAGTGATATATCTAGCCTGGTGCTGATCATCATTATGTTACTGTAAATCAGAAGCAATCTTGGTAGAGAAAAGGTGTGATTTTTATGAAATATGTCGAAGAGAGCCACAGGAGTGAGCCTTGTACTTATTTGAAAGTGCTTGATGGTGTCATCGAAAAATGGAAAGAAACCTCTGCTTAAAACACGTAACTCAGAGCGTGATGATGGTGGTCTTGGTGTGAAAAAAATAGTCAAACTTGGAGGAAGCTTCAAGCTTTGTTGGCGCAAGAACTGTTCTAAACTCATTCAGAGCTGTTTTACTTTCTAGACTACTAAAATAATGTTAACATCTCTTCAGATGTGGTCCAAGTTGGTTGAAGGGGTGGTTAAACTTTCCAGGCATTGTAACTCTTCAGTGATTTGTGAATACAAAGGCCTTCTATTTCCAGGCTTTTTAGACCTTTAATCTTCACAGGCCCAGATGTTCAGGCAGAGTTTTTATACAAAGAACGGAAACCCAAATCATTTAGGCTGGTAGTATTTACACTTACCATGTACTGTAAAATTCAAATGGTTTACTACATCTCTGATTAAAGGCTTCCAAAATGCACTGAAGGATTAAAATAGCAGAGCGTGCTAACGGGGTAGACATGTACACATTGTGTCATGATGTTTTGTTTGGCCTCTGCGCCATTTCTCTGCAAGCTGTGAGAGATGAGTTATCTGCAAATTTTTAGGGGGTTTTGGTAGATTATTTTTAACTAACCACCAATGTTCCACAGGTTTTTTGTAAGAAGCATTTAAAATATGGCTGTTCCAAGTGAATGTCTATAAAATGAACTGTAAAGACTGACTGCTGGGAAATTATTATGACTGTGTATGTTTGGCCTTTATTGGAAATCAACTGGGCTAATATTGGAAGAATATTCCTTAAAGTGATTTGAATGGTGAAAGAATTAGGCCACGTTCATAGATATGTTTATAATGCTGACAGGGAAGTACTCTAATGTTACACTTGAACAGGTTCAAAAAACAAACTATTATTTCTTTACCCATTCAAAGTTTGGCATGCTCTACTTTGACCGTCGAGTTCAGTTGCAGTTTCTGTGTGTCAGCCTGCTTTCATTTTCACAGTCTTCGAATCTTTAGAGAACAAAAACCAGCTCTGACTTTGTGAGACAGATCTCCAAGCTGTCTGAAGCATCATGAACTTACATTTGGAATACTGTGGGCAGCATTGCATCATCATGTCAAAATGTAAGAGTGGAAAAGATCCCAGGAATGAGAGAATGAGGATTATCTGTATTCTGGCCTGCTTTTTCTCACACAGAGAGACTGAATAGATTAGGACTGTTGAATTTAGGAGAGAGATCACCAATCTGGATAGGATTCATAATTTTAAAACATCATGGTCTGGAGAAAGCAAATACAGGATGATTATTCTTCATTTACTGCAATATAAAATATTTTGGACACAGCATAAAATTATGAAGTAGCATGCTTAACGAGAAGTAGTACCTTTTTTCAGATAACGTACAACTACACTGTAAAATTCACTCCTATAGGATATTTTGGAAACCAAAATTATAAATAGGTTAAAAGGGGGATTAGTTGTATTCATGGAGGTGAAGTCTATTAGTGGTTATTAAACACAACTCTTTGCAGAGGGTCTGTGGAAGGGAAAATGTCTCCCTGGGCATCTGCTGTTTCTTACACTGCTTTTTAAACTTTTGCTGCTTCTGCGCAGTTAGAAGCATAATACTAGTTAAATGGGGCTTTTGATTTATCCTCTTTTTCTACTTTTATGAATGGTTCATTTGCATGTCCACTGAAGTTTAATAGGATGAAGTATCCTACAGTATTCTAAAATCAATGTTTGTCATATCACGACTGCACAGTCAGTTCTCCTCTTCGTGCACAACTAGTTATACTTGAAATACTTGTGGCTTACAGTTCAAGTGATATTTCCTCTTCAGGGACGTTCTCACATAATATAGTTTCAACAACTGCTGCTTAAATCCCAGGATGTGGATATTATTTCTAACTTGTCTGATGGAGGTGGTACTAGAAATTTGCATTGCATTTCAGTAGGTGGTATGTTGAAATTCTTGATTCAGGATCAGAGTGATCATATGTGTTTGCTGTGTTGTATGAATCCAAGAGAAACTGTTTTTCTATTTTAAATGCAGAGCATATTTTCAATGCAAGCATACGGTCATGTTTCATTTAGTAAGATCTAAGACTGTCATATAGTAAAAGTGGGAGAAATCTCAAGACTTTTCATAGAGGACTCTAGCTACAAGAATGACAAGTATTAAACAAATATTGCATTAGGCAAAGCTCTAACAGAGAAATAGTCTACGTAAAAGCTACTAATTCTGTAAAATAATCTTAGATTTCAGAAATTTTTAAAATTTAGAAATAAGTAAAGAATATATCTGCTTATTCATTCCTCTTGTATAGTCTATTGTGTAAATTCAAATAAATTAAAAGTATTATTTGTATATTATTTGTAATTTTTTTCATCCAGTGAGTCAGAGGTTAGAGGTGAAATTTCTGAATTTTTGTCATTCTAGATGTTTTCTGCAGGTGCTAACTGATAACTATACAAATTAGGAAGGTGTATTTTTACTAAGTCCTGGTAGACAAGTTTCTAAGCATCTGAGTGTAAAATTTTCACTTGCTATCCTCTCACACTTTATACCTTTCTTTTGTCTATCCTGTTGGAGTAATGAGCATTAGTGAACACTGAAGTGGTTCTATGTAATGCAAATATTTTCATATTTTACATCAGGAAAATTACAACCTGTCAGCAGAGTCGGTTCTTGCAGGAATGCTTTCATGCTAAGTAGTTTGGCATCTGCAAATAGTTTTTTATATTGTACACAGGCAACTACTGGGAGAGTCTAGAGAAAGAAGCTGAATCACTGATGATATAAAAGGTAATGCTGTAAAAACAGGTGAATTTAGTGGATCTTGCAATGAGCTGACAGCTTCTGTATGATATCAGAAACTTGGCTCCAGATAAATTTACTGTCTCTTCTGAGTACATGTGAAGTACATAAGCCAACTGCTGTCTTATAAGTAACTGACACATTCCACAGTGAAGCCTGCAAAGGTCAGTGTCGCGCTATCTGCCGCTAAAAGGGACAGTACAGTAATCCAGAGGAGCTTTAGTTAGCTGATGTTTTTTATTCATCAGCACAAGATCTTTGTTATAACAACATCCACTGTTAACTGGTGCGATTGTTACAGGATTCGGCTCATCAGTTAGTAAGCAGGAACTGGAATGGAGTACAGTGCTTGTTCCAAGAAAAAAAAAAAAGAAAAATAAAATAAAAAGCTAAAATACAATGAAATAAAATTAAAAAAAAAAAAAGTTGCTATAGTGTTACCATACCCTGAGTATACAGGGGACTCTCAACCTTGCAAGGAGTGAAAAATGCATGCTAGTGTTTCTATCCCCTGAAAATATGAGGGGCACTCAGGCTTGTGAGGAGTCACCTTAGCCCAGTATCCCAGGTTAAGGGGAGGAGAGGGATACTCACATCACGATCCAGCTGAAGGAGTTGTTCACGTGATGTTCCTGATTCCTGCTCAGCTCATGCCTGCTAGACTCTGTCCTTTATCCCCTTTGGAAAGGAGTACATGCCTGTCCTACGGTCACCTTCACAAGGTGGGCCTTCCAGTATCTTCAGGTGAGTTTGGCCCCTTATTGGGCGCTTTGCAAGCGTATCAGTTCTTTAGTGAGTTGGGTCTTTCTTTGTAAATGTTAGCAAAGTGGGACCGTCCTGCCTCCACAGGGCTTGCCCCTTCTTGGGGAAGGCACCCAGAGCCTCTCCGTCACTTTTCTAATAGACTTTTCTGCCATCCCTGATAGGCTTTTCTACCACCCGTATGTCATGCTGGCAGAGCTCGTGCACTTCAGCAGTTTTGTTGTGAACTTTTTTTTTTACTTGCCCATGGCTCTGGAGCTGCAGCACCAAATTTTTCTCTTCAGAAAACCTGGACAAATGAGAACACAAGCAAGGTTTTAAAGTAAATTAAAAAATTCTTGATAATCAATGTTTCTGATCAAATCAAACTCTGATATGTTGAATTATGGGCTCTGTGTATGTGTATATGCATACATATATAGTGGATATATACTATATATGCATGTGTATGCATACATATATACGTATGTATATCCCTCCCCCATATATCAGGCTGGGGGGGGGGCAGGGCAGGGAAAGGAAGTATATGGAATCTTGTGGATCTCATTCCAAAAAAACACGTGAAAAGAAGGTACCTAGGACTGAGTCCTATGCTATTTGTTACAAAAGAACCTAAAATGCTTGAGCCACTACTATGAATATAAAAAAAGATATAGAAAGGTGAGTGTGAGGAACTATCTACTTCTTCTCTTGCTCCTTCTCTATGCAGTTTGGAGCAGTTATAGTCTGGATGAAGGTTTATGGAAGTGCTCAGCAAGCTGACGTTTAATAATAGAACTCGCACTGACTTCAGACTATCCCTTCATCCAGTCAGATGCGAAGTGCGGAACCAACCCTTAAAAACAAACAATCCAGGGTTGAATGTATCTGCTGTACTGACTTGCCAACAAGAAATTCCCATAGTGCTGTAGGGATACAATTATTTCAGTAAAGCTTTTGTAGAAATCTTGAAAGAAGGTATTAAATTTATATCCTGGACAAACCTTTTTTTTTTTTCTTTTTTTTTTTCCTGTTGTAGCAGTTGCCTTTTTTTTTTTTATTCTACAGGTAAAACTAGTAAAGGAAGAGCTAGATCTTTATTTTTCTACTTGGTTTTGATGAGCTTATTTGAAACTTAAAAGTCCTAGAGGTCCCACGTATTTATACACTGGTAGAAAGATCAGATTTTATTAAAATCTATGGGATTTTAGGGATTTAGATCTCGTGTTTCATTAGCAGTGTATATTCCTTGTGCATTTGTGTGCATGAACTGAAGAAAGCTTATTCAATCTCTCATACCTGTGTATATTCCCTTTAACTTGGTTAACAGGACTCATCAAAGCCAATTTCAAAGAAATAGAAGTAATTTTCTAAGCAGTATTTTTATTTTGGTAAAAACAATTTGTGAGCGTATTTAGTTTTCCATTTTTTTCCCCCATCTTCCATAGTATTCTGGATTGTTAATGGCTTAGCAGAATATCAGTTTGTTTTCAGCCCATTTCTGGGTTCTCCTGGTTGTATAAGGCAGTGGTGCTACATAAGATAAACTTCTGCTCTTCTGAAGGGTATTACAGATTAGGTCCCCAGCCCACAGTAGCAGTATCTTGAAGAAAACATGAGAATTTACAGGTATTTCTGAAATAACTCACAACTGTATTCTTCCTGCTATAAAATTGCATGTTCCTGCTTGCAGGAAACAGAGCAATGAAGAGGCGTTTAGTATGGCATCGAGAGAGACATGAGGTCGCCTGAAATAGGTGGCAAGTAGATATGTTGTGACACGCTCAGTTAATCATACAAGAATGAGTAACTAGAAGCTAGCAAAATACAAGAAAACTGGAGGAAAAAAAAAACAAAAAACACAAAATGGTGCATAGAACTCATATGTAAAGAGAAAACACAGTTGCCTTGCAAATACCCTTCTGAAAATCTAACTTCAGCTTATTTTTTATTGCCAAAAAGACTGGAAGAGGTTTAGTGCATAACATTCATTAGGAAGAAGACTTACAAATTAGAAAATTTTTGTAGCAACTTGAGAGAGGCTAATGCAGAGGTAGGAACTGCGTTTGCGCCTGCGAAAGCTTGTTTTAACTTTGCCTACCATGTTAGTTTACTCAGCAGCTCCATCTGGCAAAATGCGTTGCCTCTATTTACAATTCTTGTTCTGCCAGATATTGGAGAAAAACCTACGCAAAAGAAAGAAAAGAACAGAATTATGTGATGAAATTAAGAGGAAGAAAAATAGATTGAATTTGTAGAGCAGGATACTGGTTGCTGATTCACTTGGAGTAGATAGAAAGCTTTTTGACAGAGCATTTGTAGTTAGAGTGAATATTACTAGGTGACCTGCAGAAGCAATCAATAATGACTTTGGGAATGTGTCTTAAGGGATCTCCCCCTTTTGCTGTCTGAGAGATTCTATGACATGAGTTGCTTCTATGATTTAACTTGGTAAGGTGCAAGATTTTCTTTATAGCTAGCTACCATGCTGTTTAAGAAATAAGTTTTAAAGGGATAATAGGAACGCACACCTGTGGGCATTCTCTGAATACCTAGTTCTTTTGAGAAAATCAGCCTGTTTGCAACCATGAGTGTTTTGGATTGCTTCTGTTATCCCCTTAGCTTTGAGGAAATATATCTTAGGGCTGTGTGAGAATTCCCTAATGGCCACAGAGTAACTTGATAGTCTTAGAACAAAAGGACTGGAAGTGACCTCTGGGTGCAGTAGTTCACCTCCCCTGCCTCAGGGAAGGATACCTCCTTATTCCTGATGGATATTCCCCATCCATCTTCTGATGAAGGTCCCAGATTCTCCTCGGGCAATCTATTCCCATGCCTCGCTTGCCTTTCTGCTAAGTAGTTTAATCTTTCTTAAACTGCCTGGAGCTGAGATCTGACTTTAAAAAGTGCACGCCCTGGGTTGTTTGCTCCTGAAAATCCCTTGCCTCAGAATTTTATCATCTCACATCTAAGTAGTTATGAGTTTGTGCCTCAGTATAAGGTATGTAGTTCTTTTGGGTTAGTCTTATTATTGTATTCTAATTTGAATAGCTATATTAAACTATGGTATGTCTAGAAGTATTTGCTGTGAAGATTAAGGTGCATGAAATTACATTGCCTTCAGTCATTAAAAGTACAATTTTATCTAAAACAATTCTTGCTACATTGAAGTTTGATAGCCAGGAGGCTCTCTCTACAGCAGGTCGACACTTGTCGCTATTATATCAGTTTCTGTTTCTATACAGGGAAACATTTCTTCGTTCAATAGTGATTTCAGTTGCTGGCAGTCTAATAGATTTTAAGTTGTCTCCAGGAATGCCTTTGGCTTTAAAAAAAAAAAAAAAAAAAAAAGAGAGACACCAAGACACTAAACCATCGTGAAAATGTTTATGAAATAGTCCAGAAAAATGAAACCTGATCTTTCTGATAACAATGGACTTGTATTTTATAAGTGAATTTTATTGCAAACTGATTTCAGACCAGAAGAAACATAATGAATGAATATTTTTGAATAACAGTTATTATTTCATATCTGTGGCAGAGTTTAACCTACAGTTTGTGTATGAACAGTGAGTATTCACTGAGAAATTGCAAACTGAAGAACGACTCGTTTATTTGGTAATATTGTGAGCCAGTGGTATTCTCTTATTGGATATGAATGCAAATATAACAGCAGAAACCAATACCTTGTTGCATATTATTTATAATTTTGGCATTATGTGGTTATTAGGTTGTACAGGCTATTGAATTTAAAAGGCTGATGCCAAATGGGCTACCCACAGAAAAAGGGCGTATTAAATACAGAGACATCTGCTCCTGTTTTTGAAACAACATTGCAGAAATTGGGAACATATTACATTAATGCAGATGCTTTTTATTATTCACTAGCTATAATTAAATGCAGTTTTTTTCTGTGGTTGGTGATGAAAGAGTAAGAGCAACCTCAGAGGGGGGAAATGTTTTAAATTATGTAGACCACAACTGACTATTACGCAGCAACACCACAACCTCTGCTCTGGCTTGCGTTTTCATCTTGTAATGGTGCATTCAACCCGTGTTTGCAAACCACATTCCAGCAATGCTGCTGAGTGTTTGTAGCTGGCCAAGCAGTTCTGTGTGCTCGTGAGCTCAGGTGCTTTGCCGCTCAGCTGGCGACCGCTTGTGTAACATGTGACTCCAGGTGGTTCTCTGAGCAGGAAACCATCCTTTGGAGGGGTAGAAGCAGCATGCAGAGAGATGAGGCTGCCTTTCCAAAAGTTCTTCTGAGGCACTAGAGCAGGGCTGGGCAGGTATGGTAAGCAAATGGTTGTGGATTTAATCTCACTTAATCCCTTTATATTTCATAATTGATATGTGTGTGTTGGTACAAAGGTTACTCAGAGTACAATTTCATGAAGCTATTAAAGGATGTTTGTGTAAAAGAGTAGTGCCTGCTAATAGCCATGAGAATTGGGTTTGAGAAGCCTGCTTTGACTTATGATTCATCCAGCTGGAGAAACAGAACAACAGAAGAACTACATGTAATTAAGAGTCTCAGATTTGTGTGCTGCAAATTCCAGCACTCTGCCCAATGTGAGGTACTGCAAAATCCTGGCTGCAGCCCACTCCGGGAATCGCTGGAGCTTAGAGCAGCAGTCCCCAGGAGAGGGGATGGGTGGCGGCAGTTTCCAGTCTGCCTTGATACTGCCAGCTAGAAAGTCAGAGTGTTTAAACGTGTTTAAGGGGTTGACTCCCATTAGAGCTGTAGTCCCTGCCTTTTCTAATCCCTTCTACCATATTAAGTGCAAAAAGCTTAGTCTTGGCGGATAGTCTGTCTCTTTTTTTTCCCTGTCCTGCTATATCATGAATCTGGACTAAGTGATATTAAATATGCAAGACTAATAACTTACCTCATCTTACTGTTAATGAATTTGAGAGTGATTTCTGTGAATGTAGGATTAGGTGTGTCATCTTTAGTAGTTCTATCCTTGAAATACTTTTTGAAGAGCACTAAGAGGGGAGGAAAATCAGGGATAGCGTAGGAGTTAACTACTACAAGTATTTTTGGCGTGTTGGAAATCCGCCTGTCCTCTTAAAAGTTCCACCTTATTGGGGGAGTTCCTGAAATGCGAATTGCAGCCAGCATTTGCCGCAAGCAGTTTCCATGGTTCAGGCGTTGGAGCGGAGGAGCCACCAGTGTCTCTTGACCTAAATTGTCACTAAAAATGACTTTACCTCCTAACTATGTTTGAAGTAATAGTTTTCCATCTCTGAATTTCTAGCTTTTGCACTGAGCAGCGTTTTTCATGCTGAGGAAATCCGTTCCTATCTAGACAGTCCAAAACTAGGTTTTGGTCTGATGGTTCTAGGAGACCCTCCTATACCAGCAGGCTAGACAGTCATGGGAGAGGGAATGAGTAAGAGAAGCCACTTCTTGCATAGCTCGTTTTCACTTGCTGTGACCACAGAGTGAATGACTTAGAGAGATATTAGTGCTGTCTTTGTATTACAGCATGAATTCCAGTTCCTAATTCAGGTGGTTATGTCTGCAGGTTCCCCAGAGGATAGAGGAGCAGCACGATGCACCTGAAGATAGTGGTGCAGGGATCCCAGGCGTGTGGGGCAGCTGGGGCCCCTGGTCTGCCTGCTCGCGGAGCTGCAGCGGGGGGGTGATGGAGCAGACGCGGCCCTGCCTCCCCGCCTACTACCAGGAGAGGGGCTTCCGAAGGCCCGGGCGGCAGTTCCCAGCCTCCGAGAGAACTCTCGCTCATCCGAGCTCGCGCCACCGCGAAGACCCGCTGACTGCTTATCCTGGCCACGTCATTTCTGCCATCCGTACATCTGTGCCACTTCACCGAAACGAGGAGCAGCCATGGGCTGGCCTGCGGGCACCTGTTTCTTTGGGAGGCCACAATAACAGCCACCTGAGCAGAGGAGCATTAAGAGGCAGCAGGCATTCTCAGTCCCAGAGGCATAACACCAGGCCAGAAAAGAGGTACAGTGTCTACATTTTATTCGTGTTATGAACCTTGCATCTAAAGAATGGCACAGAGGCCGCCCAGACGCCCAGAGTCTTTCTTTTTTTTTTTTTTTTTAAATTTATTCCAGCAGATGGAAATTCTCTAGTGCTTCCCCTCTCAGCCCTTTTGGAACATATTTGGAGTGATTTTTCTGAGGGGAGTTTTAAAAACAACAACAAATGTTGCCTTTTACTTCTTTAAGATTATTCGGCAAAATCAGTCAACCATACTTCTCACATCTAACTGACCCAAATAAAAAATAAATAATAATAAAAAAGTTACTTTGAGGCAAGTACTAAGACAGCAGGCTCTGAGCCTCTCAGGAAACTCTCTCCTTCTTAAAGAACCTTTAAAAATTAGAATTAACCTGTTCTCCTCCTGCTTGTGGCAGTGAAGTGTAAACTTCAAAGGGTGCTTGGAGCAAGCTGTTCAAATGTTGATCTTTCAGGGTATTGGCAATTTCCTTTAATTACAGTTTCTTTTCCCTTTCTTTCAAACCCTTAGAATTGGGTAGTTTAGAACTTTTGGATATAACTTTAATATTGCACTGATTACCCTATAAAATTCAGAGACTGACAGAGGTAGGTTTTTAGTAGTATTGTTAACATGACTACATTGGGGCAAACATATTTTCTTTTTCTGTTTTCCTACTCAATCTTTTACTGTGACGTTTTACTTCTCGCCAGTGTGGAGTAACAGATACAAGCTGTAGTACATAGCTGAGTTATGACTATACTGGAAGCCTGGCCTCGAACTGTCAGCACAGTCATGCACAGGCTGCTTGTCTGGCCCCTTGGCACCTCCAGCCTCCCAGGGAATCCCGGCCCTGCGCTGGCTGCTGGCACCACCGGTCTCCCTGACCCAGGCTCTGCCTTGCTGCTCTGGTGGCCTCTGCAGGCCAGGGGGGACGGGCACTCTGTGAAGCAACTTGCAGTTAAGGGCTGGAAAATGGGTGGGCAAGGAGCAGAAAATAACACTGACATGGTGCAGAAGAGAAGCTACGTTGCTAGGAGCCTTGCAATATGCGGTGTAAAAAAGATTGTATTGTCTGTTGTGTCTCTGCTTTCCTATATGACAGAGATCCTTTTGCTTTTGACAATTTCTGTACTTACCTAAGCCAAGTGAAAACCACTGCATCACCATAGACTTCCCCCTTCTCCCCTTGGCAAAAGATTATGGATTTAAGGTCAACCTGAAGTATGAAGCCTATTTATGTAATGAGTAATTTCCATCTTGCCTTAGGAGGCCTCTGGTGGCTTAAAAGCTTGTTGTATTGCATAACTTTGAGATACTTTAATAGTAATTGTAAAAACAGAATGAAGACAAAAATGTTGCTTGAAAATGAGACGTAATAGAATGTAAATTCAGGAAGCTATTAGACTTTTCAAAGCCCAGATCATTTTTGCAAAGGTTGTTACTGTACATACCAGTTATGTAAAGTTAAATTGAAAATATAAGCTACTATAACTATGATTTTTATACTGTAGAATAATCTTCAGTGTTCAATAAATGGGTGTTATTAAGAATTGGCCTGAGGCTATTCAGAAAAAAAAAATAGTTTGAGGCTCTGTTTTCCTAATGTATACAGGGAGTGGAAAGTTCTGTGAATATTCCTGACTAGTGTATCAGGCTTGATATAAAAGTTCTAGTTTTACCAGGCTTCCCTAAAACAATAGAGGAAGGATTAAGATTTGTGACTGAGATGAGTTTGCCTTTGACAGCATGGTAAGATAAAATTGGATGGCTTCCAAGGCAAACACGTTTTGACAGCAGTGGAAGTCCTTTAAAGCAGCAAAACATATTTGTATCTTTTAGCAGCACGTAGAAAAGTTTTCTGGCTATTTCCAGGCTGCTGACCAGAAAAGCAGAAAAAATGGGAAATGTGAACTCTCGATAGCTGAATGCATTTAAGCTGATAGAGGTTTGCTGTTAGAGGTTTACTGATACAAGAATGGAAAAAACAATCCTGAAAAAGTATAGTCAGACGATTTTAAAAGTTGGTGAAGGTGAAAAGAAGGCTTAACTCAGAAACTTCACAAAGAGATTAGTTATGATTTTTTGAAGAGAAAGAAATATGTGTTTGAATATCAGGGTTTTATTGTGGTATGTAACCTGAGAAAAAATCACTTGAGATATTGCCGAGGTGAAGGGTTTAGGCATGGAGCAATAATTATTTCCACATACCTTCTATGGTGGGAGATGGCTCCTCTGTCCCCTATTACTGCTTTATAGCCAGGGTACCTGCACAGGATTCCTACAGTAAGAAGCCTAACTGCAGAAGAAAGATTAAGTCCTCGCCTTTTCGTCATTGTGCTTTAATATTAAATTAATAATTTAATTACATTTTAATTAAATTTAAATTTTAATTAAATTAATAATTAAAGGAATCACTCACTGGAATGAGGATGGAGATGCACAAAAAAACCCTGGATACTTCTCTGGGTTATCTACTTGGAAGTGAAGGGAGCTCCTCTCAGTGTTGAAGAGCTGAGTTCCCATCAGCACTACCTAAATATTTTCAACCAGATAAAATGTCTGCAGCATACAATAAGGACAAACATGTACGAAGGGCTAATGTAAAAATACCAAAGCAGTTAGGCAGCTTTAAAGAGTCATATATGGAAAAGTAATTAGGGCTTGCAAAAGGATAGCAAATGGTTTAAGAAAGCAAACAAATCTCCAAGACCTATCATTCATGGGCTATTTTTTAGCATTTGTTAAATGTTGCCTTTTCCTATTCTCTGTTTTGGTCATGCAAAAGACAAAGCTCCAATTTTACATGCACATGGTGCCTTATGCTCCAGGTAGGATCTGTTTGAGTGTGGGGCTCACCTATTGAGAATCACATGTGCAGACCCTTGTTCTTTTTTTCGGGTTTGGTTTCATCTATCCCTGACTGCTGCTAAAATGCCAATAATTGCCCCCACCTCTTTCTCCACGAGTGGGTTTTCATGATAGAAACCAAACTTCTGGGTGCACATCTGGGAGTGCTAAGTGTGCTTTGGGCTGCATTGCGCACCAGCATATGTGTTTCTTATTAGGGGAAAGAACAATTTCCATTTGTCGCCAGAATAATGAAATAAGTGAAGCAGGCTTATATAAAAAGTTTAAAGAAATATGTTAATAAGGAAAGGGCTTCCCTAAAGCTCTTTTAGTATTTGGAAGAGGAATGAGAGGAAAGATTTGCACTGAGGAAATAATCCAAAAATCAATGACTTCTCACACTGCAATAGCTCTGTGGTCTTTATTCTGATGCCAAAGCTGGCGTGAAAGTCTGGTGTGCTGTTTTGCACCCTGCATAGGGTCATCTCGCAGATGCAGAACATTTCTATGTCTGTGAGCAATGGAAAGGAAGAGGGTATTACTGAATGTCAAAACAGTGGTTCCTTTCTGAAAGTATTTCTTTTGCCCCCTTTTATAGTTGCTTTGACCAGCAAATGTAGGTCATTCAGTTGGCAAGCTTAAAATTATCCTGTAAAGGAACAATCCAGTTGTATTCCTTTAACTGGTGTAAGCACCGTTAACTGCATGCTCTTAGGTAATTGCTGTCACCTCTTTAATTCGTTCCAGTTTTCAGAGGTGGACAGATGTGATTGCTGGCCTTCCCAGTTCATGAAGGTAGTATTTACTCAAGTACTCAAGCTTTCTATTTATTGGTATGGGTGTTTGCTTTTCTTAATAATTGGAATGGAAACCCCGCCCAAGTACTTGGCCGTCCATCACTGCTTTCACTGTTTCTCTAATGGAATGAAAGGGTGATGCATTTTAGCCCAAACACTGTAGGGGGTGATGGTTTGTATGCAAGGGAAAGGCAGAGGGAGAAGGATTTGATCCTTCTCTGAAGACAGCTTTTCTAGAAAAGTCTGAGACCGGCACTAGTCTATCAAAGAATTTGTTTTGGTAGCACTCAGAGGGATTTGAAGCCATATGAGGAAGAAGTTTATTTTCCTTCTGAATAAAATTCCAAACAGGTTCTAATAGCAGTAGAGATCTCCGTGTGAGGTATTTCCTGGAACAATGAATAACTAACTGAGGTTGTTCTGGCCTCAGGTTGACTTTGTGCTGTCCCACCTCTCATCTGGTTCTTAATCTCTGTAATATGCTCTGAATCTCACTTATTATTGCCTAATTAGTATTAATTTTATTGTATTACTGTGAGCACAATTTGAATGGTACTACCAAAAATAAAAAGCTAATGTGATACCACAATTGCAAGCCACCATAGAAGCTTTTTTAGTCTTATTGCTGAACATTAAAACCCTTTCTGAAGTGGGATGACCGGGGGCTGGGAGAGTAAATGAGAACACTGTTAGCATTCAGTCAAATGTGAAATAGTCCATTTTACTACCATTATACCAATGAATTATTACGTTGTCAGTAAGGGGCAGAAACACAACATTACTCCTGTCATAGTTGTGCTCAGGGGGAAGAGCATCCCGACACAATTATGTGATTATTTGTGATTATTTGCGTTGAATGTCTGTTGCTTCATCTAGCAGCTACATTGTTACATGATTCAATCAAAGGTGCAAAACTTGCTCTCTTACAATTGAGATAGCAAGTTCCAGCAAATTCCTTTTTTTTTTTTTTTTTTTTTTCCTCTCCTCCCTACTAATGGGAAAAGGGACTACTGGATTTGAATTCAAATTCTGGCATGCTGTCACAGTTTTGAAGAGAAATGACATAAATTATGTGATGCAACACCTGCTGTGAGATTAATAAAAGCTGACATAATAAATTTGTATACCAGCTGTATTAAAACTGTGCTCAACTTAGCTATCAGTGATGATCAAAAGGATGGAAAATTCCATTTATTAAAGGCCAAATATATCTATCTTGTATTAATACAAGCTACTGAGATCTGGTCTCAAGTGAGCATTTATTCAGTGTCCTATTTAATAAATTCTATTTTATCAGAGGGAGGAGTGAGCGGGGAAAAAAAAAAAAAAAGATTTCTTGTCCATTATATATTACAGAAATGAGGAAAGAATCAGTCCTGTGGTTTAATGCTCTTTCGCTATGGAGGATACACTTCTCAAGTACAGTTGGTTACTCTGTCTCTTCTGGCAGTTAAAATTTTTTAGGTCAGGTAAAGCTCTCATACTGTTTTGATTCTTCTACAGTATTGAATAGTAATTAATTTGTTTGTTTTTGTTTTGCTCTTTTTGAGAGGAAAGGGTGTTAGTGAATATCCACAAATCATAATGTAGTTACCAGTAGTTACTCAAGTTATCCAAAATGCAAACCAAACTCTTCAGTTAGTTGAATTGTTTTGGTTACCTCGATAACAGGAAAAAAAAGTAAAACGAATGCCTGCATTGCTTTAATTGAAGTGAAAGGTGCTGATGATGTGTGAATAATATACTATAATATGGCAGAAAAGTTTATGATGATGGTTCTACTTCTTTGTGTGTAATATATTCTTGAAAGGGGTAGCTTGATTTTCCTGTGACCAAGCATTTAACAAAGATAACCTCTTAACACCTTAAGGCTATTTTCTGGGTCAGTGAGCAAATGACTTGTATTTTCATAACATAAAGCAGAGTCAAAGGGCTCCCTTCTTTCATTCATGTTTAAGTGATTTTCTCCAGATTGATGTAAAGCTGGTGAAAGGTGAGTGAAAGGAATGCACAGGGCTCCAGTACAGTAATGAGAGGTGATACATAGTGGGATTTGCCTCAAAAGAGTAGGGTTAAGCAACCTGACTGTTAAGATCGCTGGCAATATATTCTCCAGGACCATCAAAATGTTCCTTTTCCTTAAAACTGTTACTTATGTCAGAATGTACTAAAATACCATGAGGTATAAACATACCACAACCTGGTTATGTCCAAGATGTTTTGTGACTCAGCCTTAAAAAAGCTGTGACTACGGTTGGCAGTCTTTTTTTATTTATTTTTTTTTTTTTTAAATGACGGCTTAACTGTGTGTAAGAACATATAAAACATGGGTCAACTTGAGAATAGCAGGAGGGCTAGAGAGCAAATTATTGAACAGGGGAGCCCTGTTTATGGAAATCCTTCTAAGCAAGGTGAATGTTTTGTAAATTGTGACTACGGACTGCCTAGTTTTCTTTTGTCTTGGCTATTTTTACGGGCTATGTTTCATTAAGCAATGATCACTGATTTGCAAACTCTTTTTTTCTCATTCATTTAGTTTCCTTTCTTTTTAAAAAATATGCTTAATGCAGATGTGTTGCATCATATCAGAAGAGGAAAGAGAAAATAACCTGATGTTTTATGTGAAAGATTTTTATTTGAATTATAATTGAGCTCTGGCTTGCAATACTTGATAAATTATTAGTAATTACAGTTTTTGAACAGGATGTTGCTGGAGCCTTGAGCTATGCTTTGAAGGTATCTGTGTTGTTAAGATGTTGTGTTTGAACCACTTGAGTTTAAAAACTGTATTTTTAGGATTTGACTAGAAAATATCTACCTGAAAATTCTGCTACTGAGCATGAGAAGCTGCAGAGTTACCTGAGATGAGGAGTAATGTTGCACTGAATGAACCAATTTGCTAGGATATGTATTAGGGAAGAGTGAAGTTGGAGGGCTGAGCTGGTATCATGGCCTAATGCAAGGCTGACTGCCCTGCTTCTGAGCTGCGGGACTTGTCTCTTAATTCTAGGACAGTGTTTCTGCTCAAGCACCTCTCCAAAGGCTCTGTTGAAAGCTCCAAAGTCAACCTACATGTTGGCAAAATTAGGAGAAAGTGCTCAGTGTTTGTTTTAGATGTCGTTGAATATACCATGAGGAGATGGCATTGTCTTTCATAGTAGTTTTTGTTCTGGAGGTGTATTGAGGAATGGAAATAGTGTCTCCGCAGTTTATGGAATATTTTCTGTCAATGGAAATGTGTAAATCTGGAAAAACATCACTAAGTCTGTGATTCTTGAGCAGTTTTTCCTCTTCTCTGGTGAAGCTAGTGGCTCAAGGGTGTTACCTTAGGAAATGGAAGTTCCAAGAACATTAATAATTACTCCTTGAAAAATGCTGAAAGATTGGGAATTGAAGGTGAAGGAAACTGGCAGTTTCTTTCGGTTCATTCTAAGAAAACATTGCAAGAGAAGTACAGCAAGTCTTCTGTAATGTCATCAACAGGCCTTTTGCTGCTGATCCACCTTAACGGTTTTTCATTTGCAGCAGAAGCAGTAGAATGATACTGTGAGGCTGGTGTAAAACACATTCTTCAGTCTGTCTGACATCAGAAAAGAAAGAAAATGAGTTTTGCTTCAGGTGGAAGCAAGCCAGGGAACATCTGTTAAGAGAACTGGAGGAGCAATGTAAGGAGAAAGGAGGTAAAGAAGTGGGAAAAATAAGAAAGGTCTTTTGAAGAGGGGCTTTGTAACAAGCACTTAAGAGAACAGGCGGAAGCCCAGGAAATCTGTAATCTTGCTTGTGAGTTTTAAACATGCTCTGTATTCTTCAAGAAGGTTCAAAGGGGGTTTCTATGCAATGTAAATAACTGGCCTATCCGTTAGATGAAGTACTTCATTCTTAATGAAACTGAAGAACACTTAAGGTTCAAAGTGTTATTCTTAGCTCATAAACTCTGAGGCAGTGATAATACTTTTGCCTGTCAAGGGACATGTACGCCCATGGCTAAAATTGGAAAAAGCTACTACAGTGAAATACTGGTTCATCTCTTGAGATGTACTGTGAGAGCCCAAATCTCAGTATTCTCAACCATTTTATCCTGAATACGAGAGGAATCCTTAATAGACCAACAAGTGAACTAGCTAATAATTATGTTAAGATATGTTAGCTACAGTCCTTACACTAACGGCATGAAAACTGATTTCTGCCCTTCTCTGGGCAAATGTATTTTTGAAATCTGCAATGTATTTCACTTGGCTTGGGGAGAGGTGTCTTTGCGGGGATTCTGCTGAAGAAAGGAGATTGCCAAATCTGCATTAAACAGCTGTTAGGCCTCTACTTGAGATAAACACAGTAGGCTCTAGATGTCTGCTGGCTATGGCCTAGCATGAAATGCTTATTGCTGCTACTTGCCGTTCAACAGATATTTTCTATTAAGAAGTAATTTGCCTTCAAATGATAACTCTGTTCCTGACAGTACTTTCCTATCTGCTGTGATTGTCCGTATTATGTGCAGTCTTTATCCTGACTGACTGCAAGTGTTGCTAAATGCTACTTTTCCTCTTCTTACCCTCTGTTTCTCCTCTTTAATCCAGTAAAGATATAAGCAGCTCTTTATTATTGAGCACTTACTTGGTACTATGCATAGCGAGGTAAGAAATGATGCTTATAATATGCCAGCAGTTTAGCCAGGGAGCGTAACAGGTGATAAAGCTGGTGAGATTGGAGGCCTTTTCTTCCCTTCTGCTGCTGCTAATTCTTGAAAAGGTGTTCAGGGCCTTTGTGCATGCAAAATAGTGTAGAAAATTGCTGACTGGTGTCTTTTTATTAGAAGCAATTAAATAAAAGGCCTGACCTATATTAAATAGTTTTATTAGCATGACTGCATCAGAAGTAGCAGAAATCTGACTGACACAAAGTTAAACAGCCAAAAACCTTATGTAAAAGTAATTGGCATAGCATATGAGCAACTTGGGAGCATGTAATTTCTCCGCCTAATTTGGGTTGGTGTAAAGGGAGTAACTCTCTTGTGAATGAAAGAGATGAAGGATATGAACCCACGTCTCGCAGTCCTGGGTCAATGTCCTAAGTTGTGGAAGATGACAGTGAAGCTGTCGCTACTCAGCTGAGAACCGGGTCTGGACCCTGAGCAGGAAGTATACTGGACAAACTATTAAACTTTTGATTAAAAACACTCATTAACTGGTGATGAAAATTGTTGTATTAGTGGAATAGTTATGTTAATTTGTTTCAGCTAAAAAGTTGCTTTTGAGGAGTACTTTTTTAGATGGTATTTGATAGGTTAACATCCTAAAGAGTCCAAGCAGGTGCAAAAGGAGCATTGAATTAACATGACTGAGAAACACTAAACAATCCTGTGGAAAAGATGATCTGAGTTCAGCAGTTAAAATACCTTCCTTCCAGTTAAAATAAACTTCTTTCAGAGAATTATGAAATGACTGTGCCAGATTGCTTTTTCCCAGTACCTGTTTGCCAGACAGTTGGTGGTTTCTGTTCTCTGGGAGTTGGGTTCCTCTTGATTTTTTTTTTTTTTATTTTTTTTTTTATTTTTTTAACTCTATTGCATAGTTAAGTGAGCAGCAAAATACTGATATGTTAAATGCTTCAGGTCTGAGAGGCTAATGCTCATATTATAACACCAATGATTGACCTCTCTACTGGAGTTCAGCATTGCAGTTGTTCTCATGCTCAGTGTTTCAGCTTGTAGTTTTAAAGCTAAGTAAATCCATATATAAACAATATCTGCTCAATAATGACTGTGTTTAATAGAAGCAATCTGAAATTACTACTGTCTATTCAAAGAGGTTTTGTGAAAAGTTTATATTGCTTCATTTTTGTCTTAGATATATCAGTACAGTGCAGCATTTTGCAGGTTTGGGAAATATGTTAGAATCCTGTATGAATACAGCTATTTTGGGAGCTCTTGCACTGATGAGAATATTGGGCTGCATTCCTGCCCCCAGGCTCATGTAATTGTTTCCCAGTAATGCTGGGGCAACCACAGTTACATAAAGACAGGATCTAGCACCTTTCGGGAAAAACTGTGTCAAAGCTGTGACTAAAACCCAGGTCTTGCACAAACAAGATTTCCAGGGGGTTTGTCTGAGAGCTGCTGACTGGGGTTCACACAGTCAATGTTATTCCTGTAGCAACACATCCTCAACATCCTGCTCAGATGCTTTTCCTACCATTGCTACATTCAGAAGGATGAGTCTTAGTTTCCAGCATACCTGGACATGTACAGTTGACTGCTGTGAAGCTTCAGTCTAGTTTTTATCTGGCCAACTAGGAACAAGGCTCAGGGGATGCTCTCATTTGCTGATTCTTTTTTCCTCCTTAGCTTGTTGCATTACATGAGAATGACCTGGGTCGTGATACTGTGTAGGATGCTCTATATCTTTAGCCTAACAAAAAGTATAATGCAGGATTCTTCAGAGTAAGCCAAAAGGCAGGAGTTTCCAAACCCTGCTGTAGTGAGGAGTGAGTAATGCGGGTCACGAGAAGGGTAGGTAAGAACAAGTCCTGCTGGTAACTCAAAATTCCTCATAAGCCATCAGGGCTTGGCCTGCTTCCACCTCCTGCAAGTAGTTGCATAAAACAAATAGTGTTGGCAAGGTAGGTTAATTTCTGATTACTAAGTTAATGAAAGTCTTTATCAGATTTTTCTCCCCATTGCCTTCTGCTTCCCCTCTCCTCGTTGTTTTCTCCGCTTGTATGGATCTGCATAACAGTCCCATTGCTGTTGCTCTGTGTCATTATCAGTTCTACCTGATGTACCCCCAAAACACAACAGCTCATTACTGGCAAGCTTTTTTTATAGGGTTCTTAATTACACTGCAACAAACTGCATTCCTAATTTCTAAGGATGTTGCCAAATGTGAATGAAAGGCACTTTAAGGCAAAACAAACCACGTATTGAATAGTTTAATTCCAGACAATATTGGTTTAAATAAGTGCCTGAACACTGATAAAGATGTTAATAATTAGAGGTTGTGTGTTACGCTTTGTTTCCAGACATTTACATGTTGAAAGAAATGTGATGTTCCTAGCTACAAGAAGTTAATCTTCCATTTCATAGGAAGGGCATTCCAGTGAAATTCCAGATCATAATTACTGAACAACCTGAGCAAATTGAAACTTGTATTTTTAGTGCCACACTGTAAAGTTTTGAATTACTGTAGCCCTACCTGCTGTGGCAGACTTAAGGAAAGAGGTGAGGGCAAAGGAGAGAACTCATTGGTGAGCCTTGATGCTACCATGATCACTTCATCATAAGGGTCCGTCTTTCAGATACTATGCATGCTATATTTAAAACCATCATATGTCCATTTCATTATCTTTTTTTTGGTCAGGGAGTCCTAGCTTATATCAACATTTGTTCCGTGTGCTTCAGTTCTTTTCAATTCCCACTCATGATCTTGAGCTAGAGGTTAACAAATTAACAAATATCTGTCCTATATTTGACTTCTTCCTCCTGAGCTCTTCTGGTTTGCCAGGCAGTGGTTCCTCCGGGAGGATCAGATGCCGTATCTCGCTGCTTGTCTGTGCAAGATTCGTTTGCTAGCGTTCGTTTGCTGCAAAGAATTTGGTGCTGAGAAGGCTGAGACAGAGGCCTATTCCTACTGCTCCAGATGGCCTGCACATGGCATTGCTCGGTTTTGCTCAGTTTTCTTCTCATGTTGATGCCAAATGCGAGGGTCTGATTATAGATCATAGACTCCAACCCTAATTTCTGTAGACCTGCCACCCTCCATCCACCCCTGCGAGGGCGCTGGGATGCAGAATGCTCTTATCCGTTTCGGAATACCACCCCGTGCAGCCTGCACTCAGCACACTAAAATAGGGGAGCTCGAACTGCCAGGAGTTGTTGCCAAGGTTGTCCCTATATCAGACACCTCAATCTAATGCCGTCAGCTTGAGAAGAGATTTTCTGTCTGTCAGAATCATTAGAGGCTGGCGCAATTGAGAATAAGGAATTCTATCTGTTTTCCAGATAAAGTGAATTGCTCCAAAATTTAAATGCTTCATGTGAACCAAGACCTCAAAGTGTTTTTAAAGTACAAAATACAATTAGAAATCTCAAGAAAAAAATATTATTTCTTCCTTTTCGTTTTGTTCTTGCTCAGAAGTAAAGAGTTATGTTAAAAATGAGAAATGGCAGTGTCCTGGGGGACATTAATGGCTTGATCTGCAAAACAAACAAACAAACTGTGCTCATTTAAATCGATTGTTTTTAATCTTGACTTCTGAACAAGTTCCAGTCCATAAATCCTCTCAGCCTCCTTCCTTTCCTGTCCTTTCTTTCCTGAGTTTTTTTTATCCTTCCTTAATGCCATCAAACTATTCTGTATTTCTTTTCTCTATTGTAGCTTCTCAATCCATGTCTCAACAATGACCATCACTGTCACAGAGCACATTACCTGGTATGAAGAGCTCAAGAGTGCTAGCAAGTTACCTGCCAGGGAAATCAGCACGCTCTCCTCTTCCATCCTTGAGCCAGGAGGATTGATTAAGAGGCCAACATGTCCATAAAGCTAGAATGTTAAGTAAATGACTGCCAAGGTTTCCATGTAAGAAAAGAAGAAAATAAATACAAGGGGAAAAAAAAAAGCCCATAGAAATGCCTTTGATCTGTAGTTGTCTGACATCTGTAACATTTCAGTTTCTAGAAAATAAGTGTGTCAATTTATAACCTCTAGTTTTCACTGCAGTTCAAATGTATTTTATATATATTAAAATACATTTTATGGACAGGAGGAGAATGACCTTCTTTCAAGGGTGTCTCCCTTCCTGAGCTGCAAAGGTTACCCAAGAACAGCTGTGTTCACACATTCACATTGCTCTGAACAGGAAGAATTTTCTTCGCCAACTCCATTTCTTCAGACTGCAGCATTAGAAATCTAGGTCTGATGTGATGTTGAACTGTACAGAGTGACAAGGAAAACAGATGCAAATGGACTCGTTGGTTGCAGATAAAATACCAAGATTAACCTACCTGAACGGTGTGAACTGAATATGGTTTTATACATTTTGTGATTTTTTCCACTCCCAAGTTGGAACCGAGTTTGTGGGCTGCGTGCCATCCGTTGCTGTGGGAATGCCAAAGGCTCCCGACCCTTCCCCAGGGAGCATGTGCTGGCTGAGAGTGCTCCCTGCTGGCTCAGAGGCTGCCCGAGCAGGCAGCATCGCTCTGTGACCCTGCCTGCCTCGGGCTGCCCGGTCCTGCCTGGGTTGTCCCCCTGCACCGTTCTGCTGGCCCTGTGCTCAGATCTTGTTATTGCAGTACAGTGCCCCAGCAGCATTTCCCCTTCCAGCAGCCCAGGGACTGAGGAGTGGGTGATCCCTGTCCTGTTTGCCGACGCCATGCTCGGTGTAAGGTGCTCTCGAGCAGGGCAGCGACTCCGGGCTGTGCTGCAGGCGCCCTCGGAGGCTGCTGGAGGCTCTCCAGGAACACAGCTGTGGTGGCCTCAGCTCTTCCTTACCCTGGAACTTCCTATACTTCTAGCACGTGGTTTGTTACATGGGTCATTGCCCAAAATGTGGAGTAAGGAAAAATTGGTCTGTGTACCAAAAAACACCTCTGTGCTGGTATGCTGCTGTAGTAGAATGCAGTGAAAGGTGGCCTTATATCCCAACTACATAAACCTGGGGGCTCACAATTTATTAATTGAATGCATCTTTAATGCATACTTGTTTTTCTATTTGTCATTATTTCCAGGAGCCTTTTAGTAGTATTTTGATATTCCTCATCCTTTTTCTGTCTATTTTTATCTTTATTATCAAATGAAACACAGGAAACCTTTTAAACAGATACAAAATCTTGTTTAGTGATTTTTCACAGAAATTTTTGTGCATACGGACTTCAATTTTTCTTTTGTCATCATCCAAATCTGTAGAGTGACTTGGACAAAAAGTTGTATGTGTATCTAACTGCTTCTTCACTTATGAGTGAACTGTTCCGTCTTTCTCTCTCTGTCTTTAGAAGCAGAAGCAGAAATCCTATTGGCCCAGGAAAGTATGGATATGGAAAAGTGCCGTATATTTTACCTTTGCAAACTGATACTGGTCAGCAGCCTCAGAAACTTCGGAGGCAGCGACAATCATCAAGGAACCATGTATTTCATCAGAGTCCAAGTCTTGGAAGCACTTACAGCCAGGCAGCTAATCCATCATTTCAACATGGGAATCTTTATCAAGAAGAAAATGGACCTCAGGCTGGACACCAAGCCGTAGGACCCTCAGTTTATCAGTCAACTTCATTTCCTTCATCTCAAAGTTTGTTTCATAGCAGCGACTCAAACCATCATGGCTCTGCATCCCACCAGCTGGTTCAGCCTCAGCGGGCCGCAGCCATCGTGTGCATTGGCACCTACAAGCAGTATAAACTGTGCAACACAAATGTAAGTCTGAACTTGCTATATTCAGTTTTTAGCACAGCTCTTGTTTCCCTGTTGTGCTAGATGTTCTTGTTGTCTAGGACCAGAAGTGAAGCATTTATTTTATTATTTTTATTAATATTTTTGTAAACATGCTTTAAAAGTGTCTGGGAGAGTACTGAAAGAAGTAGTATAATATTACAGTTATCAAATTCCAGATACTTAGGAATTCTAAGCAGTCCCTATACATAATCAACATGTATGATTATGATTTCATGAAGGGAAAACTGAGTCACAGATGAGCTGAGCTTTTTCCATGTAGTAAATGAAAAAATGGAATTAGAATAGACTATATTATGAAATCTTCCTACTTCTGACTCCCCTAAGAAAAAGCTGGTCTTCTGGGTATGATGTTCAGTGCTTTGAACAGCATTTAGAGCCAGTATCCAGTAGTTCACATCACTACCATGATGCCACTTTCCATGGCACTCTGTGCGTTCTGTGATCAGCATCCAAGTTACACACTCTGATTTTTGGTCTCCTAGCTTATGGGAGTGAAAACCTGTTATATTTTAATTTTTAACGCTGTTAAAAATTACTTAATTCAAAAATGGCTGCGTGGAGCTCTGTGCTTTGGAGCATTCCTTCTGTGTGTGGGAGGCTAGTGAAGTTTTAATACTTCTCTGTATAAGCAATTTCCATTATATTAAAGATTTCAGGTTTTAGCTATGTTATTTCAGTATTTTATAAAGTACACCTTCATAATGTGTCTTATTTGGGCTCCTAATTTAACTTAATATTGCATACTTCAAGAATATCCTATTTGGATATTACAAGCAGGGTATTCTAGAGCTGTTTCAGTACGTTGATCTAACAGGCAGATGTGGTGCATATACGATTCTTAATCTGCCTGTTGCAGAAGCTGCTTCACTTACTGGAGGCCTGCACAGTGGAACGTACGATCAGGATAACAAAAATGTCACCTAACTTGGTGAGCGTCTTTTGCCTCTTAGTGTAGTGGTTATCACATTTGCTGTATTTATGCATAAAGTTCATGGATTAGCCTGGAGCAGCTGACTGAAAAGGCTTAGGTCTTTCGGGGAAGGTTTATGTCAAAGATGGTTAAGGACATTTTTCTGAAATAGATAGAGGGCATGAAAGAGTTACTTTGAGCCTCTGTTGCAAACTGCTGTTTTGGGGAGGGGAAAAAAAAAAGTTTCTGTTATTTTAAGGAAATGGGAAATGAACTTAGTGGGCATTAATTTGGAATGTTGTCTGTGCCGAATTTGGTCATTGGTGTTTTGGTGATATGCAAACATCCCAGGGGACAACACTCGAGCTCTCTATTTTTCCTAATAAATCTCTCTTTATGAGCATATCCAGCATTCCAGTTTGTTCAGTGCTTTGAAATACTGTCAAGGGAGTCTTCTCCCCGTGTGATTAGCCTTCGTTTGGGATTCTCATTTCTTTTCCATATGTTGCTTTCCTCATCTTCATTCCTACCTTTATTTTGTTTGTTACATCAATGCAAAAAGTTGAACAACATGTTCCATCTGACTAAGAAAGGTAACAACAAGGAAGGTTTTCCAAAATAAATTTATTTTCATGGAGCAAAAGCTGGGCGGAGAGGAAGTTAGGAAGGAGGTGGAGGAAAGAAAAATTCCCACCTGGCCTAGATGATGGAGAAGAAGAGTTTATAGATGAAACTTGGTGAAAATGACACATGGGATGGAGAGAGGAGATTGGGAAATTTTGAATTAAACAGTGGCCAGTCAGTGTGGCAAGTGGTCTGGCCATCCTCAATTTTTTTATTGGCAGTATGGGAACAGGAGTGAAACAGAAGAAGAAGAGAAAAAACAGAAGAGGAGAAAAAATAGGTGAGCATTCTGTCCTGCATCTTGACTGTGGTTGCATGTATCAATGCAGTTAAAAAGAAATCATCATTAATCTTACTTGAGATATTAAATAAGAAGGGAAAATTGATGTAGCTCCTTCTAGGCATGGAAATCTGCATGGTGATGTTCTTTAGTAAAATTCCTGTTAGCAAGGGAGAAGCTGTAGTGGGCGTTCAAGATTCTTCTCTCCCTAGAATGTGGTAATTAATGCACTTAAAGTTGCTAAGAAAATTTACAGGCATGAAGGCCAGAGGAGTACAAAACAAGGCTAGTAGTATTTGCTTGTTCTTACAATTAAGCACTTCTGCATGTGGGTTGGCTTTTTTTATCAATGGTAACATGTACCAAAGACCTTTCAGCATGTGGAGGAAGATACCTTTTCTTTTTCTTATTCTTTCTGAAACATAAAAACAAAATAAAACAAAAAAACTAAATGATTGAGGGGAAAGATTCTGTTGACTGTTATCCTGGTGTTTGGCTTCTCCTTCTTGACTCTCACCTAAGGGCAGTTAGTTAATAACAAATTAGATCAATATGTCTTGATCCATTAGGTCGTTTCCTCATCACTGTACATTTATTTTTTTTCATTAATTGCTGAACTTATTTTGCATGTCTGATAGCCTGATTCATAAAAGTTAAACTTGCAGATTTTAGTTAGTGAGAACTTCAGAAGTGCTTATATTTGTTCAGGTGTTTTTGGAGGTTACTGAACTGATTTTCTCATTGTACAAGTGGCTTCCTCTCTTCAGCATCTTGTATATATGTTTGGCATGTGCTGTCCTCAGAATGTACAAGTGCCTGTCACCTTTTCAGGCTTGAAACAAGCAGTAAGTGCCTGTCCTTCACATGCAAGCAGCACTCACTGCACACTACTCTTCACTTCCTGCCCCCCTGCACTGAACTAAAGAGAATTAGACAGGCTTGTGAATGAAGCAGACCTTGAATGAAAACTCGCTTGCACTGTTTGTCCCCATGACAAAGGAAATGACTCAAATTAAAGCATTTGCAGGCCACTTTTTGTTATTACTGCTCTCCTCTTCGGGAGTGTCTGAATGTGTGTGAATACATCTATAAATTCACTTCAGGCTGAGGTTGCTGGTGGAGCGCTCGCCAGCAAACTTCTGCAGTTCTGGACACCTTAGTTCACTTGATTTGCAGTGTAATTTGAGCAATGCAGAGTGCCCCTCTTTAAAGTCAATTTTATCTAGTTTAATTAAAGTAGTTTGAATTATGTTTTATTAGTAAAGATATTGACTCCTTTAATATGCAGTCCTTTTTGGTAAATGCAGACCAGAAAACCCTACCTACCTGACAGCTCCTTGTCTCCCTTGCAGTTCCCCAGTATCTAAACTGTGCCAAGGTGGCTGAGGGTGGAGGCGTGTGGCAGCCATGACCATTTGCATGCTCTGCTTAATAAACCTGAAAAATAAAGGCCATGTAGGTGGATAAGGTGAAACACAGCAAGAAGTACAGGGAATAGGCAGAGGAATTCAGATTTCAGTTTCACCATTAAGAGCAAAAGGGAACTAAAACCAGAACTGCTTTTTGCTTTCAACCAACTTTATATTCAGGTGTTTGCCAGAAAAAAAAAACAACAACAAAAAAAAAAACCCCACAAGCTGAAACATGAAAAGCTAATTGCTTGAAACTGAGCAGAATGTTATGACAAAATTTCTAAATGTTGGTCCAGTCCCATTCATAGTTGCCAGCTTGCCTGTTAGTTTGTAAGGATTAGCATCATGTCTCCAATTAGATGGTGCGGTCCTTCCCAGTATTTTATGTAATTGCTACTTATCAGGAAGTCACTTGTTTTGGAGAAGTATCTAGTTACGATCAGAAAACTCGTCATATGTACATACTAATGTCATTCTAGTAGAGTAGCTATGGAAAATCCAGGGCTCTACTCGGACATATACTCGTGTGTGTAGAGCATCAGAATGATACAGGAGCAGAGAAGTGAAGATCTGAAAAGATTATCTTTTGGATTTGGAAAGTGGTCTTATGGCTGAAGTGGAGTGTCAGAGACCAATTCTCAGCTCTGCCATGATGGGATAAATTAATATTTTGCATTACTTAAAGAGCAGTGGAAGTGGTAGTGATAATGCTAATCCTAATTGTGACTGGTGCAAGTTAAAACTTTTCCAGTGGAAGGTTTTTATTGGATAGAGAATCCTATCAAATAGAACTGAGATGTTCTGCAGGAAGGCATGAAGTTCTCTAGATAGTGCTGTGCTTGCGTATTGACGGCCCACAAAGGTGCACAGACCCTCCTTGCGGGCAGCCTCCTTGCATCTTGGGCGTCTTGAGCTGTTTCACCAGCTGGCTGGTGTTCTGCCCCAGAGCTTTGGACATTTTCCATTATGTAGGAAATGAAACATTTCCAGTGTTTCAAATTATAACAAAGGTGTGAGTGGAAATGTTTAATTTTGTATGGAATGGAAAAATGCAGTTTCCACACAGGCCTGTTCACAAGTGATGTGGGATGCTGCAAGGACAGGTTTATGCTTTATGTAGTTGGGAAGCTAGGATCCTGAGATAAAGACAAATATATACCTACCTATTTTAAAAGAATTATCATTATTATTATTTTTTAAATCAAAAATTTCCTCCTTATTCCCCCAAAGCTACGGTGTGGTTTGTTTATATTCTTTCTGAGATTTGTATGGAGTAGGCGTTTGGTATAAATGGCTAAGTGGAGTTATGATGACGTATCTCTTCCTGAGGAAATTTAAACTTATGTGAGGAATTTTTCTTTTGAACACTGCATGATTGAATGTGCATTTTGTAGTCTGACATTCTGTAGGTGTATAGGAAGCTTGTTAAAAGTGTACACAAATTTATATTACTTCGGTTTGGACTGAGATTGCTAAGACTGTTTTGATTTTTGCAGCAGAATTTCATAAATATCAATTAAAAATGCATTGTCTCTAATACAGATTTAATTTACTGAACAGCAGCAGACATACTGCTTGCTAAATGTTCTTTATAACTTAATCAGTTTTTCCATATATACAGAAGGATGACAGTTATCCTTAAAGCTCTTAGACCCAGTTTTTCCTTCGCATCTCTGCACCTTCAGCTTTATGCATCTTTGGGTTCAATGGCTGAGAACATCAGTTTGAAAATATCTTGTATTATGGAGGAGTTTTCAATTATAGATTTTTTTTTTTTCTATAAATGTTTATAACCACACTGCGTTTACTATTCTGTGTGGAGTGGAATGTGGGTGTTTAAATTAACGATCTTTTTCAGAGAGTTTTATAATTCCCTTTAGAGAATTATATTAGAGTTTGGTATTTAAAATTAAAATACCATTAGAACTAAGATGTATTGGGCTAGATTAAAGCAAGAGTAGACATTTGCTTTGAAAATGTAATGCTTCGTAAGCAGCTACTTTGAGTTTTCATGTAGTGTTACGTACTACATTGAATTAGCAAAGAAGGAACATTTCTAATTCCTGTAAGTTTTGTGCATATATTTGTGCCAAGCTATAATATTTACTGAAGGACAAATTTATTCTGAACGTGACACCGAGTCTCCAAAAATGTCATGAATGGAAATTATGTTTCTTCCCAGTGCCTCATGAGGTCCACAAAAAGTATCGTATCCTGCTGATAGCTATTGTGTATAGTAGAGCACTTCATTCATAGAGTCATGAGATCCTTGGCAAGCTTGGGAAGTACCTTGTTCTCACATGAAGCTTGTGCTGATGTGTAGTGCTGCAATGAGTGACCTCTGCCCAGACTGCCAGATAACAGATGTGCTCGTCAGAAAGCGACTGCTGCATTTGGGTTTTAGCTCAGTCACTCCGAGATCAGAATTTCGCAGTGGCTCTTTCAACTTCACAATGTGTATTTTCATGAACAAGTTCCCTTGCTGAGTTGACTTGTTCAAAAGGTAATGACCATTAGTACTTCAGTGTGTTGTGTTACTGCAGTGAACATGGAGCTGTTTTTTTTTTTTTTTTTTTTTTCAATGACGTTTGGTATGAAGCTTTGAGTCTGTTAAACATGTTATATGAGTTACATGGTGAAGTTTGAAAAGCATTTGCATACTGGCTGGAGCTGGGAGAGGCTGAGTTTGTGTCTATAAATAGCTGAAGATTCAGAGCCGTGTTTCTGTCTAGGAAAAATGCGATATAAAAACATTAGGAATCTGAAGGCATCAAAAACAAATTGCAAATCAAATGGCCCAACTTCCTCCTTAGTTGCTTGGCCAGCTATGTGTGGTAGGTTGGATTTAGCCACTGGAAATGTCTGAGGACTTACCTTTTTTTTTTTTTTTTTTTTTTTAAATCCTGAAAGAATGTAAATAGCATTCGTATGTCACAGAGGAGAGGAAGAGGGAAAAACACTTGCAGGGATTGGATCGCTTCATCAATTCTGAGTAGTAGCGTTAGCACTTCAAAATATTGTGCTAGCGATTCAGAAACTTCAGTCTGATGCTTGTTGAAGTGAATCAGTGTGGTTTTTTTTTTTTTTTTTTTCCACAGTAAAAGTTCTGCAGAATGATTTAGATGCATAGCGCTGTTATTGTTCAAAAATACCGTCTGTCTGTGTTAAGTTTTAAAGAGGAAACTAAGCAATGAAAAGAAAATTGCACTTTCAGAATCTCAACTTTCTAAAGTCAGATCGTTGCATTCCTGACATATTTGTAGATGTGTTTAATACTGTACTTTAAATTTGAGTAGCTGTCATTTATCAATATGCACAAGTGTTGTGGGAGGTATTTTAAAGCATTCCAGCTTGTCTTGGGGTGGGATTTTTTTTTTTTTTTGGTCAATTCATATTGACAAAAGTCTCTGTCTGAAATTCTGGTTCGTGATTATTCAATACTGCTATAATTTGAACAAGAAATTTGCTTTTTATTCATGTGTTAGTTTAATAGTATCCAGGTTTTCGAAGCAGAGGAAGTCGCAGATGTCTGGCAGCTTTGTTCAAGGGAAATCCCTTGAAATAATTTGCACGTAACTTTTTTTTTTCCCCCTTTTTAGAAGTTAAAGCTTTTTGTCCAAGCTTTTATGGACATTTGGTAACTATTCCCATTAATTACAGGGACAGAAAACATCTACTATCATATTTGTGTGAGCATAGATGAAAGAAGTAATTATTTTCTGTCATTTTTAGTAGATTAGTCCAGTATTGCTGATAACAATGAGCAAGTCTAAGGTGTGTCTGCAAGTCAGGTAGCTGGAAAATAATGTGAGTGGTGCTAATACAGGATCTTGCAGCACTGGTACTCTCTATGTGCTGCCAGTCCTCTTGGTGTGGAAGAAGTAGGAAGTACAGGAGAAGCTGCCAAAATTCGGCTCAGCAGATCACCCTCTCCTGCAGGACTCTAGCAGCACTATTGCTGAATTTCTGGTTTTGATTTTGGCTGTTTTCAAGCACATCTTGGAAATTGTGTCCTGAAAATGGTCAAAACATGCCAAAAGTTAAGAAATACAACTCTAGATTGCTACTAGCACCGAAGTGTTTCCTTACGTAACCAGGGAAGGGTTGAGTTGAACGATCGTGGCCCAAAGCTGGTCTCCCAGAGGGACTGGGAGTGGGAGGCTGGTGCAGACTGCAGCGGCTCAGTGAGGCCTTTCCCAGGAAATGCTGAGGCAGCTGCTCTCAAAGAGTGCAAAATTCAGGAATAATTAAAGACGTGGTGAAACTGAGCGCAAGGGAGGGGAAGGGGGGAAGAAAGAAAAGGCTGTGGTGCTTTATCTCTGCTTTGCTAGTACATCTGTTCTGTAGGGATCATCCACTGATATTGTCATTGTAGGATTTGATTTAACCTTCCCAAAGTTGCTGTGCAATGGCTAGATGTAATTCCTATTGTAAGGAAGGGAGCTCAGATGTGGAAGAATGAGATTTAAAAGAATCAGTCAGTTTAGTGCCCAGTATTGAGCAACTAGAATTGGTGTTTTTACAGTGTTTAATATCGTATTTATTATTTGACAATAGCCAAAGCAAAATTTACGTTGACCAAAATTGTGATTATGTGTTGGCAGTTCCTCTGCAAATCAGATCCAGAGGTTTTCAGACAGATACACAAAATGGAAAGCACACAGTTGTTCATGAGCCAAGAAGGGACTGGATTAAGTGAATTGCACTATACATGATTTCTTCTTCTCCCTCATCCCAAACTGGTGTAGTACCAGTCCTGGAAACTGGAGACCATCCTTCATGTTCTTCAGTCTATGCATGCAGTACATGGCCTACGTACCAGCTGCTGCACTAAATGAGGCAGAGATTGCAATAGTCTTCTCACTAAACACTCCTGATTTATCCCCAGAGTAAGTCTGTCCTGTAGACCTAATGAGTCATAGGTTATATAGAATGAAAAAATGCAGTTGTACAATTGAGGATGGACCTCATCAGCACAAAGAGCCAAATTAAATAGTAATTGCATGCAAAATCTCAGTTCTCATGTCTTCTAAGTTTAGGTCAAGTATTCTTCTAATGTCCTTTGACTTACGGTATATATCATTCTAAAACACTTTAAAACAAAGCAGGAAGCCTTCAAACCCAAATCCCATCACGTAATACACGAGTATTCACAGGAATCATCAGACTGTTGCAGCAGAATCAGTGGCCTAACCTGTACGAGGAATTCATCCTGTACTCAAACTGCAGGGAATGGAAATGCCTTGCCATGGTTTTAAAAGGCTTTAGTTGCCATCAGTGTTTCTGGCATCCTCCAGCTACCACCCCTCTCTGCTCCCTTCCCTTCTCCCGTCACCATTTCTTGCTCAGTTGTGTTTCTCACTATTAGTGCCTTGTCTAGTGGTTCCATTTCTTCCTTTTCTTCCACTTCCCTCATCCTTGTGCTTAAGTTCCCTGTCCTCTCTGCCTCCAATGTCCCTCTCTTCTCAGCACCTTTGCCAGCAGACTTGCTCCTCCAGACTGCTCTGGAGCCTGAAAACAGCAGAGACAAACCAGTCCTGGTTTCATATCCAGCGCCTGCCCCTAACACAGACCTCAGCAGCACACAGCAGTTACTGTGCAAAACTTTGCCTTTTCAGCCTCCCATTTGAAACAGACTTCTTGTAAACAGATTGTTCTAGTAGTTTAGCTGCAAAACTTTAACAAGCTTTTACTGAACATGTGCAAAGTGGGTTATCAGTGTTTTATTTTAACAGCTTGTATTTTGGCTGGTTGGATAGGTTTCCATACAAAAGGCAAAGAAGCGTCTTGACAAAAAAACACTTTCCTTACTGACTTCAGTTCACTCTTTAAAAGGAGACAGGTGCTTACATTTTGGAGGCAAAGGAAAAATGTCAGAATATCTGAAGCATGGAAAAAAACAAAGCACTCCTATCCCTCTTAGCTTTCTTTAGACTTATTCTCAGGGGAAATAATTTGGTCAAAAATGATAGTAAGGTGGACACCAGGAGTGGGAGATTTTGGCCTGAATAGTTAAAAGTTCAAAAAATTCAGAGTAAATAGATGGTGCCACAAGCTGTAGCTCTATCAGAGTATTATAAAATGTACTAAGTGTATCTGCTTGTTAGTTTGATGTGCCTTTTTTTAGAAGAAGTATTACCGAGGAGGAAAGAAGCTGGGTGTGTGTTGTATCAGAAATGACTTTTGAATGTGATTTTTGATGGAAACAAGAGCTCCAAAATATGAACAGCACTGTAATTTCTGTAAAAAATGACTAAGAGGTTGCAGGAGCCAAGTGCAAGATCCAGTTACGGTGCTCTGCAACTGTTCACTGTATGTGGAAGGCATGTTCCATATTTAGTCCACTGAGGGTCATTTTACAAATTTTGTTTCAAATTCCCGGTCGGTAGGATGCACTCTCTTCTAGAACAAAACACACCCTCCCAGCGGGGTTACCAGAACTCACCCTGGAACTGAACATTTGTGCTTCCCATAAAGCTGCACAAGCCTATCAAGATTTATTTCATTCCTATATTTCTGTTGCCCAGTCTTCAGTTAAAGTAGGGATCCCACCCTAGTAACCTTGGGCTTATTTGCCATAATTAGAATTTTTAATTAAAAGTTGGAATAAGGTGGTAGGATAAATCAGAAACTTCCCTGAAGTTTTAGTCCTGCTGCTGGATCCATTCAGATAGTCCCTTCTCCCTCCCAGAGGCCAGACATTTAAATGGAATGCATACACTGGAACTGCCAGGTATTACTATTTTCTATATTCCATGTGGAAAATTCTAGTAGAGGCTTATTCCCACATACTTATGATGCTGATAGAATGAAAGAATAAAATAATGAAACCTACCACATATAGGCTATACCCTAGAAAAGAAGAGGCTGCTCTAAGAACAATGGTCTTTAAAAATGAAATAAAATATTGCTGGAAATTCTAGTAGAGGCTATATTAAATTGGCATAATTTTCCATAAAATGTAGAGATGAAATATATCACTTCTGTCTTCTCTAACTCTGATTTCAGTGGACTTGCATTAAATATGAGTTTGGCTCAAGGTCTTTCAAAGCTGACGTTGGTACATTTACCTGGCATTTACAAGGATTTTGGAGTGACTGATTTTTCTAGTACAAAGAATACTATTTTACAAAAATCGTATTAGAGCAAAGTTTAGAGCAGCTCTTATTATCTGGATATTATATTAAAACAATTCTCGGTACGTAAATCTCTCCTTGGCTGGCGAGCACTACCGAAGTTGGCGCTGCTTCCCCGCCGGATTGGCAGGATGCAGCCAGAGGAGCCCCTGGACGAGCAGCAGGGCTGAGCTTCCCGGCGAGGCTTCCTCCGCACGCCGAGCCAGCCTTTGTCCAGCGGGAATATTGTTGCCTTGAGTTCCCGCTAAATGAGGCAGCAGGGGGAAGGTTAAGCATTACATAGTCTTTCTTTAAATAGGTATTTTTGCAAAGGAGGATATTTGGTGGATATTTATTATGCAGCATATTCTTACAAAAGATGATACCACTGTTAGCCTGAGAGTAACCATTGTGCAGCGCAGTTAAGACTTCTGTTGCAAGTGCCAAGTTTTTGATGCTTGATTGGGATCATATAAAGACTATTCTGTGTGCACTGCCGTCTCAGTACTGAAGCACCTCTTCACTCAGGGCATTGTGCACTAAAATAAATTTGGGACAGCATAAAATAATAACTACTTTTGGAGAAAAATGCTTTGGAATAAGGTGAGAGTCATCTGGTCTTTCACTGGATCAAAGGAAGTCTAGGAGTAGTCGGCAGGAGGGATCGTAGGCAGGTGTGAGCAGGTGTGAGTGGCTGTGCAGCACGTTGCACCTGACCACGGGCTGCTCCACGAGGGTCTGTGGCTTTTTTATCTGATTGCTTGTTTTCTCCCCACTCCATTTTCTAATCGTTAAACATAAACGTTGTACAAAACAGGTTTTGTTTTTAGTTTTATAGAATAAAATTTGTAAAAGTTTAGCAATAATCAGAAATATTGTTTTCTTAAAATGGAGATGCTGGGTGCAGCTGAGGAACTGTACTATTAATTTTCCTGCAACAGCTCTTCGGTGTCCCCTCCTAAGCTTGTGATGCCAAGTGTTTCTTGACGTGCCCTTTAGATCAGTATGGATACTTTGTGGGGCAGATAAGTGGCTACAATTAATTTTACTTAAAATTTAAGCTGAACTTGAATTCTTTTCATGTTCTTGAAAATCTTATTTTTCCATCTGTTTGTTTGAGCTTTCTTCCCCATTACTAGACCTAGTGTTTTCAGCTGTAAAGTGCTATTAAAGGGGAAAAAAGTTAAAGCACTAATGCACACACTTGCTGCATTAAGCATTAATGTATTATCTGCATTAATACTTGATACGTTGCAAAGTTAATAAATACTAGGTGCAGATCACACTGCAAAGAATTTCTAGATATATTCAGAGAACTCTTCTGTCACACAAACCTGAAATCAATAATAGAAAAAATGTTTTAAATTCCAGCTGCACAACCTAAAAAATGCTGGAGTCATTCACTCATCATAGCCATTAGCCATACTGTATTCATGCATCCAACAGTCATGTTCTGTTAATTTTATTTTAGCTAGAAAGAATGTAAAAGAACTTAATGGAGTTGGCAGATGGAGAAAGAAAAGAAAGGATAAGTTAACGACAAAGCAACGGTGAAGGATTTACCTGGTAAAACTAAACATGCATATCAGGCTGCAGAATTAGATCCACTCAGTGATTTTTTGGAAGTATTCACAAAGGCAGTTGCTGAATCTTTAGAAATATGCAAACAAAATATATATTTGGAATTGGAAGAATTGATTTCAGAGTCAAATATAATGCATGTAGAAGCATTTTCAAAACGACAAGACCTTTCAAAAATGGAAACTTCTTAATTTGACTTCTATATCAAGAAAGGTATTGATATATCTATCTATCTATATCCACACTCTCTCTCTATATATATATCTAAAGCAGGACTGTGAATGTGTGGACCTGGTGGGTGAAACATGAGGTCATGCCCAAGCAAATCTGCAGGCATTTTGGCTGTGTGCATGAACCTGATGGATAAGAGCCCACTGCAGCTGTTTGAGCGGAGCTAGATTACAGCTGGGGTTGGATACGGTGCTGCCAGGGCATGTAACAAACTGCAGAGTAACCACTGCAGCAGGAAGGGTTGGGGAACCCTCTGTTGTTAAGCCTCAAGTAATATTTCCTGCACAAAAGTTTTCATTGAAAAATGTTTGATGCTGCAAAAACCTCATATACTGGCTCAGATGTTGAACAGACTGGTAATTAGTTACTACTTGGATGTGGGGAGCTTTTGTGAACTAGCAGGTGACGTCCTTTCCAGCACAGGTGCCTCTGTGGCCCAGGTCGCATCGGTCTGGCAGAGGTTGCTCCGTTTCCGCTATGTGGGGAGGTGAGAGCGGTTCCGCCGGCGGGGAGGGCGGGCGCCCTGCCTCACGTCAACATCTCTCTCTGCTGCGGGGAGAGTGGCAGGAGTTTGGCAATTGCCATAACCAGGTTTCAGCATCTCCGCTGCAGGAGGCGCAAATTCATCGCTTGGGGCAGCGCTGGGATATAGGCAGCAGAGCTGCTGCAGCTCCTAAACGTGGCCAGATACCACTGCATACACAGATGTTCCTTTTTATTCCACGTCACGGCAGACACTTACAGGATAATGTCTGGGGTCATGGACTATAATGAGAGCCGACTAGCACTACTTTTATTGAATAACTGTTCTTCATATAATTAAGAAAAATGCATTTTAAAGTTTGCTGCCTATTTTTGTTTTTGACAAGCATCAATTTCATTTTAGTTATTAAAAAAAAAAAAAAGACTCAACAAACTGATATGAGCCAAACACTTTTAGACTCATTTAATATGAATTAATTCTTTTTCTCTTTGGCAGACAATTAGGTTCATGTTCAGTTTTCATTTTTAAAAATTAAAACTATTGGAGGAATAAAAAAATCTCAAAGTTTCTAAAGGTTCCATTGACTGACTTCCAATGTGTGGAACCTGAGCAGCACTGTAATGGGTATGCCTGCTCCTTGGCAATACAGAGAGAAGTTCCTTACCTGAAAAAATTAAATTTTGTGGCCCAGATTCTTTTTTCAGACATGGACATAGAACTTCCATGGATGTCAGGAGGAGCAAGGCACAAGCCCTGCAGGGAAGAAGTTCTCTGCAGTTGTGATGGATTGCCAGGTAAAGAGCTGGATGTGTGCTTTGCAAGGAAATTCCACTTTTAAAAGACGATATTCTTGAAATGAAAGAAGAATCTTCAGATTACTCTTTCAAAAAATAAGTATTTTAATTATTTTTCTCTGGAGCTGAGTTTTTCTTTTGGAATTTAAGAGGATTAATAAGATTAGACAGCATCACTGCAGAAGTGAAGTGGGCCAAATGGAGCATAACCATAATCTAATCTAAGCATAATCTAATTATTTAGACTTAATTTAATATATAATGTACACATAGAAAATTTTGGTTATGAATTGCACTCAGCCTACAGAATCCAGAAGGACTATGGAGCACCAGAAAAGGAGTTTGCCGGTTACTGTAGGCAATAAAAATGAAACAGCACCAAAAATCTTAGTCAATATTTTAAATGTGTGGTTTAGAGGCAGTTTCGGTGTCCAAATGGCCTATTTGGTCTTTCCCAGAAGTACACTGTCTAAATGCATCTTTGAAATAATCTGGTTAGTGACAGGTTGCTTGCAGCGCCAGAATTGATCAGCTGAGAGATTGATACATTTTCTGGTGTTTTGCCAACACTTCATGAATTAAGTAAAAATTTGTTTAAAAAACTCCTTTTTTGTAAGTGATTTCTAAAAGTTAAAAAAAGCAAGCAGGCAGTTTATTTTACAGTCTTAGCTATATACATGCAGCTAGTTTTAAGAAAGCAGCAATGGTGCATGACGAAGTAGTACTGGGTGCTGCTGTATTTTAGAGTGCTTTGCTTTCCTACCCATAGCTTGCCGTGAAGCTTAGACATAAATAAGGTTGCTGTTTCAGAAATGCTGTTTGGGTCAATCAGGAAACTCAGGAAATTCAGCCCGAGATCCCCTAAGTCAGATGGACATTCCCCACTTCAAGTGCTGTGCGGCGCTGCTGTCGTTTCACTTCGTGGAGGTGCACGAAGTAGAGCCGGCCAAGACATCAGCCTCATGGAAGGAGCGCAGCAGAGGCAGCCGTGACGCTCGGAAGCCTCTTGCGGTGGGTGGAAATGCCTGGCTCTGTCATGCTGCTTAGCTGAATAGAGCCCCCCAGCGTGACTGCCTGATAGCGTTGGCAGCACATTCGAACTGTGAGACATCACCTAAAGAAACGCAAAATTAGGGGGTCTAGTTTGTTTCTAATTTTGTAGTGTTGTAGTTGAAAGGATACAAGAAGAGTCTGCCAGCGTAAGATATAGTTTTATAGATTTACATGTGGCTCTACATGACAGAATGTGTGAGTTTTCTTAGTGTGTAAAGTACAGTTTGCTCATCTGGTCTCCACATAGCTGATTTAAAAAAGAATTTTTTTGGACAAACATTTAAGGGAGTCATCCTGCTTTTATATCAAAACCTCTGGGAAAGACTGTAGTGAACTGCCTCAGTGAGCACAAAACAGCCTATTGTTTTTGAGGGGAAAATAGAAGATCCATTGTTTCCAAAAAGAAAAGAAATGTTTTTTGTTGTTGTTGTTTTTTTCCCCAAACTTCTGCCTTCAAATCCCCCATATGCACCCGGCTGCTGATGCCCTCGTGTTGTGGCGGGACCGGGGAGACTGGCCCAGCATGGTTACACACAGAGCCGGTCCCACCCCGGAGCGAGGGGACAGGTCGTGTGGCTTCTCCCAACTCGCCTGCTTTTCAAAGTCATATTCGGGTTAGACTGGCAGCGGGCCAGGGGGGCGTCAGGGCTCTGCCACGAGCAGCCACCGCCCTGGCCTGGCAGGCAGGGCAGCGGAGCGGAGGCGCGTGCGAGGCCATCGTGTTTTGGCATTTTCCTTTGTGATAACACAGTGGTTTCTGCCAAAATTGTGCTCTAAAAAACACTGGAGAGACTGAGACAGCATGACATAGTGCTCTTTCGATGAATGGCCAAGGATTTACTTCTCAAGCGGGTTGAGCAGCAGGCTGCCTGAACATGTCATGTTGTTCAACTGTGCGTTAAGAATTTAGGAAGAGTCAATAAATATATAGTTGTTAATTAGTATGTTTATAGAGTAGCGGATAGATATCTTAAACCTTGATGATTCACCTTGTAGTTAACTCTTCTCACTGAAGAAGTCAGAAATCGAGTGCTTGTGATGTGTATAAAGAATAAAGCAAAGAATTTTTGCTGGCAAGTGAACTCACTCGGCCTTTTACACAAACTTTTAACTTGGAATTACATTTTAGTGAAAGAAACACAGTGGAACTTCAGTGGAACTAAATTTTTCATAGCATGGTGCTGGGCTTTTAAAAGTTGCAGGGATGTTATTAAGCTCATCTTTTTAACATCTATTTCAGACTTGTTCCATGCAAGGTGTTTACTGTTTTTTGGTCTTTTGTCTTGCATTAAAGAATTGGGATCTCTGGCCTGCATCAACTTTATCTAAGTTTGAAAATAGAAAATATCATTATATATTTTTCCCTCTTAGAAGGGGAAAAAGGCACTATTTTTTTGCAACAGGAATGAATGTTTTGATCTTCTTATTCATACATTGTCTGCAGTTGGTATGAATAGGGTGTACAGGAAAGGGTTTATGAGCCAGAAACACTGATACACAAGAGCACAAGCTCATGGCTCACAGAAGGAAAAATAAGAAACAACAAAACTTCACAATAGACTGTTAGAAAATCTATGCCAAAGAAAAAAAAAAGAAAAAAACTCGAAACCCTTCAGGCTGTGTTCTTTGCTCTTTGCTGGTGTCACTTGACATCGTTCTGCTCTAATTTACTGGAATGACCTGAATTTATGCTGTTTCAGGGTCTGGCCCTTCGCTTTTAAGATACCTACATTGATTAATTTCCATTAAAAGTTTAAACTTCGGCTGGTTGTTTGTTGTGGCTGAATTAACTCTTACTGCATGTCCCAGAATGCAGGATCTGTATTTCAGCTGTGGCAATATAGCTTTGATTTGTGTTTGGCCCTAGAAAGACTTTTTGTCCAACGGTTACAATATAATTTGTTGACTCATGGCTGTATTTTCAGGGAGGATTTCTTGTTTGCTTTTTATGTGAGAGTTTGTTGAGGAAAACATTTGCATCTACTTGGAGATCTCAGAAGGGAGGGCAAACAAAGCACAGATGGCTGTTTGGCCAGAAGTGATGTTTGTTCTAGAAGACTTGTTCCTCTGAGTCTAATAGGAGATCAAGTAGTCTGTGAACTAACTTGTAGGCCTGCCTTTGGTGCAGTTTATTGCATGTCTGACTCATCCAGCTAGCTGCATCTTCATATGCAGATGGGAGCTGCAAAGCAAGAATTCCTGGGCTAAACCTCCTGTGGGTCCTTTGGTGGGTTGGCTTTCACTGCAAAGACAACAAGGCTTTCCTCCTATACCAATACAAGAGAAATGATTTGTGAATGCAGGAGGATCTCATCTTATTGCTTGCTTGCTACTACATCCTCAAAAACAGTTCTTCAGTCATGTTGCTTTTATGTTTCCAATTTTTCCTTGAAATCTGTTTCCTTTAGTAAAAAAACAATCTGCTGTTCTATTTTAGTTTTTTATGTGTTTTCCCCTACTTTTATGTAGTGTTTTTTAACAGCTGTTTTGATCAAAGGCTACCTAAAAAATAACCCTGCATGTGTGACTAAAGCTGATCTGTTGTCCCAAGCATACAGATTGCACTAATTAGAGCCCTGTTCTCTGCACATCTTGCTCCTCTGTGTGTGTTTCTAGGCAGAGCACTCTTCTGTTGCGATTGTGGTAGTGAGGACATAAGAAGAGCAAAATATTTAATTATTTAACTTTGGAGTCGGTTTCTGATCTGAAGAAGACTGGTCTGCCCAAAAGTTTGTATTGCAGTTGACCTAATAGCAGGTGTTGTCTTTTGCCTCAGTGCATGCATATGTGCATGGGAGAAGTGTCTGTATGAGGAGGAGTTCTTCTTGTTACGTAGCTCCAAAATCCCTGAAGCTGGCAGCTGAAGGCACGTGTTAAAATGCCAAGTAATATAATTAGTTGCAAAAATAGTACATAAAAGTAAAAAAGAAAAAGTGGTAATGAATCCTGCAGTGTAGGATGGTGCAGGACAAGAAGCTGGTGTGGCCAGTGTTTCATGTTGTGGAAGTGTGCTTCAACTGCATTGAATCGCAGCCCAGAAGATTAATAATGAAAAATGCAAAGCTGTTGTGAAAAGGAAATGCTTCAGAGCTAGTTTATTGAATATGTCTTGAAGTATCTTGTTTTTGCTGAGGAAAAAGTCAACTCAGTAATGAATTTGCTTGTTTTGCCAAACCATCAACTACATGAATTCCACTAGGCTGTCTACTACTTTTTCTACAGGCACTTTCAGCTTTTAGTACTAGAACTAAGAAGTGCATTGTTCATTATGGCAATGACCCAAGCATACTTGTTTTTCTTGCTCTTCCGTAGTGCAAGATGAGTATCTTTTATCCCTACCAGGCATATTATCAATTTTGTAACTTCACAGACGTACCACCTGTGAGTCCGAGAGGTGTGTTTTGCTAATGCTGCTAAGTACCATAAAAGTGCTATTTTGCTTGCTGCCTTATCTAGTTAAGGTGTTAAATGTGTTCAGCACCAACATGTTCCTCACATGTTGCTGTCTATGGAATAGAAATGAAATGTGTGAAGCCACAGAAACAGTCATTCCACAGACTAGAGACATAAGGAGAGGAATTTGCCACTGAGCTTGCAACTAAAAGTCTTGAGGGAGATTCCTTACAGCAAGACCTGCTTGGATTAGAGGTATTCTGACAACAGAGAAGACCAGAATCTCTTCTTCCCTGTATGGTTCTAATTTTTATCTCCTTTTTTTGTATAGAAAGGAGTCTGTTTATGTTAATATTGTTCATATGGATTAGAACATGGCAGTGCCTTCACTGACTTTCTAGAAATGAATTAGTAGTAATGAACTAGTAAAGGTATTACTGTTGATATATAATAATTTGAATTTGTGTATTCTATTTCAACAGATGTGTCCTGAAAGCAGCAGAAATATCAGAGAGGTGCAATGTGCATCATATAATAACAAACCATTTATGGGTCGATTTTATGAGTGGGAACCATTTGCTGAAGGTAAGGGAAGACATCTTTGTTTTGAATTTTGATGCAGACTGTATTTCATAAAGAAAAATATGTTTCTTTTTATCTGACAAAGCCACCAGGCTTTGGTTAGTTGAGTCTTATTGATCATTCCCTTTTCATCTGCTGAATTTAATTATGAGAGGACAAATATATCTCAATCCAGTGTTTCCTAGAGTACACAAGAAGGAGCACTTAGCACCTAAGTCCTCTACTGACCAATATACCTCTTCTCTTACACTGCTGCAACAATATTTCATCTACTGCACAGCTGTCTTTTACCCATTCACTTTTGAGTTTATATCTTTTGGTGGTAAAAGTTCTGTATATTTCCCTTTCAGTAAGCATAATTAAGGTTTTTGTTTGTTTGTTTTTTATCCAAACTTAGCATCTCACTCATGATTATGATACATTCAGTTCAGGACTCTCTACAATTTGTATTTTCTACTGATGTGTTCAGTGGTTGGGATGGTGACTGTGGGAAGCGTAGCTCTGCTTTGGATTTGCTCAGCTGCATGCTGAAATGAATGCCCTGCCAAAGCAGCACCCTCCAGACTCCTAAGCCTTGGAGGGCAAAAGCTCAGGGAGCTGGACTTGCAGCCTTTCTCTGGTAATGTATTTTGTGGAACAATTATTTATTTATTCAACTTTCTGTCAGCAACAGCTTGGCCTACCTCAGGTAAGATGCTCAATTATTTATGAGGTAAATAGATTTTTAATTTTCAAATATTTCTCTGGACTCAAAGGAGTCTAGTTATGTCTTACTTTCTAAATTAATGTTAAAAGCTTCTCTTCCACAAAACTTCAAAGAGCAAAAAGGATTTAAGCATGCAAAAGTATGTATCCGTACTATAGCTAGCTATCTTTATTGTTCTGAGGCCAGACTGTCTCATGGAGTGAAATGGTTATGGAAAGTTATCCATAGGCTCTTTTGCTAGGAGGCTCTGCTATGTCTTTTGTGCTGTGTCTCCTACCATATGCAGGCAGAAAGTCCTACTTTAAAAGACAGGATATAGGATAAATCAGGATACAGACCAATCCACTTATCCTTCCCGAATATGTGTAGAACAAAGCAGAAAGAAGAGACTTACTTGTCCTGAGTAAGTAGCTACATAGAACACAGTTTCACACAACTAAATAGATGTAACAGATTAGGCCATGGCCTACAGGCAGTGTCTGTAAGGATTCTCATTGCAGCAGACTCCATTACAAATAAAGGTTTCAGTTTGTACTATGATTTATCTTTATGCTGACATCCTGTTCCTGTAAGCACTGAAACTGATGTAGTGGCAAGAGTCACCTAACTATGCACCAGGCTCTGCTCTTAAAAAGGAGGCAAAATGAGAGAATTATGGAAAAGGAGTAAGAAAATTCCACTCCTGTTGGAAGGATTCCTCTTGCAAGGTTGGGGGTCTCAGTAAACTGACACCAAATTTGCTCTGCAAAATAGAGCCTGATACTAGCCTTGGAAGGGCTGGCTGGGCGAGTCACCTGGCAGAGAGCACGGGTTAATGCCACTGCATTATCCCTTCTGGGGACCTGTGAGCCCCTTGCTGGGCTGCGATGTGTGCAAAGCTCTCTTGGAGTTACCTGTTGGGTTTCTGTAGCCATTTTGTAAGTGACAAAGATGCTTCTAAAGTTGTGCAAAAGGAGATATTAGTCATTTTTTGCTTATTTTTTAGGGGACTATCCTGTTACGCAAGAAGTTTTGCAAGTGTGTGAGGTTCCTTTTTCTCTGTACACAGAGATGGGGATTTCCATGTATTCTAGAAAGCAGTAAACAGCCTGCTCTTGGTAGTGCCCTTAGACGGGCAGCTATGAATCACATTAGCTGTTTTTACAGCTAAACTTGAGTCGGTGCAGATTCAGGTATGTTAATGTTTGACTCCTAGTTAATGAAGGTAGTATTTGTTTCTAGTGTAGCTATGCCTCAGTTCTGATTTGAACTGTTGTGAGTGTTCTGAAGTGTTGCTGCGCTGTAACTCTTTGTCTCAAGTTATGAATATTCTGTATTTTTATTTTGTCATGCTGGCAGTCGCAAAGTTGCGCAAAAAGAAGTTTGAACTGTACAAGTGGGACATTTTGTACCAAGAATTCAGGCAGGGAGAGGGATAGAAACTCCAGCAGTCGTGTGGGCTAGAGACATATTCTGCAGGCAAAAGGACTCCTGCTAAAACATGTCCCCGAAGACGAGCGGTGTGTTAGCTCTGATGCATCGCTGTCCAAGCTGCCACTGACGGTGCATGGTCAGTGGTGGGCCAGTTCAGCCCACCTCTGTCTTCTTGCTTCCTACACAGCAGCTTTGACTCTTCTGCCTGTGCCAGGAAAGATGACTCAGGGGATCTAAAACGTGCCACAACCATGTCTTTTTCCCTATCCCGTACTGCACAGCTTGCTCTGTATGTTTATATTGGATCAATAAGGACAGCTAAACCATGATTTACAGCCTTGTCCTGATGGTGAGTTAAGTATAATTATTATTATTTTTGAAAGATAGAAATATTTTGATTTCTCCCCTTTTCAGTTTAGTGCAGCTGTATTTCTAATCCCTATTTTATCTGCTATTGCTCCAACAAAAACTTTTGTCTTTATTAAAAAAGCCATATTAAAGGGACTATAAACCCTAAGAATTTAGAGTATTTAATGAAAAAATCCCTAGTTTGTGTTGGAGAAGCAATAGCTCAGGATAACTTTAAGGGCAAGATTTTAGAGGAAGATCCAGTTCGGACACAGGGAAAGTGTCATCATGAAATAAAACCTGTAAGGAAATCAAAATCAGTGGAAGCATTAAATGTTTGAAGCATTCTGATAATATAACTCTTCAAATTTGAGCTCTTAATTTCAGTTAAGATTCTTAATCTAAAGAAAGTGGTAGATATTTTGATGAACATATTGAAGGAATCTGTTTAAAGAAAAACACCTCAGTTAATTTAAAGAGTATAATTCTATGAAAATCTAGTTACTTTGTTTGTGAGGAAGAACTGCACTTTGCGAGAGGAGAGGAACAACTGAATATACTTTGTCAGAAATCCTTTATAAGCCTAGGAATGAAATAAAGTCCTGTCCAGGAAAATCTCTGTCTAATACTTCATCTTTATAAGGAGACCTGGTTAATCTCCCTCAACTTGTGAAGTGCAATATTTTCAAATCAATGACACCATCGTGTCCTGACCAGCTGCATGTTGGTGGTCTTGCTTTGAGTTTTATTTGCAAACGACAGGCAGTTATCCAGCATTTTAATCCTGCAGTACTAGCCGGGAGGTTCTGTTATGGTACTGAGAATTACACTCCCTGTGCCGGGCAGGTGCTGCGCGCCGGGAGGAGGCTGCGCCGTACAGGCGCAATCTGCAGCCTGCAGCCACCTTGCTCCCCCAGCAAGGGACGCCAGGGCCGGGACTCTCCCTCCTGGGCGAGCTACGGGTGCTTAGAGGGTCTGGGAGAGTCATCCTTAAGTCTCTGTTGTTTGAACTTAACTGAAGCTCTTTTCTTCCGTGCTTCCCGTGCAGGTGGGTGCACATTTGTGCAGTGCGATGTTCGGCCGTGTCGCAGGGAGCGCTGGAAGTCCTACTGTTTCCAATGTATCTGTTATTTTACATATGCAGCTGTAGCTGATGTTAGAACTTGCTGAGCTCCAGCTCAAAGGTAACAGGAGTGAAGACGTGGCTAAAGGATCACCACGGAGCGGTGGCTGTACACTTGATTTAGTTCCACTTGGCAGAGTCAAAATTTCTTTGGCTTAAAATTACTGTATCAGGCCAGAGAAGCTGCTAGGAACAGAGCCACGCTCAGATCTTGAGAGCTGTTTGAACAGTTTGTTGCTGGCAGCTGGTTGTTGGCCCGGCCGCCCGCACATAGCACGGGGAGCGGCTGCGCTGCCTCCTGCGGCCCGCGGCGGGTCCTGCCTCGGCGGGGCCATCGCGCGCCCTCGGTGAGCCCAGGCACGCGCGGGGCCCTGCAAGGCCCTGCGGAGCCCGTCCCGCCTCCGACATTGCTGGCCTTGCCTTCCTCTGACAACCTCGTGCTTCTGTTGATTGCTGGGAGAAAAAAAGAGCGTGCTGCTCTTCAGAGCAGGCTTTGCGCGTGCTTGGGAGTCATGCGCTGAAAATTCCTGTCGCCAACAGCTGCAGTAGTGCATCTGAACCAGCACTAATGAAACCGCTGCAGTTTCAGTGGAAAAAACTGCCTCTGCAGCCTCCCCCGGTGCCGCCGAAGTTAGGCGCTGGTGGGTGCTGGAGCCGGGGCGGCTGCCGAGCCTGGGCGGCCGCACTGCGGCGTGGGGCCTTCGGGCCCTCCCCGCGCAGAGCGCTCCTCGGGGCTGCGCGGTCCTTCGCGTGGGAGGGCAGGAGCTGCTGCATCTGCTGGAACCGGGGCCGCGTCCAGACTTCTCCAGTTCCAACACTTGTATCCCTGGGAGGATAATTAATCTGTACGTTTTTCACACTGGACTTCGTGGTACTCTAGGTCTGAAATAACTTTCATGTCAGTGCTCCAGCCCAAAGCCTGCCCTGCATTCAGAGAAGAACTTGCCGTGTAGCCAGTAAAAATCCTGTCTGAGCTTATTGTTTTAAAATACCTTCTAGTTAGTGACCTGACATACAGCTATATGCTTTTCAGCTACAGTTGTAAAATACATAAACTCTAAAGAAAATTAAATATAGACCTCCCCTAGGTGTGTAGCAAGTATTGCAACTTTGGGAAGTCACATCAGATGAGAGACATTTATGATATAAACTGGGTTTGTTTTGATATTAGCTTGGGGACTAAACACTAATAAAAAGCTGCTACATTTTTGTGTGTGTGTGGCAGGATTTTTTGCAACGGCAAGAAATGCTTCTGTAGTAGTAGCTTGCGTAAAATAGTGAACCCATTTATGAAGTTAAGCTGTTAGGGAAATTCTCCATTCTGCTGATAATTGATGGCATTGAATAAACTATGTTTTATGATGATTAATTATAAAATAGAAGAAGAGCCTAACTGATCTTTTGCAAAGCTTTCAGTTACTGAAAGGTGCAAATAGTGTTAGGTACCTCGGGACATGCTGGTCAGAGTGGTGCCAGCAGAGAATTGCTGGAGGTCAGTTAGAAGGACCACGTGGACACGGCCGACGTGCTCGGCTGCAGGCTGCGGCTACGCAGAGTTTGCTGATGCCTTGGGGCTTGGGAGGTGCTGGGAGCACATGCAATTCTGCTAAATGTGTCTGGTGTTTAAACTATTACCAGTGTATGTCTTCAGGTGCAATACTTCTGTGACACAAGCCTGATCTACCTCTTCTGCCACAGCAACTAATTAACAGAGCATCTATCATTTATTAACTCTGATACAGGTAGAGCTTTAGTTTATTGCCTCTGCACAGGAAAAAGTGTGGGGCACTGTGCCTGGAAGCTGTATGACTGAGTAGTATGATATTCTTGGAAATTTATGCACTGTGCTTCTAGCAGAGCAGGGATTACATTATCCTTGCAGATTTTCCCATATCTTCCTCCTTATCCTTTATTTCAGAGAGTGTAATGGGTCCTTCGAGTTTTGAAAATTGAGTTATTAGTTTGATTTGCCATGGAAGTAATGGCTTTTAAGAGACTAGATCTGCATCAGAGCTTGGATTTTTTTTCTGGAGCTTCATGAAACGATTTATTTGAAGTAAATCTGTCTTCCTCACCACATCATATCTAGCAAAGTTGGTAGAAAAATAGATGTATCATTTTATAGAAAGCTAAGTAGCTCCTTGATAGTGCAGTGTGGCACAGTTCACTATATTACTTCTCACAAGGTTTTTTATGACAGCTTTAATAATCACGTCCTAAAAGAAAAAGTGTTATGTTCAATTGCTTTCCCTTATTCCGGGAATAGGAAGCAAGTTGTTTTTGCAGTGCTTTCACATATATTGGGATGTTGCTTTTAAAACGCTGGTGTGCATTCAGGCAGTTCAAGTTTGGTTGTCTTGAACCAAAATGAAATGGAAAAGGAAATCACACTTGGGCAGCTCTATGTTCAGAAAGCACCAAAGCAGAATAGCAAATCAAATGCAGAAATTAGCATATCTGAAGGAAGAAATTTGTTTTATCCTTATGTGAGGTGTCACCACCAGGATTTAATAGATACTAATATTGTGTATCTATTTCCACAGAACTTTGCTATACTGAAGATATGATTGTAGTCAGGGGGAAGAATTTTATACTCATCAGAAAGATTTTCTGGATCTTTCCTTTGTTTTTTCTAAAACTTGTGTATATAAACAAGTTATTTTAAATGTATATTGTTTATATGCACATTATTAGTGCATTATTCAGTGCCCTTTGTCAAATCTCATTATGTCTGTATATAAAACCTTTCTAGAAACACTGTAGACTAAACACTTCTCAAGTTTTGTATACTCAGAGAAACAGCGTTAGAGTTGGCTTTTTAGGTGAAATGGAAGTAGCACTTCAGCTCGGAGGAGCTGGCGGTCGGTGCTTTAGCGAGCTGGGTCAGGCGGCCCTGCCGTGTTTCCGAGGGCCCGCGACTCCTCGCGGGAGTGCAACCCTGCTGAGGCAAAGGTCCCGGCGGAGGAATTCTTGGCCTTCACTCATTTGTGAAGGCCAAGTTTTGCTTGTGATTACAGTTTTGCTCGTGATGCAGGATTTGCTATGCTTAGCTGATAGTTTTTTCACAAAACTTCAGTAACTTGATTTTTTTTCCTCCAAAAATATGAGCAGAAACCCCCCAGTTTTATTTATACTTTCTTTGGTAAATTACTTCTGGTTAGTGGACATGCAGATGCTTGGGTGTATACACCACATCTCAAGAAGTAATCCAGCTGTGCTGCAATCACCCAGCTGCAAGGTATTATATTCAGTGAGGCAGCTGCATGAAATCTTTGTTTCTCTTGTTGATGGACCATATTTTTTCTCTGCTTTTTGCCTCCACCTGTTAGACTTACTTATCACTTCTATTTCATTTGGGAGTTGGTTGTCCCTGAAGCTTGCATTTTAATTGCGTGTACTGTTGTTTTATGTGTTTTTTTTTTTTTTTTTTTGTTAACTTTTTCTTATGTAAACTACTGTAGTCAGTCATCAAAGAGGCAACAGAATTTTGAGAGGCTTGAAAAGTGATGAACAGAAAGTGTTTATATTTGTTGTTTAGCTACAGCTCAAATAGTGCATACTTCTCCAGTGACCATAAATCAGCATGTAAGTAGTAACACAGTTCCTACATTTCAGCAAAAAAATAGGATTATCAGCGTTTTTCCTCTTTGTTTGTAATAAGTGTATAGGAAGAAACTGTGTAGGAGTTTGTCTTAGTCTTTCTGCTTGCAGACTGAATATCTAAGTCTATGCTCTCAATTAAAAAAAGCATTAAATAGCTATGCTGATGTGATTTCTTTCGGCATGCTCTGTCATCATTTTGGATGTACTTTTCTTTGAGGTTATCTAGTGTAGTATTTTGAGATGTAGAAAATAAATTTGGAAAAAAAACAGAACTTTATGCCGTTATGTATATTACTAGAATTCATGGCATCAATTCTTCAACTACTGTGCAAGTTATGTAAGAAACTTACTGCAGTTTGCTTTGCTTGGCTTTTCCTACTATCTGTTGGGCGCTTTGAAGTTGGCTCAGTCTTAATCTCTAGCTCTTTCATGAAGGGTTGCTCAGAGAGGAAGTGACTTTACACTGTGAACAATAAGCAAGTAGCAGGTTGGTGTGATGTCAGAAAGGCTAACGCACACAACTGAAAGCATTGACAGAAGCCTAAGTGCTCGAGGCTTGTAATGCCTCTTGAATTTCAGTGATCTGTGAGCTCTGATTTGCTTTAGATTCATTGAAAGTCCCATCCAAGGATGTGAAGTATTCATTTTTCAGACATGACTGAACATTGTAATTATTTCATTTTTTGACTGAAATGTCTTTGCAATGTTGAAATGTTCACTTACGAGACTAAAATTTATTCAAATGTAGTCAAATGTGAAGTTAATTTATATCATGTCCCCTCTTTCCCCTTTATTCTGGCCTGTGATTGGATCAGAAGAGAGAGCAGATGTTTACAGAGCCTTAAAACTGTGCTCAAGTATCTGAGGCATTTCTTTAACTTAATCAATAAGCCTGTTTCCTGAACATCTGTTGTGTTGATCTTGATCTGGAAATTGTAAATATCCTGTGTATTACTGAAATATGTAACTGGAATCACTTCTGTAGGAAGCTTTAATAAAAACTATACTTAGACACTTACATATATGAAAACTTAATGCTCCAACGTGGCAGTTTACTGTCTGTAGTTATTCTTCCTGTATGCTTTTATTGTTTTGTTTTGTTTTGCATTGGTAGGAAGCTCCTCAATATCAGAGTCTGACTTTCATCTGGAGGTCCAGGGTCTGTTACAGTTATAATAATAATGTATATGTATTTTTAGTTGTATCAATTCAAGCAGACATCATCATCTATGAAGTCAACCCTCCTTCCTGTAATGACACACACGCATGTGCAGATATGTGTCTAGTTGCATATGTAGTAGGCATGTAATATGTAGAATGTGTATAGCTAACTGTATACCTCAGTTCCCCCCCTCCCCCCCCCCTTTTTCTACTTGTTCTTTTAAGGGAAAAGTGGATTTAAAAGAAATTATAGATGTTTATATGTACACAGGTGGATACAGATAGCTCTGGAGTTGGAAAGGGTTGTTACTGAATTTGGGAAATGGGAAACAACAGCCATTCAATGTAAAGCTGTTCAGCAGTAAACTCATAGCACCCCAAAGTGGGCTTGAAAATAAACCATGTAAACAGAATGTATTTTTAAGAGGAGAGGAAAAGAAGAAAAGAGAAGACAAGCTGAAAGCCATGTCTGCCTTAGCCTTAGAGGTTTTGAATAATTTTAGCCTAGCTTTGCTATATAAGAGCTTGCTTCTGTATCCAGGTGACCAGTATTTATTTTAAAACATCTCTCTTGCCTAACTGTATTAACTGCAAGTGGCAGCTCCAGCCACATGCGGTATGAAAACCAGAGTGGCTCAGGCCGGGCCTGGGATGTTCAGTACTGCCGGTGTCAGCAACTCTTACGGAGGAGAGGGGAGAGAAGTTGGCTGGACTTTCAAGTTTCTTCTGTATTAGTTTACATTCTGACATTTCTGCTTTTAATGTTAAATTCAAGTAAATAATAGGACCAATGTATTGTTCTGGGAAGCAATGAAAAAGTAATTTTGTGTCTTGCCTTGTTAACCTTTTTCTCCATTTGCCTTTGCTGCTACCAACAGCTGTGGTTGCAGAGCAGTATTCACGACTGCAGTGTTAAGAAATTTTCTGATACTGTTAAAGTGCCTCTGAGAAATACTTTGCAAGTGCATATGCTCATGGTCTGAACTCAAGAAAAAAAGCTACAATTCTTCTGTCCAGTGAAATTGCCCCCAATTTATTTGTTCTTTTGAAACTGAGCAAACTGGAGTGGATGTGGCTATAGAGCATCAGATCTTTGCCTGTTAGTGACTCTGAAACAGTCAAGAACCTGTTGCTGTGAAATTAGTTAGAAAAAAAGACTTTTTTTTTTTTTTAAAGGAATCTAAAAGTTGTTGTTTCTTGACAGTATTGGTGATATAAGTAGATTTGGAAACATTTCAAATAATGTTTTATTATAGATGTTATTTTTCCTTTTCCACTTGATCAACAAAGAACAAAACTTAGAAGCCTGTTCTCTAGCAGCATGCTGCTTGGTGCTGGCAGATTTCAGTCTGCCAGAGATAGGACAGTGGATGTTTTTTGTTTGTTTGTTTAGAACTACTTTCATTGAAATCTCATAAACTTTTTAAAGAAAAATCCAATGTCTGACTTCTTTAAAAAAGTGAAGGAAATTCACTTTGAATTCTAGCATTAGGCAGCCTCTTGACATAAACTGATGTTGGGAACCAAAAATGCTGCCTTTCTCGCATCATAAGAAATGGAAAGTGTTGTGAAGTGGTGACAGTTTATGCTGTGATATTTTGTGGTGCCTGCATGTTTCACCTGCAAGCTCATTTCATAGCAAGCAGTGATAACTCACTTCAGTGTTAACACATTAAAATGTAAAATGTTAAGGAATGTTTTAGTAATAAATAAGGTTACTGTGCTGCATCTGGATTTTTCATCTCAGCAGAAACCTTATATAATAGTATTCCAACAAGAAAGAATCTTTTATTCTACAGAACATTCTTTATTCTACAATAAATCGCCAAATACTGTTTTATAATTTTACACTGTTTTATAATTCCTGGTAGTAGCTAGAAATTAGTGTTAACCTTAAGATGGATATTAATAGAATGAGAAGTCCTAAAGAGGTATTGCTGTGACTGTTTTCTGCATGTACGTTGTGTTTTTCTTTGTCTTGTCTCCAGTAAAATAAGGTATGTTGATTGCAGCATTTAACAGATAAAATGGTATAAAATGGCTACCAGTTGTTCCTGAAAAAAATTGGGAAAAATGTTGGAAATAACCAAAAAAATAAAATATTTTTGACTGAAGTTTTAATCTTTAAACTGCAACTTTAAAAATTTTAGTTGCAATTTTGGGATCAACGTAAAATTAAACCACAGTGTGCTTTTGAAATCTGTTTATTTTCAGCAAAGCCGTGTTTGAGTGCTGTGTGAGGATGTGTTGGGGCAAGGGAAGGAAACAAACGGTAGCTGTTTCTCGGTGTAATGCGATTCTTTGTCTCTAATAATTTGCCAAGTCATGCAAGAAAAATACTTTTTTTTCCCCCATTAAAATACCTCCATGGAGTCAATGAAATACTTTGATCCGCAAAACCCACCGTACTGGAGGGAAGCACTTGCAGCCTTGTCACAGCCTTCTTGGGGCTGACTTAGCCATCAGGACGCACGTCTAGCAAGGACTGCATGGACCCAGCCTAATCCGCGGAGGTCTCTGCTCTGGACCCCTGGTCCTCGCACAGCGCCTTGTGTGCAGCCGCTGTGCCGAGCAGGGCAGCCTTCCTGCAAGCCGCGGGCCGGGAGCCGCCGCCTTAGACCTGCGGAGCAGTCTGGCTAGTGCGAAGGTGAGTGGTGAACACCCAGCAGCAAGAGCTGTGCAAGGAGTCAGAGGGTGTCAATATTGAGGTTGTCATCCAGGAGTGAATATTAGCGTTAGAGCAAAGATTGCTTTAGATTAACATATGCCAGGAATTTAAGCAGCCCAAGGCGATTTCAGGGATTGGTCTGCACCTTCTCTGTATCCTCTGCTTTGGATCTTGTGCCAAGCAAAACCTCCTCAGAGCCAGGAACTCTGCCCTTTCGGAATTATTCAATAAAAATAATCGCAATTACTTTGAGTCTTTCATCAGTTCTACTAAAGCTTGCATGGGAGTGCTATCCAGGGATAGAATTACAGCCTTTTTGAATCCCCACTTGCTCTTACTATCATCAGATCTGTTTGTATGTTGGGTTCCTCAAGACAGGGGAAAGAACAGAGGGGCAAATTAATTACCTTGACTGTCTTATCAAAGGAAATCTTTCCTCACGCTTTTTAGTGCTGTTCTTCATTTCAGTGGTTACTGTATATAAGCATACAGGTAGACTAAATGCTTCAGGATGCTTTAGTCCGTTTGAGGACTATTTGAGGTGATGGTCTCCTACCTGAGGTGCTGCTGTATTTTTTTACTGCTGTTGTCTCTCGGAAAGCTCCTTATTTAAGGATTGGAGCTAAAACGTCACTTCAAAAAATTATCTTTGCTTTTGGATCTGAACTTCGAAGTTCTGCTTCCTTATGACAAAAGTCGCATGTAAACATGACATCCTATCCCTGTTTGAAGGCCTCTTTTCAGACATGCAAAATAGAGTTTGTTTTTAATTCTCCTAGATTTGTTCTTTTTGGTGATAGATTCTTGTTGTAGCACACTGAGATAAGCAGGCTCAGATGCTCTGAATGGTTTTTTTGTTGTTGTTGTTGTTCTTGTACAGCTTCACAAAGAAACTCTTTTGTGTTATTTTTATGCTGTAGGATTTTTTTTTTTTTTTAACAATATTAATGCACTGGAATGGGGGAAAATTTAGAGCTCGCATTATTTTGCAGGTGTGCAGTGTGTGGAAAGAGACCACTCATCTTGTCATGTCTTCTAGATCCTTTTAATAGTCTGGAGGATTAAATAGAGCTGCGAGGTTGAAACAGTATAATAATTTTAACATATGTTATAGGTTAACTTTGGGGAATATTGAATAAACAGCAACAACTATGCAAAAGATTATCAACATGTGTTCATCTTTCTTGTTCAATGTATGAAATACTTATTCGACATGTTTCTTTTATCACTTTCAATCTTTGGCAGCATGTTCTTGATTTTAAACAGTTTCTTCTGTGCAGTGTGGGCTGATCAGCTTAGAATGCAAAATTGAAAAATGCCTGCTGAATATTTTTTTAATGTTTAAAAAGAAATGAACAGCTGAGTTAATAAAGGTGAGTTTTCAAAGTAAAAGAGAGAAGAGATTCTCTACTTAAAATGTATATAAAACTTTTTAAAATTACTATCTTTGTCTCAGTTTGTGTGGAAGCAGTTTTTGTTGACTAAATTATGTATTTCTGAATGTCTTAAATAGTATTTTAGTATTTCCTGCATGTTTGATTTCATAAGAAATTTCACATTTATCTACTCTAGTCAACAGTGATTTTCCTTATCTAGTGCATTTTCCATCTAATGTGTGCGTAGAGTGTTGTGGAGTTCCCAGTTTCTGCTGAATTTAAGGGAACGCGATATTAAGTAAGACTTTTGTAGGTCCTAAGGGTCCAAGAACTATTGCGGTTGGTAGGAGCTTTTTTCCATTTAGTGATTTCTGAAGGAGGTCAAAGTTGCAGAGTCATTTAGATGAAACTTTATTGTCACTGAAAAAGTGAATAAAACTGAGGCTTGAGCCTGCAAAGGTTTGTTACAGGTTGATAATATCCAGATTTCTGTGTGCTTGTAGAATTAAGCATGTAACAAACTCCTTCTAGGATCAGGATTCTGTTTCCTTGGAAAATGATGATAAGTTCAAAGAATTCATCTCTGATTTGTATTTTATTTAGAAGTTGTGAAATTCTTGAGTTCTGTTGAGCTAGCGTACCAACAGGCTCTGGAAGCAGCAGTAAATAAACAGAAGTTTATTTGTTAAATAATGCTGTAGATGCCTACAGCATTATTATCGATAGTAGGGTAATTACATGTAATTATCGATAGTAGAGTGATAGGAGTTCACAAATCCAGGAGTTGTGACTAGCTGAAAAGCTGAGGAAGCCTCATTAGTCTAGCACATGTGGCTCAAATACAAAAGATCTAAATTTCCGTATCTAGTAATTAATTTATCTATTGCCATGTTTTGATAGTAGGTGGTTTATTGGAGATAGAAGTTTAAGCACAGGTCTTGGGCACTTAAAGCATGAGCAGTTTTTGCCTGAACTAGAAAACCTGGGTCCCTTAGGCAAGGGCTGAACTGCAGGGTTATGGGTTTAGCTGCAAGCCCCAGGCAGGGCTGGCGGGGAGCTCCTCACCCTGCGAGTGTCTGAGCAGCCTCCTGCTGACATGGCAACTTACTGCTCCTCAACACAGGGACATCTGTCCCTGAAATGTGGTCACGGGTAATTTCCGTACTCAGCCTGCAGCAAACACGAGGCAAAAGGCATTTGCTTAAGCCTCTTTGGTTCTGATGAACCTCCTTCTGCGGGTCTGAGGTGCAGACACTGGGTCTGGTGCTTTGTTGTGTGGAGGAAGGGCTGCCAGGAGGGCCCGTGCTGGAGCCGAGGTGCCTCCGCCAGGGAGCTGCGCCTTCCTCCCTGGGCACCGTCCGTCCTCGCCGAGCGAGGCTTCCCGGCTGGGGCTGGGATGCGAGGTGGAAAGGCTCAGCTATTACAGATGGTTCATGAGTCTGTTTTTATGATTATAGCCTTTTTTTCAGATGCTACCCCTCTAAAATCCCTCAGCTTGATGATTTCCAACTTCACCCCCAACTATTCCGAAGAGTGAAATTCTTGCTGATGCAGCTTTTCTGAGGGGAGGAAGGAAATGAGGCTACTGTTCTTATTAAGACGAATTTATGTCCCTGTTTCACGTTATTATTTAAATGTAAGCATTTATCTCTTTCTGGAGTATTATGTTAGGGTTTTGTATGGAATAGTGCTAAGTGTAGCGAAGAGAGTTAAAAAGATTATACCAATTTAACCAGCGTAAGTAGTTGGACTGGCATTTATATGTGCTTGATATTCCCATTTGTTATGATGAATTGCTATTTTCAAAGCAAGGAAAATCTTACCACTGTTAAAGAAAAGCTTATAATATGGATGAACATCAGAAGAAAGCGATTCCCAGTGGTTGTATATAAAATGAAAAGCAGAACCAGCTTCTATTGTGCTCTGTTTCCATTAGACATCTTGGAAGTTTTATAAGCATGGAGCATAATAAATATCTAAGGCATGGTTTGAGGCCATTTACACAAGAGAGAATTCCTGCTAATGTTTTTCTGGATCAGTCCTCCCTCTTACACCCAGATAGATACAAATCTCTGGCATTCGCCCACTAAGACAACCTGTGAATTTGTTAATTTGCTTTCCATATTGCATTGTATAACTGTGAATTTAAATCCAAACACCACAAGTTTAAAAATAAGCTTGACAGAGCCAAAGCAACCGTGGATTAAATTTGTTCATATATCTGAAAAGAGGAGATCTGCTTCTGGATAATTTTGGTCGAAGGCCTAAAAAATATTAGAGGTGCAACTTGCTGTGATGATTTGTTATGCTGAAACAGTACTGTGATAGTTCTGGAGCGTGATCACAAAGAGCTTAACTGTTCGGATCTGTTCCACCGTTGCGGTAGATATCAAGTATAAAACCAGACCTCAAAAAGTTGAGTCTGATTCCCGCTTTCCCCACTCCCCTAAATATAATAATAAGAGGCTGGTGACATCATCAGATCTGAAAAATAATATGGACTTTTACTGTATTTTTTTCATTGCTCCAATATAAATGTAACCCATTGTATGTAAAATGCATTATAGCAAATCCGCAAGCAATTTCCTTCATTGTAACAAATATTGTATCTCATTAGAGCGAAACAAGCCCCCAGTTATGTTGCAGAACATCTGCTTAATAATTTCAAGTTCCTCCAACAATGCTGCCAAAATTGCTAAAAAGTCAGCATCTAGTCCATTACTTTGATCAGCTGAAGTAATGAAATTATAAATAATGCATCAGGCGTGGATTTGGTGAAAGGCAGAGTAATGCCTCTGGATCCAGGCAGAGCTAGAGCTGTTACTCATGGTCTTGTGGCTTACGGCACTGGAACCGATATTCGGAGAGAGGGGTGGGAGTGCGTGCTTACATTTCCTATAGAGCAACGAGAAGGTTAGTTAATCTTCCTGTGTTGAAGTCCTGACTAAAACTCAATTAAAAAATGACTTTGGTAAAAATACCCTCTGCAAGGCTTTGGTATTCTCCGCATATGAGGCGTTTTAACACTAATAGTAAGAGCTGAACCATGTATAAACATAGAGTAGATGAGCGTTTAGATCACAGTTTTAGATTTGTAATACTTGTCACTTGTCTGCTTTGTTACTGTATCAGTTTCTGCTCCGGATGTCTTATGAAAAATGTCCCTTAAAGTTATGGCCGTGGTAGGCCCAGCTGTGGGCCTCGCTCTGGGCTGCAGGACAGCACCGAGACGGGGGGCAGAAGCTCATGCGTGGGCTGCTGGCCATGCCAAGGCAGCCGGAGGGGCTCGTGCCTTGGATTTTGTCCCTGAAACGGCAGTCTGAGCTCCTCGCGTTCAGGGGTGAGTGGGGAAGGTGCCAGCTGAAGGGCTGGTGCCTGCGTGCGGTGCCTCCCGCCAGGCTGCAGAGCAGCCCTGCGCTGGGGCCCTGTCCCTCTCATGGCCGCTGCCGAGGGTCCCCAGCTCTCCCCCTGCCACTGGGAAATAATCAGAAGTGACTTCCAGTGAAATGTTACAGAAAAAACATGGAAAAACATGCTGTGCTGCTCTGAACTGTAATGTTCCCTCTTGCCTCTCCCCCGGGGTTACCCTCCTTGAAGGCAAGCTGTGCTCCGAGTGAGGCCAGCTCACAGGGGTATGGGAAGTTTGGGGATGGGCTTTAAATTGCCTCAGAGTTGTCTAAGAATACCAAAAGAGCTTTTACCTCTGTAATTTGGGCTAGGGAATTCTGCATAACTCAGCACAAGCTCCCCTGGAAAACATCTACATTGTTAGCACTGCGAGATTGGAAAATATTGAAACATCTCATTTTAATATGGTGATTTTTTTTTTTCCTTTTAATTTTAACTGTGCCAGTAAGTCTGAAAAATGTCAGGTCTTGTTATGAAATGTTGTCTTGGAAACATTATACTGCTTCTGGACATGATACTTTGAGTTAATATGTAAAAGTCAAATTTAGATAAAAATCTGCATAAACGCAAAAGAATGCCAAGCCGTCCAAGGGGCTCAGTGAATATCTACGCATGTTCACTGCAGAGCAACGTTTTCCTAGCTATTTGAAATCCAAATAAACGGAAACCAAGCCCCAATACCTGCCACGTGCATATCACAGTACCCAGTACCACAGGAAGGAATCTGTAACAGTGCCAAGGGATCAGGAATATTGTCCTCTTGGGAAGCTTGAGTGCACTGATAGGCTTATTTCCTAAAACTCAGTGACACGAGGCCACACAAGTGTGACGAGGCAGGACAGAGGGGAAGTGGTTCAGGTATATCTTCTGGAGCTGGTCCTGCTGGCTTGGTCTAGTTAAGACCAGCTCTTGGGACTATATGTTTGGGGCATATGGAAAAAGCTTTTTATTTTTTAATGGTTCTTTCACTTCTGCTTTGGTGGCACAGCTGAAGTTATAAATCACAGTGGTAATCTGTCAGATATCAATTCTTAATTCAGGATTTTTTCTTTACCTCAGATGCAAAGATTTATGGTTATCATGTCCCTCAAGGGTCCAGTGCGATCACGTAATCCTGCCATGTACATAGCATAGGTCGTAAAAGCCCTTTGGGCATGAATTTTTCTATATGAGCCATAATGTACCTTTCAGGATGAAATTTTGACTTTTATACTTCATTTAATATCACAGGTTAAATTCTTCCAGTGGTGGTGTCCAGCTCTCCCAGAAATCCATTATCTGACTATAAATTCTAATAAGTTTTTTCTCTCTCTCTCTTTTTTTTTCTTTTCTGTTCCTCCTGTGTGTTTGTCTTTGAAAAATGATTTTTGAAGCATTTAGCATTGTGCTCAGTGGGACTCTGTGAGAGGTAGTAGATGCAGCACAATGAGGTCATTGCAGTTCTTCTCTCTAGAGCTTAAAGACAGTCTTGTAACTCCAGAAATACCTGCAAACAACATTAGCAAGGTAAAGTCCATAGTTTGTCAGTATGTAGGTGGTCCAAGATCGTCCAAAAGTCCTAAGTAGGAAGGCTGTGAACAGTGAATCTGAATGGCATGATTTGGTGGCTGGGTAGGGAGGTAACTGTGTTTTGAGGAGATTTGTGTGTATGTTGTTCTTGTCTTTTTGGGAGAAGCAGCTCAGACCAAGGTTAAAAGATGCCCGTGTGACAGGCGGTGTATACACACTACTTAGTAGATTCCTGGACTTCGGTCATTTCCAAGAGATTCATGAGCACTGCCAAATCATTTGAAAAGGAAGAGAAGCCTGAATCTGAACTCAGAAAATGTACTCTACAAGAAGAGAGCAAGTCACTAGTTTGTTTCATGCTGTTGGGTATGGTTCAACTGAGATGATTTTTTAAACTGCTGTCATCTTCCAAAGCACTTGTAAAATAATGGAGAGAGTAGTTGTATGGAGTATTGTTTGGTATGGTTTCTCTTTTTTTTTCCTCAAAAGCAACTTTAGAACTGTCATGGTAAAGTCAGCTCCACCATTTCCCTTGCAGCATCCCTTGGTTTGTTTTACTCTATATGCTTAGCATTTACTGTATATGTTTAACTTTAATTTGGAGGGAATGTTTGGTTATTCATTTCATCATTGTGAAAGAACAAGCTAAATCAAAGACTTCAGAAAATACAGGACTCTTCTTTTGCAGTATTTTCTGCTGAAAGTACTTACACTAGATGGTAATACTCTTTGGATGTTATGCAGAAAAAAACTTGTTTAGTATCACATGTGTCATGTTAAGACTATGATGCCATTTGCCAAAAAAAAGGCGGGGGGGAAGAATAGGAAATATTTACTTCATGTGGGTTCGTTGGGACAAAACAGAAATGAGGCAGATGGGAAAGCAACTTTGGCAAATTGTGACGGGAGGAAGGTGCTCCACAAAAGAGCAGAATTTACTGGGCTTGAGTCATCAGTCCTGTTTTCTTTCCCAGGGCATGGCATAACCTGTAACCTTTTGTTCACTCTGGCAAATACGAGGTATTTAGATTGGAAGTTTCAGGGGTACGTTTTTGAAGGTGGATCTTGCTGTTTCTGGTCATGAATGAAGACTTGATGCACCTGATCAATGAGGAGGTGCCAGAGACAGGAAAACCTGCAAGGTGGTCCTGGAAGTTTTAATATCTAGGAAGAAATCTGATGCTGAGTTTTATTTGATGAGAGATTTAGCTCCATGTGGAATCCAAGTATGGGCATTAGTCTAAAATAGATGTGGTGTCTGTAGGCAGGATATTTGTAGCTAGTAGTGTACATTCAGATTAAGGTAATTTCCTTTGCTATGTGTGGGTTAAGAAAGGTTTCTTATTCTGGATTTATGGTAAAAAGTGTGAAATTCTATGAAGCCTTTGTTTCTGTAGAGGCAGGTGTGGTATTGATTATCCTCAACATACACTATTTTGTTATCTATTCTAATGAAAAATTAAATTAGAAAAAAAAAACAGCATGAAAAACCATTAATGCTAACTTCAGTGTTGTAGCTGCGTATATTCATGCTAAGAATAATTTGGCTAAGAGGGTAAATCTAAGACATTAAAAAAGTACCAAAAATCACTAGAGGACCTAAGGACAAACTTACTGGTAGATAATTGCAATGTGTATACCAGGGTTTTTTAACAGCAATTTGGTATGAAAGTTGGCTTTCTCCAGCAACTGCTTTTATAAGCTTTCTATGTTGGCTTTCTAGCACCATGGTTAGAGCTGTTATTGGAAAGCACATAGTTTACTTTTTCCTTGATTTATTGAGTTTCTTGCATCCATTTTCTCTCTTATTCATCCTTCTGTATTAACAGTCCCTTAATGTCCTCTGCTTCACATATGAAGATAAGTCATGGAGCTAATAGGCCGTGTGTTGCTCATTCCTCAGTAAACCCGGCAGAGACAGCCAGCTTCCTGGGCAGCCCTGCTCCATGAAGTTCAAGTTCACTATTGCATGACAAAAATTCTCTAGCAGAGGATAACATTTAATATCAGTTTTTATAAGGAGAAGAAAAATGTGCAGTGAGCGTTAGCAGTTTGTATGGAGTTTTAGATGGTTATTCACGTAGTGCCTGCAAATTTGTCAGCAGGCATGCCTAGCATGAGCCTTGGATGATGGCTGAGATGGAGGAAACGTGATCCTGTTTGCTCTACATGTCTGCTCTTACCGTGGCCTAGTGTAAAACTTAAATCTCAAGTAAACAGCATTATCCAGAAGGAAATTTTGAAGCTCAGAATGCGTTTTTGATAGAGGATTGCTTTTGGCTTTCTAATGTACGCTATTTCTGAAGTCAGCTTTGGCTCATTGAAGAGTAACATTAATTCTGTATTTTTACCACTGCTGTTTCAGTCGCCAGAAATTGCTTTAAGGTGACACAGTGCATTTCAGATGGGCGGCATTTTCCAGGTTAATTTGAATTGGCAGGAAGTCAGACTACATGCTTTAAGATTGCTTGGCAAAGTGAAAAATCCTTATCCAAATGAAAAATAGAATGCAGATGCATTTATTAATACTTGAATTAATCCTTTTTCTAGGTACCTAGTAGTAGGTACCTAAATCTACAGGAGTGGATTCGAGTTTATAATAAATTGTCATATTAAACTTAAGGTGCTTCTCGTAGTTTCTAGGTTTTGAAGAACTGATAAATGAATTTATTTCTGCCTATCTTAATTTAATTCTAACATAGGGAACAATTATGGCTTACGTGGAAGACTGCCCCCTCGTGCTTGCAGTCTACGGGCCGAGGAAGTGCACAGGGACGCCAAGTCTGGGTGAGAGAGCATTATATGTTGTCAACGAAAGATGGGTTCAGGAGCAGAGTTGTGGCTTGCAATCTGATTGTATTTCTACAGGTGCACGTCGGTTGTAACTCCGAAATGTAGCAACTTTATTTACTGTAAAGAAAGACTTGTAAGATCCAAGTCAGAAGTGGCAAGTTAAACTATAATTGAATAAAATGAGTCAGAGTAGCAACAATCTTAGCTGAGCTGCTGGAATCCATGGGTTGAATATTTTAGGAGCAGGCGGGAGATGTGTATGTCTGAGCTCTCCTGGGATACAGGCTATACGTGGGGGAAATGCACCATCGCACAGTGTCCTGCTCATTATCTACCAGGCCTCGGAAATGTTGGAAGTGTTGGGCTTGCATGAGGTCATGAGCTGGAAGGCTGCCTTTCGGAGTGTTAGGGTGGAGAAGGCATGCGAAATATGTAGAGTATGTGTTGATGCACGTCCTGCAGATTCTGCTATGTGTACTATAGCAAGGCAAAATACAGAATGGCTTTTCAGAGCAAAAATATGTTTATTTCCTTTTCCAGGGTCAATATTTTCTTTAAAAGTTCTTTTACTCCACCCTCTTTATCATACGGTTAGCTATTTCTTTAGCATGCTGACATTGCTTGTGTTTATTCCTCTGAGTAGGAGGAATCATTTGGTCAGACCTGAGATCTCCAACTGCTTGATTAGGTTTACAGGGGACCTTCCTTTTGAAAATCCTTATTCCTCACCTCCTTTTTTCCCCACCAATAATTCATTTTTAAAGAAGTCTGAAAAATTTTAACTAAGCTGCTGAACAAAAAAAAAATGTTTATTATGAAATATAGACCTGATAGTATCAGCTCATTAAAGAAAACTGCAGTTCTCAGTTTTCTGGGTTTGTTAACTTTCCTCTCAAAATATTATGCTAAATTCTGGTATGAAAAACTTATCGGTTGGGCAAATTATTGATGCTTATTGATGATTGTTATTGCTGATTATTGATGCAGATTATTGATTAACCAATGCTTCACCAAGCTTGACTACTTGTAATCTACATAGTTAAACAATTGAAATGTGAAAGCAGCACTGAAATCATGAAGATGAACTTAGAAATTCTGGATGAAAGTTTCCATGCACATGAAAACCTTTACTTCAAATGGTCATCGTATAGCTATTCTCAGAAAATATTTTGACTCATAGTGATAAAAGAACTGTTAATTGGGCCATCTAGATTATTTCTTGTTTTCCCTCATTATGTCTGATACTAGCCATATTTCCTCTATCTTACAAATTCACACTTGCAAAACGGGAATTACTTAGTGGCAAAGCGTTCGCAGTACTACCTGCAGCTTACAGCATTTGCCGTAAGGCGTCATAGAAACACTAAAATTCTCTGTAGTGATTTAAATAGTATCTGTGTAAGACAAATAAGAAATTGATCTTTTTCTAAGGAGTAGATTTTGAATTGGTCCTTCGTTAAACCTCTTACTTATTTTTGCAAGATAAAAATTGCTTACCAACATAGAGCAATAGAGGCTGACATTAAAACAACCTAAGGGATTCCTAGTTATTATTTATGTATTCATGTTACTTACAGATGCATTGAAAATTGCCACAGCGGAATAGAAATTTAAATTTCAAAAAATGTAATAGTCTAAAATCAGAGCTATCATGGGACTTGATTAAACCTTCATAAGTCTACAGAATCTGAATTTAAGACTTATGTTATTTCTAGATTTATAGAATAAGTTATTTTATTTGTTTGCCACCTGGTTAGAGGTTTAAAGTATATTTTCAATTAATGAAGGTATTTGAGGTAAAAAACTTATGTTCAAATCTGTTTAAGAAATTATCAAAAGATTAGTTTCAATATTGATTAGCTTCAATATTTTGAAATGCAGCTATAGTTATTTCTAAAGACAAACTGATTTAAAAGCCCATAAACAGTAAATAAACTCTTAGCTGTAGAACACAAGCTATTTCTTTTGTATTTTGTAGTTCCTAAGCTGTTCCTACGTTTTATGTTTATATACTTAAGCTAGAAAAACCTGCCTGAAGCATGAGTTTCCCAACCCTTTTTTTTTTTTTTTTTTAATCTCACAATATCAGATTTTTAAGAGCAGGATTAATCACAAAATGGCAGGAGGAGCCAAGTACAGGAGTGAAGGAGAAGCGGAGAGAGCTCATAGTTATTTTCAAAGACAATTTTATATGCAGAAAGCTGATGTGTGGCAAAATACTTTCTAATATGTTTACTGTGCCTTGGTATTTTACTAAGAAGCTGCCTTCGCTTAAGGGACTGTCTAGGGAAAATAACAGGGCGGCAACAGAGCCGGCTCGCGCCTGAGCGGCTTTGGCGCGGGAACACCTTAGCCCCTGCCCGCGCGGGCGCCGTCCTGGCATGAGGGGCCAGAGAGATTCGGGGCGCCCCACTGAGAGCCTCATCTAACCTCGGGAGCATTCTTCCTGTAGGTTCCCTTCAGCTGCCCGGAGCTCCATATTTCAAGCTAGCTTATCCATCGGGAAGGTGCTCGATCTTCAGCGAGCCTGAAATGGGTTCAGGAAATCAGAACTTGACGATGCAGTCAGATCTGGCGCTTCCTTGGGGAAAAAATGCAGTTCCAGGAAGTGGTTTGTGAAGCACTGCTACTTCATTCCTGCATGCACACGTATCATTGTTGGGGCTTAGTGATCAAGATAAGGAAAATCTTGCCCATTCATTTGAAATTAAGAGAAAATACTGGCTATCGGTAAATTGAAGGAAAGAGGTAATGGTAGTAGTTTTTACTTTCCACGAGTAACAACAAGCCCTCAGACAGTAAGAGTAACCCGCTATTGTTCAAGATGTCATTTTCGTAGTACTTCTTGAGGATTGTGTCATGCGTCCCACTGTCTTACTGCATCTTTTTGACCCTTCCCTGTATAATGGTGTGGCTAAAATTATGAGGAATTCATTCAGATACTATGCAGAAGGCTGCACAAGTTTAAGTTATTGAGCATGTGGAATCTCTGCTGAATATGATCTTGTTTTAGGTCCAGAGACTGGAGTTTTTAATAGCTTGCCTGTAATACTTTCAATAAATCACAAGTTGAAATGACTAGTTTACCTCATAGAAAGATGTAAATCGCTCAGTGCTGCTTCTTCCAACAGTTGCCTCACTTGTTCTGAATTTGGAAGTATTTCCCGTGGGCTGGAAATGCTTACTGCATTGCTAGGTTACCCCTGAACATTTCTGCTATGAAGACAGCTCAGCATTCACTTACTTCAAAGACCGCAGCATTTTTCTGTTAAATATGCATCTGTGAAGTGTGTTGTACTACCTTCAGGTTCGAGTGATGGAACTGAGGAATGAGCAGAGCAGACGAAGCCCTTGCCAAGTCCTTAGGTGTTTTTGGTGATTCTGACGTGCAGGGTGTTCTGTGCGGCCGGAGAAGGCTGTCTCACTCTCGGGAGTGGTTCGGGGAGCCTGGATGGTGGCAGAGACGTGTTCTGCTCTTGTAACCCTTCTGGTCAAGGCATGACTTCACAGGGCGTGTGTGCAAGAGATACAGTCTGTAGTTCAAAAAGCAGCAGCCGTTATCTGCCAGCTACAAGGGAGCCAGCACACGTGCTGGTAGAAGAGGTGAGACAATTTGTGCCTTTTGGTTTTCAGATGTTAAACTTGGGGTATGGAGCTTAGCCCAGCACACTATCCTAATACATATCGTATGGTTAGCATAGCAATCTTATGGTTATTGTGCCATGTGTTTTCAGGTGCATGTATGTATTTTCCTAAAGGAATCAATTCAAATAAAAGCATAAAAACTTCTGGAAGATGAATGATCTGCATGTAAGTGATGAAGGGGTCACAGTCTCAGTATGTAAGCTGCAAGCAGTACATTCTGCAAAATGCCTCACTTGTCAGGAAGTACTTGGGAACTACTATAATGTAGGTGTCCTGGCAATGCAGATATCCAGCCTTTTAGGAGCTGCTTAAAATGGAACATTTCTTAACACAGGTTGCAGCCCTCATCCTTCCTGCAGTAGAAGTTGTCTAACATACCATGATAAACATGGTCCGCATCTAAGAAAACTGAATTAATCCAGTGGAAGAAATAAACAGGTTTTTTTGAAAGGAAATGATTGGTAGTAAAAGAGCAGTTTGTTTTCAGAGTTCTCAAAGGCTGTTGCAAAGAGGGAGCTCTTAAAAAAGAGAAATTAAATACTCAGAAAAGGTATTTTTTTAGGTATGCAATAATTCTTCTCTTATTTATTTCTTGTGAGAAACACAAGAGAAGAAAAAAAAAAGCCATCCATTGGATTCCAACTGTAGCAAAGCAATAAAGAGATGGTAAAGGAGAAGAATCAGGGAGAAGCTGAGCAAGTTTTCAGGGAGGAAGATTTAACAGTGCCATGTGATTTAGCATAAAGACCTGCAGGGACATGAGGGAGTGGATTTCGGACTCTAATCCTAGTGGGACGATTTGCTCCCTGTATGACCTTGGACAATCAACTCGATGTCTGTATGCTTCAGTAAATGAAAACAGGCAAAAAGCAAACTCAAAGACTATCCTCTTAGCTTAGCTGTAATTTCTACAGCAATCTACCAAGGAGCAGAAAGTGGAGCCTTCTAGCATCTCAACCATGAAAACAAGCTCCTGAAAGTAAATGCCTCCTGTTGGCCTCCACCATACTTCACTTTAGTCAGGTAAATACTCAGAATAAATGAGGGACTGTTAATGTTTTAGAAGTAAGCATGTCTAAATATGTTTGCAGAATCAGAGTCTAAAAATGAAGCAGCAAATAAATCAGAGCGCTGTTTACTTCAGGGTTTTATGTTGATTGCTCCCAGTAACCAGATGTTGAGTAGTATAGAAAAACAGAACTTGCAAATTGTGACTAGCCCATACGCTCAGCTGTCTCCAAAAATACCTCGAGACTTGCTAACTGACTGGAAATATTTTTTGATTTGCAGATCTGCAGAATGGAGTAATAGGAGATATGGTTTGCATAAAAGTGGCATTACTGGACCCTATTCATTGGTACTAGTGATCTGAAAAGTGTTCTGTTCTGATTTACCAAAAAGAGAAGTCTCGATGGGTAGTTCAGAGAGTGAACCAGCAAAAGCTAAATGAGAAGAATAAGCTTTACTGCTGTCTGCTTAGCTTTTGTTACCCTCTTTCCTGTGGTTGCTCTTAGGTAGCAGTCCCTGGTTATGTGCTGGCTAAGCACGAGTGCCCGAGCTGCGCATCGGGAGGTGGCAGTCCCACCTAACACACCGTGCCCAAAAGTGAGATCTGAGCAGGCCTAAGAAGGCTCCTTAGATTGTTCAAATAGAAAATCCATCAACACCCATTGTCAGAGCTAGTAGGACTGTTGCTGTTATTTTATGCTTAAAGTTACCTTTCTGAGGCTGAGGGAAGAGATAAGAATCACAGCCATTACCCTGAGATAATACCAGCTTTTTATTTTCTTTCCTATTTCCTGTGAATTAATGACTAATGGTTGAAGTTTTCCTTCTTTTTTTTTTTTTTTTTTTTTCTCAGAAAAGCTGTTTTCCTCGGATAGTTGTCCCATTCACTTTCTGAAGGACCATTTTACTTCATGTTAGCCAAGTAGGAAAAAAAATCCCAGTCTTTACTGTAAATTTCTACGCATTTTTCTTCCTTGAAGTGTGATTACCTAGTTCAGTGGTTCTGGCAGACTGAGAAGAGCCTGTCCCCAGATACTTATTCCTACCTTCCTGTGCAGTTCAGAGCCCAGAAATTGTGTGAATACAGCTGTTTGCCAGGCTGTCCTGTAAACTGAGCAACTTAAACAATCTGAGTTAATAATAACCCTCCACAGAAGAGAGTTATTTTAACCTTGGTCGTGTCAGTGGCCTCACAAACACGGCGGATGACACAGCTGAGGGGACTGCAGAGAGCAGGGCGAGGGCAGGGGGAAGTGTCAGGAGGAGGGGATGAGGGAGCTGGGGCAATGGGAGCTCTGGAGGCTCCTTCAGTGCTGCTGGCGGGCGAGTAACAGCATCCCGGGGGAAAGCACGAGGTGTGAAAACCAACGCACAACCAACACAACAGTTATTACAAGTTCATGTTAAAGTAAAAATGGGACAAAGGCTCTTTCCCCCAATAAGTCTATATTTCTCACCTATCTAGTTCAAATATTCAGCTTATAAATAACCTGAGTGTAGCTGATATGAACTCTTGCAGAGGTGTTCATTTTAGCTCTGCTTTTGCTGCCCAACACACGAGGAAATTTGATTTTTAATAAACAACATTTGGAGATATTGCAGGTGTCTTGCCTGCAAAATTGACTGTATATACTTACCATATGGGTGGACCTACTGTTAATTGGATGTTAAAGAAGAATTAGGACAACTTAACTATCACAAAAAGTTCAGGTATCTTATAATACAAAAGTTGATGTGACTTCTGCTAATCCTACGCATAAAGTGTAATTGCTTCAGTGTCATGGGCATTGAAAGACTTTGTAGCTTAAATTCTGGCTTTATGAAAAGTAATGGGAGTTTTGTCATTCCACACTTTCTAATGTGATATTGGAAGTTAATTCTCTGTAATGTCTGGAGAGGCACCTTTTTTGGAGAGACAAAATATGTGAGTCTGTGGACCTGTGTGGTTACTCCTGTGGGTGTGCTGGTTGGTGGTCATGCAAATAGGTAATTCTGTGTAGTGTCAGTCAGCCAGCAGCTAAATGTGACAGGTCATTAACATGAATCTCTGAAAATGGAATTATTGAAGTTTTAACAATCTGAGCGAAGTGGCGGTACAATGGAATAAAGCCATTTTTGACAGCATGATATTAGTGTGCATTGCCTAGTTGACTGGGAATTTATATTCCCAAACTGGGGGTATATACCTAGCACTTTTATAACTAAAGAAATGGCTGCATTCACCTTTCCAGAGCGAATAAACAGATTTCTGTGACGCTTGTTAAATATAGCTTGTTCATATGGTAGGAAATATGTTCATAGCGCCAAGAAAGCAATAGATCAAAATTATTGTAAGAGCATCAATGGTTTTGCATCATTGATAGTTGCTTTTTAACCTCTGATATGTATTCAATGTGTATGAACTGTAATTTAGTTTACTCACATTGCTTTGAGATTGTGGAATGATATTCTTAACCTTTGATCAAACATTCAAATCTTCAGCTGAAATATTTTGGATTCATACCTGCATAACAGGACAAAGGTGTGATCTGACCATGTTTTCCTCCATTTCTTGAAATTTTAACTGCATAAAGTTCTTTTGGAAACCAGTAAGATTTTAACTTGAGATGGTACTAAGCTGTCTGCATTAGTTTGGTTTGTAATCAATAGTTATTTTATTGCTTTATGTTATTTTTTTTTAAAAAATCTATTTTATTGCTCCTCGTGAAAAATGCACAATTTTAGTGTAAAACATAGATTATTCTGAAAATGTTCAAATTGTCCCTATGTTACACCCAACTCTCCCCCCCACCAATAATATGCTTCTGACTTGAAATAGCCTTAGGTGGTGTGGGTAACCTGAGTCTCGGCGTTCCCAATGGCATCAAATGTTGCCTTAGAATTTCCTCTTCACGCAGAGCAATCTGCTGGCTGCCGAAGTGTGTTCCTAGAAGTGCAAACCCAGTGTCATGAGCTCAGTAACTTCAGTTTCCTCTGCCAGCTGTGAGCGTTCAGATGGTTGGCAAGGGGGACTCCCCCAAGCCCAGGCAGCAGGACTGCTGGTAATGGTGTCTAGAGGGTGTAAATCCTAGCAGAAAACTGTAGCTGCTTTCGGGCGGGTCTCCCTGAAAGGGGGTTGGTCTGAATTTCAGATAGTAAGCCAGAGTTGCCTCCACGAAACGCAGGTGGGATGTGAGTGTTGCACAGTCAGTCTGCTTAGGATGTTTTGCTAAACTTCGGTCACAGTGGCCTTTGCAACATTAAGCCTGGAGATTTGAATGGCAACCTGAGGAGAAGCAGGTGGCACTGTAAATTGGTACATTTGCATTCTCATTGGGAACTGAAAGAAAAATTTCTTAACAGTGAGGGTGCCAGAGCCCTGGCACAGGCTGCCCGGAGAGGCTGTGGAGTCTCCTTCTCTGGAGATCTTCCAAACCCGCTTGGACACAGTCCTGAGCCACATGCTCTAGGTGACCCTGCGTGTGCAGGGGCGTTGGACTAGAGGATCTCTAGAGGTCCCTTCCAACCTTAAGCATTCTGTGATTCTATGATTTAAGTTTTCTCTAATTCACAAGTGAAAACAGACTTTCCTGACTCCAGGAAGATTCTGCTTTGACTCACTGCCAAACAGCCACGCAAGGCAGTGCTGTTGGCTGCACCCCAGGGACAGGGAGGTTGCAGGAGATGAGGATGGAGGGACATGCATTGAGGGACAGTCTGCGATCCCAAACAGGTCCTGTTCCAAATCCAGCAATCTTTATGTATGTCAAATAATTTCAATTAGGTTCTTCCCTTTGACTTCAGCAAGTACTTTCCTGGAATAAGGACTGCATGATTTGATTTCCCTTACTGCTAATTTACCAATTAATCAGCATAGTATTTACCCCCAGTTTTGAAGGGATGTAGGGGAAGGAATGCTCTCGTCCTTTCACTCAGTCACATGAAGATGCTAAATGTAAACAGATGTCCATTTTTAAAAAGTCAGCATATTGCTGAAATTTAATATTTTTGTGAACGTCACCGTCAGAATTTTTATTTCAGAAAATTTACTCTCTGATTTGTTTTCAAACAGTATTGAGATTGTTGCTGCACTGAAATTTGGAGGGAATCCAGTAAGATCCCTCACTCTGCATGTATTTAGTGTTCTGACTGGCATAAATTGGAATTACAGAATTCGTTTGGCTACTGCTATTCACCTTGGGGAATGGGGTGGAGTGAATGACTCCTGATTGTCTTTTCTCTCCTATTGTGTAGACAGTGACAGGGTTGTTCCTGTCTGTTTTGCTTTGCCTGAATCTGCATAGGAAGCAAGGGAGTTTAAAATCAAGTCTTTGAAGCATTAACAAAGGATTATTTATTTATTTATTTTTACTGAGAATAGTGGCTAGATGAAGTGTCTTGGCAGCGTATAGTCTTTTTTTGCAGCACAAGGGAGATGTGCATATGGACTATCTATCTTCCTTTTCTAGTGAAAGGGCATAGGGAAAGTGGAGGGAAAATGAAATATTAATGCTGTGTTCCTTCAGGTATTGTATAGGTTCACTTGCTACTGGTTCAGTAAAGCAATATTTAAATACTTAAGCATGTATGAAGCTGAGTAAGTCACAAATGGTATGTTTGTTTTTACATATGTATGTAAGCTTGGTGTGAGGATTATCCATCACAGAGGAATTCAAGTAGCTCCTGTTCAAATCAGTTCAAATAATTTCAGTCGTTTCTCTAGCAAGTTTATAGAGTCCTCATGTTAAAGAAAAGTTTAAAACATTGTCCAAATGGTAATAGCTAAGTTGGAAAATTTAACTTAACAATGTCAAAGGTCCTGTTGTCTGGGGACAACAGCTTTTGCTGAATAAAACAGCATTTGGCAAGGTTGAAGATTCTTACGGTTAACTGAATTGACACGTTTAGCTCTTCTGGGACTCGAGCTCTGTTTTCTTTTGGGGTGGGAGCTGTGAAGAGAGCAGATGCAGCATATGCAGAAAGAAGCTGAATTTAATAAATGAGAAATTTTGATTTTCTTTGCTTAAATAAACCCTTATCTTAATGGAAACACACTATATTAGTCACTGGCAAATTAAAGAAGATATCTGAAAAATGTTGGATCTGCTCTATGAAAATGAGTTTAGAAGTCATCATTGGATCAAGTCTCCTGGGGACGCTGCAGGAATACTGGATAAAATCCAATTTAAAATGAGGTCAGATTATACTTGCAGTAATATCCAAACTATGGGCTTAGTTTTCCCTGACTAAAACAGCTGCAGATAGAGCTGATGCTGTGTCTGCTCTGGCAGGATGAAGATGTGTGTGCCGTGCTCCTTCGCAGCCATTCCCGCTTTCCAAAGCTAGTCCTGTTGTGAACACTTGGTGGCCAATTCTGCCCAGCTTTCTCAGTCTGGGGGCAATTTCACTCTGCACATAAACCTGCTCTGATCGAAGAGGCATCTTGTCACATATCATACCACCCAGCGCTGGAGGGCAGCGAACTTTACCTACTGGGCACTAATTTGACCCTGATCCAAGTCCTATGTGAACATCTCGGTAATTAGTGGGTTTCATTCCCGTATTGTTTATTCTATTTTAATCATCATTCTTGATGCTATTAAAGTAAACATTCAATGTCATGATTAATTTAACTCTTATAGCTACGTATGGGTTTTTCATGAAAGTTCTGGCACGAAGGTCTTACTGAAGTTGTAAGCCTTTTGGAAATGATACTGAACCCATCTCAAATGCTTTCAGTGTAAATACAAAAGAAAAATATTGTTAATTGCTCATCTTTTCTGTTAGCTAATCAATTCTACACTGGGCATGGTGAAGCACATGTCAAACCATCGTGCATTCTTCTTCCAATTTCCTGCACTGGTATATTGTGCCAAAATGAATGTCTTTCTGTGGAAATAACATATAATAAGAAGAATTATTTTTGACCCCAATTATCTTCTAAAATGCTTAGCTCAGTGGAAATACATGTTTCATTCACATCTTATTCCCACGAGCCATCCTTACTGTCTTCTGAAGGACTTGCAGCCAAGGCTTATTGCCCATTGCAGGATGGGATCATGCCCTCATACTTACAGAGATGTCTGAAAATGCATCAGTAGCATCAGTAAAATAATCCTATTTAAACATGTATAGACTGTAGATTTAAGCGAGGTGGAAAATATTTAGAAGATAAAGCAGTTTAGGTATCTATATGTATCCTAAAATACAGTTAAGTATTTATACCTGTGCATCTGATCATCTGCCAGTTATATTTGTTTTTGGATTATGTACAGAGAGGTCCATCTACAGGTCCTTCCATCTGTGCCCTTGTCTTCTCTCTGAAAACTGAAGTAGTTGGTTTCAATACTATGAATCAGCTTGATATTTTAAAGCCTATTTTTATTTTGAAATGGAAAGATGGCCCAGGTGTAACCAGGTGTACAAGTGGCAGATAGGGACTGAAATCTGTAGCTAAAGGTCACTGTTAGAAATCTAGTTTGGTGTAAGAAAATACTAGCTGATCAGCAGAGTTGTGTATTACTGTTTCTCTACCTCTAATAACAAACTTCGCTATCTACACCGTTCACTTAGTGCTGTAACTTCGAGTGAGGATGTGGTTCTCATCAGGGTCAGAACTGTCTTCCACAATGAAAGAGCTGGAGTAGTTCCACTGATGCATCCATGCATCCCAAGGCAATGCAAAATTCTGGATAATGTGCCCTGCAAAAGTATCATGGAGTGTGATTGTGGTAGACACGAGAGCAGCAATTTCCAGGTGTCTTTCTGTTGTCCTTTTCAGTATTGTCCGCAGTGAAGGGAAATGCCTCCGAACGGCTCGAATCTCCTGCCGTCTTTGTTGGCGTTCTCAGAACATGCTCTTGTTCTGCTGTATGATGTCGCTCTACATTTGTGTTGTGTGGTCAGGCCACAGGCACTGAGCTTTGGAGCGCCTGGGTGGCCAGCACAGGTAGGGTTTATCTAGCACCAATACTTGTCGGGTCAGTATTCTCTGGCACATGGCACCGGAGGTTCACTGGACTTGTGGAAAGCCACAAAATTTATAATGTTTATTTCATCAGTAATTTCTTTCCTTCTAGAGTCTATCTGAATGTTTCATTTGATTAGCATCTTCTTTTGTCCAGTAATTATTAATTCTAGAAGAATGCAACTAATCTAGCTACTGCAACTTCAGAATTGCTGTATTTTCCTTTGGACTTTGCTCTGTTTTCCTGTAAAGACACACTCATTGGCCTACAATTGGAAGTTGTTCCCTTGTGATACTAGGGCCAGTTCAGGTTCATGCTCCTATTTCACCGCAGAGTATTTCAGAATTTAAGAGAACGACAAATAATAGCATATTGCTTGTGAAGGATTGTTTAATTGCCTTTATTAATCTGGGTATTGAATAACAGTCTAAAACCCTCTCACGTTTCTCTTTAAAAAGCGTAAAGCAGTGGATTTTTTTCTAAATCCTTAATTACTGAGTGTGGATTGGGCATTGCGCTGAGAGCGCTGCTTAAACAACTTGAGCTAGCTCATTTTCACCAAAGAGCGGGCAGTAATTCAGAAAGGGGGATGGTGGGCTGCTGAAAACTTGTATGTATATATAGTTTTAAAATATTTGAGCCAGTACAGAATCGTTTCAGTGGAAAATGGATAATGGTTAACATCAGCTTTTGTACAGCTGCTTTTTGGCTAAAAGAGAGGTAATTTATATTTAAAGTCTGTGAGCGTGATTCATTATTTTTCACAATAGCATTTTGCTGGAGTTTCCCCTTCTTTCCCCCTTGGATTCTTTACAGTTAGTAAAGCTACCTCTGCTGTTTCGGCACAGTTTCTTCCTCCATTAGGTCAGTACCAGGTGAACCCTAAATCTTCTTCTAGCTCACAAACTGTGCTTGCTGTCTGTTTTTGGATAATATTTGTGAATACCTTGCATATTTGGCAGCAACCTTATGCCAAACTTGAAAGGACTGCTGTCTTACTCTACTGCACTGCCTCCAACTTGAGGCTGGAGCAGAGAGAGCAGCGTAGGAAATTTTACAGGGCTGTGGTGGTGTGGGGTGGTGAGTCCATGCTGTGTTTGCAGCCACTGAGCGATGCAGGGTATAAAAGCTACTTGCACACTGAAACAGTCACGCGTCCCTCTCTCCCCACCAAACTTAGATTTCTTGGGGTTTGGAAGCATTTTTTAAATGTCCCGCATGTCCACTAAAATTCTTTAATGTTTTGTGCTTAGCAATCTGGCTGTAGGGGCACAAAGCAGTAGGCTAATCTGCCTCACACATTCACTGCATGGTTTTAGGCTTTAGAGTACATATTGTTTTATCCTTAACACCTTAAAATTACAATTCACATAAATGAGAAACTTTGTCATTTCAGATATTTGAAATGGTTCTTATGCTTTCACATAAGGGTAACTATTGGCAACTGTGGTATGGAAATTAAAAACGGAAGCTTTAAACAAGTGGTCTGTAATGCTCCCTTATGATGTTACTAATGATTCTGTCATTATTCAAAAGAAGAATTTTCCGGATTTGAAGATTTGTGTAGTTACCAGGTGATCATCCTGATATTTTCATTATTCGAGATTAATGGTTTGATGACTGGCATCGTATGAAGACATTTACACTGAACGCAGACTGCTCAAGCTCAAGGAGGAGTGATCCTAGGGCTGATAGAGATAAAGGTGTTTTGGCCTATGTAAGAAGTTCTAAAATAGTTTTAACATATTTTTTTTATTTCAAAATAATTTTCAAATAAATGTAAAACTGTAAACAGCAATGTTTAAATCAACAGTCAAAAAACCCAAATGTATAATAGTGTTACCTGTGCTTGTTATTATGTAAGTACTTGCTGCAGTTACTGTAGGGGTTGTTTTAAGCCCAATGGGCATAATATTTCCAGAAAGATTTCCAAGTGTTAGTACTTGCATTAGCCCTACTCTGCTAGACTCATAGCTTTACCTGGTTCACATTTAGAAATTAATCTGAAGATGCTTTCAGTAAACAATGTTGGTGGAGGAAATCTATGCGTTCTAGTTATTCTTTCTGCAGCTAAAAGCTCAAGGTAGGATTTGCAAGACAATGAAATTTCAGAATTTACTGTCTTCCAGAGGCAAAAATTGACTTGTCAGAAATATTTTTGCCGTTAAGGGCTAATACTCTTTGGTACAATTCTCCTTGACAGTCAAGGAAAGGAAATCTTTCTTCTTTTTGCTTTTGTACCTTTTGTACTCTGAACATACGTGTTTCTATGACTGCACTTGAATACTTACATTTCTTTGGGAAGAAAGTGTGGTGAAGTTTATTCATGAAGAGACTGTTGTGAACGGTTTAATGGTAACCATTTTCCTTAATGGTAAACGACAGCGTCTGGAAGTTTACTGTATGACAACAAATATTTTGAATGAAAGCTGCTGCTCCATACACCTCTATGAAGGAAGGAAGAGGTCAGTGGTGAGCACAGGACTGCCTGTGTATCTGAGCTTAGCCAACGTAATAGCCGGGTGGAAAAGGGCACAGGAGCTTCACCCAGCTCGTCCCAGCGCTGTCTCCCAGGGCAGGGATCCTGCAGTCTCCACATGTAAACGGAGTGCTGAATTTTCCCTGCCAGGGAAATCTGTGAAACATTATATACATCTTCCTTGCTGCAACTTTAGCCTGTGACTTCCTCGGCAGTTCACAGTGCATATAGAAATATTTTATTCTCCTTTGTACTTGTCTTTACGTTTCAGAGACTTTCATTTCTTTCTATTTTCTTGAAACAGCACGTGACTTCAGTCTTTTCTCTTTGCCTGTGTTTTCTAGATCTCTGATCACATTCATGCTCTTCTCGGAAATCCCTTCACATGGACCTGTGTCCAAAAGTAGATGTAGTGCTCTAGCTAAACTTTAGTATTATTGCAGTGATCTGCAAGCTTCCTTCAGGTTTATGCCTACAAGTACAACCTTCCTACAAACCTCCGTGCTCTAGTTTCCTCTTCTGTGGTCTGCTGTGCCTTGGTGGTTGTTTGTTTCTACCCTTTGAAGGTCATGGTGGTGTTGGGTTCCTCTCTGCTTTGCCAACAGAAATCCCCTGCTCTGACTAAGTTGTTGTCAGGAAGTTTTTCGTGGGACAGTACTCTGCAATGTGATGATGCTCTCATCAGACACGCTACTTCCCCCCTGATTTGAGAGATACGTGAGAGGGGAGGAGAGAGTTTAACATTTGTTATCTTAAAGCCCAATCCCTAAGAGAACGGAGGCCAGTAGTGCTGAGGTCTGGACTAGTGGAGACCAGCACCCAGGACCACAGGGCAGTAGTTGGTGCTCCAGGCCCTTGCATTTAGATTTTCTCAGATTCAGGCTCACTCAGTTGTTACCTTCCAGTTTTCTGCAAGAATATTAATATCTGAAAGTCAAAACATAAAAATTTTGAAAACATATGTTAAAAAAGTGAAGTTAGAAGCAAACTTATTAAGAAATCTTGCACTGAGCAATGATCATTATAGACTTTAACAATAGTCTTTAAAATATATGTAATATGAAACCAAATCCCTGACCTTTTGTATCTTTAGGTTTTTGTCTCTTACCAAAGGGAGAGCAGCTTTAAGGTTAACTCACTGAGCTCCAGGTCGTTGGCATCCTGTTGAAAACCATGTTATAACAAACATCCGTTTTTTAAAAATTAATGTTTATGAGAATGTGGGAAATAAGTATCTTTGAGTATGTAAATAAAAGCACAGAATGTTTTAACTAATCCTTAAAAATTTATTTGCCTATTTAAGACTGGCAGGAATCCAGAGCAATGCACTTAGAATAGGTTAAACCAAGTAATTTAAATAACAAATAGTGTCTTCTAATATTCCAGAAAAACTCAGCATCCAATTGTAGTTTTTTTACTTAAGTCCAACCTTAAGTGTATAAATGTTCACTCAGAATGCATGTGCGTGTATTTGCTAAGGGATGGTGTCATTCCGTGTGGGACTGACTTTTAACTACTGCTTGTTTCCAGTTGTGTGCTCTTCCTTCAGCAGCCTCTAAAGGGGCCATTTCTTGGTGTACTTCCAGACCAGAGAGTTCTTAGTAACAAGCTTTTAAAAAAAATAGAGATTTAGTCTCCTCTCATTTAGCCTATGGTAGGTGTATGTGTTACAGGATCCTGTGTATAAAGAGTATCCAAGTGGTTGCTTTGTTGCGGTACAGAGCACAAGATAGAGCTTTGCTCCTTGGCCTGGAAGATGGGAATCTTGGAGCTTTCCATAACAAGATGTGTGAGGTGTGAGAGCTACAGTTTGTGTTGCAACGCGTTTAAACATTTTAGGGACCTGTTTATCCTGCTGGACATAGGAAAATGAAAACAGCTTGAAGGAAAACAGGTTAAAAATAGTTTATTATACATATTTTTATATGCATTAATTTATAGACAGGTGATTGGTATAATTTAGGCAATAAATTTAGTCCCAAGACCATCTATGTCTCTTCAGTAGTGTAAGTGCACATCATAGAAAAGCCAAGTAACTACAGTGATGTTTTCTAGCCTCATAAACCTAGACTGTCAAGTAAATTTATGGGATTTTTAAAACTTTAAACCTCTTTCTGTGCTTTTTTCCTTTACCTGTTCTTTGATTTCCCATGCAGGGATGCATGCTGTTAAAGTGTCTGTATGACACTCGTTTTTAGTAATGACCACCTAATCTTGTCAAGCTGCCATTTTTTTTTCTCAAAAGTTTACTTTATCATCAGTGGACCTTCACTAATAAAAAAAATTTGTAATAATTAAGATGCAAAAAAGTGGTTTGTTCCCAGGTGACATAAATCAAATGTAGCTTCATAAATTTATGCAACCAAGGGTAATGTCTCGTGAGTCTCTGTTCAAGGCTGCCATGGTTCTGTCAGTCCTGAAAACTCTGCCTGGGAGGGCTGTCCGTCAGAGAGCTCTGAGTGATCTGCAGTATGTTAATGTGGCGAATAGTGGATTTGGGGGTAAAAAAAAATGTATTTTCAACTCACTGCTGGTTCTGGAGAGTGCAAAGGAAAAGATTTTGGGAACAACGAACAGTTTTATGGTTTGATCCAAAATGATTTGTTTGGGCAGTGTTGACAAATTGGAAGTTGGCATAAGGAAACTAACAAATTCTGTTTTTTACAATTGTTAGATTTCTTTATTTTATGGTAAACAAGCTCAGTTTCATAAATGTCATATTGCAGAGTTGATGTAATCTGCAATTTTCGAAAAAAGAAAACTGTTTAAGAAAACAAGAGATTTATTGCCTAGTCATGCAACAAAATGAGTCAATAAGACCTGAATTATATTGTGCAGGAGCAAGAAACAGCACCATTTGGTGTTCCTTTTATCTAATACTTGTAGGTTTGGGTGACAGATAAGTCTTTTTCTTCGTATTAAAGAAAGGTTAGGATTAACTTTTCAGTGAGGAGTAATTTCTTGAATATGTAAAAGCATGCTATTATGTTCATGGAAACGCACAGGTACACAAATACTAGTTATGTTTTTCTGTGCATCCTTGTTAAGAGTGTTATTAAATAATAGACATCTGAGTATTACACTCATTACCTTTTCACTTTAATGGGAAACATGACTTTATACATAGTTATTGTTAAAAAATAGAGTTCCTGTTTAATGGGAGAGAGACTTCTAGGATGTTTGGCTCTGTGAGCATAGATCTATTCCCCTGAGAGACGACTGAAAGCTTTGTCTGGAATGTTGCTAGGGACTTCTCAAGCCCGAACTTGAATCTCCTTTCCACCCCTCTCCCTTTTACATTTATAGTTCTGAGGTGTAACATGAAGTCCTTATAGAGTAGAATCTTTTAAATAAGATCAGCCAAGAACTCTATAGAAAATCTGTATGCAGCATTTGGAGTTACGTTTATTGCTGTTGCCAAGGTATTAGAGGACTAATTTTACATGATTTTACTTTGCAATTTTTTTGGACTACCTGCATGATGACAGAGATGGGATCATATTTCAAAGTATAATCAGCAGAGATTTCAGCTAATGGAGTCAGATAGAAATACTAAATTCCTCTACATTTTGAGGACTAACACAAAGCAGTACCAAAGTCCCTTTGGAGCCAGCCATTCCAGCAAGAGGGTAACTTACTCTTCACTCCCAGTAATGGCAACTGTAACTGACACCCTGCAGCTGCCCCAGGAATTGGTTAGAGCAGAGCTTGCTGCGGCTGAGCACTATATGGGATACATGAGGAATTGCCCTGCATGGGGCAGGCTTTCTCCGATTAGTGCCAGATTTTAAAAAAAAAAAACAAACAAAAAAAACCCATCATTTTGGGGATGGAAAAGAGACATGTTGATTTTTCAGATTATGTGAGTTTTTTTGTATGTCTCTGACCTCACTTGGGCTTTTATAATATTCAAATATTCTCCTTGTGTTCCAAACATTTAATTAATTTTGTATTGTGCCTCTCTGAGAGCAGGCATCTGCCATGAAATCCTAATATTTCATCTGCAATAAGAAGTTCTTAGGGGCTGTCAAACCACACAGTGACCAAATGGTTAGGCGTCATCAGATTTCCGTGGATTAGCCTGCTACTCCAGCAAATGAGCAAAAGCTAAAATGTAGTGAAATTTTCTCCTCAGGAAGAACCTACCTTGATTATTTAGGCAGTGCCTCATCTGGAATGAGTTCTATATTGATACAATCTAGCTATTACTGGAAATACAGGGAACAAGCAAAAAAGTTTTGATTTAAAGCAGCTGCTGTATTTCTTCTACTTATCTAGCAACATTTTAATAATTTTGATTTTTTTATGATGGGAGCTGTTATTCAAAGCTTTACCAGGATTAGTCATCTCCAGGGCTGTGCTGAAGGCTACAGAGCACAACTTAGTGAAGCGCTGCAGGTAAAGGGGAAGTGGTGGCTTGGAATTAGCAAATGCCTGTTGGAAAGTCTTTTTTTTTTTTTTTTTTTTTTTTTCCCTCCTGCGCTTTCATCTCTTTCTTCATGGAGTGGTGGAGACATCCAGTGGCCAATGTCCTCAATGACTGACAATTTGTATTCTCCGACTTCTGATTGCCAGGTGCAGGACAGGCTCATGTGAGAAAAGTCCTTGTTGTTGTTGTTTTAATTTGGGAAAGAGTTCCAAATGCAACACGGTAAAATCAGAGCTCTCTAGAAATAACTATGGGGACTGTTGCATGTCATATGAAGGGATACTGTCCCTGAGCCACTGCTGAGCATGTAACAGTTGTATTTTTAACTTAATATCTGAACCCTTGTACAGCTATATTAAATATATATGAAGATCTTGAAGCAAGATGAAGTAATAAGCATTTTAAATATATGAGCAAGGGAAATTGGAAGTAAAAAAAATTGAGATGTTTCTGCATGACTGAAACGAAGACTAGAAAATGAAATTTGAAAATAAAAATAGACTCAGAGTAATAAAATTTTATAGAATGCTATCAAAACTAAAAGAGACAAAGTCAAAAATAAATGGAATACTCTAACTAGTTCTTCCCAAAGCAAGTAGAATTTTCTTTAGGCCTTGTAAAGGACAAAGTATCAAAAGAGGCTTCAAATGAAGACATATCACGCCACAGTAGTCTTTTTGGTTGGGAAAAGCAAATGTAGTTACATGTAGTTATTTCTTGGAGAGTGTTTGCATATTGTTAGTTAGATATCTATATTTGCAGTGTAGCTGTCAGCTTACAGCCACAGCATTATTTAAGTTCTTAGACATTAGCTGTTGTAGTGTGTAAAAAGCCTAGACATCTACTAGTAGGTTTAGGACCTATTCTTATGTTTCTCTCAATACACGCGTGCTTTAAAGTACTTCCTATGTGAAAACAAGAGCGTATGTCTTTAAACAGAAACCTTGGTTTCACAAAACTTAAGTTATGACTGAATATGGTGCAAACAAAAATACGTCTCCCGAATCAGAGACCATTTTTTTTTCTTTGAACATCATTTTTTTCTGTAAAGTAGATGCATAACTTGATCATGAGAAAATACTGAATTACAGCCTATGGCAAACTATGCCCTGAAAATAACAGGACTGTGTAGAAACAACTTATCCCTGCAACAACGATTCTGACATATTCTCAATGAGTGCATTTTGGAGACATTTAGGGAGAAACGCTGAAGCTGACTCTACAAGGCAGTGTGCTTACAGAATGTGGACTGGTTTGCTTAATGCCGTAATGCAGCAGTAGTGTGAACATGGCATTAGCTTGCCAACAGTGTGCATGCCACTTCTCTGAGGGCACCCACAAGGCATCTTGCTCAAATTAAAGAGCTTGTTAGTAACTATATTTAGACATTTAGGCAAAATTACAAAAACTGACAAATGGTAAAAGCATCCTGTGATGTTCTGTGAAAAACTAGTACCAGTAACAGGTAACAATAGGGAGTCAAGATTGCATATTAAATTAAGATTTGGATTGAGGAACCATTCATGTGAGTTTGTATGTTCTAGTCCTTAACCCTACAGCATGTGGGATGGGAAATTTCTCTCATGTTTCTAGTAGTAGTAGGTTTGTTGTCTGTGCAGTAAGAGCCAGTATCTTTTCCAAGCAGCTTGCAAACTAAGGAGCTGAAACAGAGCAAGAAAGGAGGAACTTATTATCTACATTTCACAAGGGGACTAAGTGTGCAGCTCTGTACAATGATATATTTTTTTCTATTAATTCACTGATCAATTGCATTTGGATTTGATTTGCACACTATTTCCTGCTTTTTTTTTTTTTTCCCCTGTGGCTATTTTTAATTTCCCTTTGAACAACTGAATACATTATTTAGCAAAGATATTACAGTTGGGCTGCGCTTTATTCTAACTTTTCTTCCTGAAGACTATCACTAGATTGGATCGTATGCGTTGGCACGCAGCCTCTTCGGCCTCTCCTCCTTGTCTCTCCAGGCTCCTTGCTGAGTGACTCCCTGTCCTGGCCTGGGCCTGCGCCTGCTTTTCCTCTCTGTCCGTTTTCTGCTGCCAATTACTGAGCATTTCCTTAGGCTACAAGTTGGTGACCAGCGCAGAAGGTGTTGGAAGAGGAAGCTGAAGGAAGAGCTGGCATGAAGTCCAAAAGCACCGGCCACACATGCTGGCTGTGCGGTGCTGCTCGATCCAGGGAGAGGCATTTCTGTCAGGCCTTTGGTAGAGGAAGGACAGGAGATATTAAGAAAAGAGGGAGGCCTAGGCAGCAGGAGGGAGAACGGGGCCTTTGTTGGAGATGAGCTGAAGGTTTTAGTTCTCCAGAGGATATATGTGAGTGGATGGCTGTAGTGAACTTAGTAATGGTGTCACTGTTTTAAAAGGAGCATTTGGGTGGAAATGCACATTGCTGATAGCAAAGTTTGGAAAAATCTTCATCTTGAAGCCTTACCCTGGTCCCTGAGGCTGGAGAGATCCTTTTGTAGAGTCTGGGGTCAGATGACAGCAGTAAAAAGTGCTGCCTGTGTGGAATCGATTGTTTTACAGCTCGTTGTTTAACTGGTGTTTCATGTCCTGCTGCCAAACCAGTAGTGTAGTCTAAAACTATTTAGAACTGAGGCCTGAGGCAAAATATTGGGTAGGAGGAGGTATAGAGATACATGTGAGGTTAATTAGCAATGGAATACTTTTTACGAGTTTGGTATCTTGTTTTACAAGTGAGCTCTAAAATTTGTTCGTTTTGCTGCAATTTATGAGCAGTAAATGTTCAGTGTTTCTGTAAATCCTAACAGGAAATTCTTGTTGCTTGGTAGGGGTAATTCAGTTACCAGATTATACTCTTCATGGAGGTTGAAAAGTATTTTAAATCTTAGAAGTATGTGGTCCATTTGCGTCAGAGGAATGTTATCTGTAGGTAGTAGAATTTTGCAGCAGTGTTTATAGTTACTCATCAAAAGAATTTGTAGACCAAAGGGTCTGAGACTGTTGGGCAGTCTTTCCTTCTGGTGTGTGTTTGTTGTTCTGGTGGCAATGTTTGTTCCATATTTATTTTTTAATCAGACTTTTTTTTTGGTTTTCAGCTCAATGATAAAAAAAAATGTGCTAGGTCCTTCTTGAGTAACTAGAACACACTATTTCCTCAGAATTTTATACTCTAGATGATTTTCAGTTAGGGATAATGCCTATACAGTAAACTGGAATATAGCAAAATTAGTAGAATGACATGTGAAACTAAGATGGTTGTTATGTTTTGCTGGACAAAAGACTGAATTTTTTTTTCTTTTTTTTGTCTTTTTCTGCAGGGAAGGGAAGTCAGAAGTGTGAGCTGAACTGTCGTGCAATAGGCTACCGGTTCTACGTGAGACAGGCTGAAAAGGTAATAGATGGAACTCCGTGCGACCAGAATGGCACATCCATCTGTGTGGCGGGGCAGTGCAAGGTAAGGCCGCTGTCTTCAGCAAGACTCCTGCTAGGCTCTCTGTGTCCTATNAAAAAAAAAAAAAAAAAAAAAGGAATTCTTATTAAATATTTCATTTAGTGCACCAGTAAGAATATATGTTGTTTGCCAGATGACATCAGATAAGTTACAACAAAGAAGTTGCATAATGCTGAATCCTTTCTTTGGCAATTTAGACTATAGCCTAAACTTTGTAGGATTAGAAAGAGGAAAAAGGTCTTCTGCAAGCATTTGGAGGTTAATAAGATTGTTTAATTCTTATGTATATGTGTCTAAGTGACTTACAACGCAAAATAGTTCAGTTCATAAATGTTTACACCTTCTGTCGTGTAAGTCTGCTGTGTTAAGAAACTCAATTCTTGATCACACTTCACGGTAGGTGACGTTGTGCCTCTGGCTATCTCATTTTGAACCTTAGGAGCATGTCCTAAATTGAACATGATTTTGTACAAGCATCTGTGTAAATGTGGGCTTTTTTTTTTGTTTGTTTTGTTTTGTTTTTGCTGGGAAGATATATTTGAAACCTATTTTTACGTTGCCAATCCAAGTCCTTTTTTTTTTTTTTTTTTTTTTTTTTGCTACTGAATTCTTTGCCTTTTACTGTTTTCAGCTTCTGGAAAGATTCAGATTCCATTAGAATATTTTCTAATTATTTTACATGAACATCTTTCTGCATCTGCCTTTGCCTATCTTTGGGAAAAATACAGAGGGCTGTGATTTGGCGTGGTCATTTAGTGTTCTTCACTTAGAACAGGTGTAAATGGCATTATAATTATGTCTTGATATAGTATGTAATTTACCATTATTTTTATTAAAGCTACTGTACACTCTATTGTGCATTCCACAAAATACTGATCTGTGTTGTTTTAACTAGAAAGAGGAATACTTGAATTACCATGTATATTATCAAACATATAGCCTAAGCTTTTGTGCAGTTTTGTCCTTCTATTTTAAGAGTGAAAAAAATATGTTAAGAATGTTCGGAAATGTGTTATGGCTGATGTTTCTTCTTTTTCATAATTTTATGCTTCTTTCTCCTCCTTGTGCAGGTATATGTTTTGTTAGTTTGTGCTTATTTCAGTCCTAATTCTGTTTTTGCTGGTTGTATTTTTGGTGTCTGAGCCTCAAGTAGTCAGTGTGGGCAGCAAGTTCATCTTGTCTCGTAGGCCTGCAAAATCTCTTAAGGCTTGAGAACACAAATGTATTCGGTTCTTTTATTCTTGTTAAGAAAGAAAAAAATGCAAGTCCAGTGCTTGCTGTATTCCTCCTGCACTTTGTGTTACTAGCTCCCAGGTGAGGAGACTGGGCTCCTGCTGGCTTCACTGAGCTGACCTGACCGTAGTGGACCAAGGAATGTAACAGCCATCCAGGTCTGATTCTGACTGTTTTCTGAACAGATACAAACAGTGTATGATGCAAAACACATAGAGGCTTTTGACTGTTTTTTTAATAGGGCAGCAAACAAGTTTATCTCTTATTTGTTTAAGATATGCAGGTAGAAACATAGTAGGTGTAACAACCCCTGGCTGCTGTTTAGCTGTCTAAAAATACTAGAATTGAAGACAGCTAATTTTAGGTGCTGTTACTTTCAGCATAAGCATAGTTCCATCCTCATACAAAAGCTGTTTGGATTATAAATGGTTTGGAATGAAGCTGAAAGGTATGAAGAATTCTTGCCAAAAAGAACATGGTGCTTGAAAGTTATGCAAATACCTTTTTTTAATGTCTATGTCTGTGTTGCACTGTATTGGGTGGTAGTGGGGTTTAAATTCTCAAGTTTAAACTGTAGCAAGGGTGTTAGACTTGAAGAAATCAACTAACTAGCTTCTTTACAGGGTCTGTGAAAGAAAGTGTTTTATTTATAGAACTGGCCCACAATGGACCAAATTTCTCACTTTGCCTATGTTAATAGGGCTTCTGTTAGAGTGGATTAGTTTTGGAACATCATCTGCTACTGTACTGTGATCCACAATAGTTACTAATCTAGGGCAAGTTCTTTCATTGTAATTAACTGTGACATTGGAGAGTACTACTCATTATGAAAAACAGTGGCAGGATCTAGTCCCTTTCACCTCCTTACAGCTGGACACAACTAAATCACGGGTACAAACCAAGACAGAAGAAAGCTTTGTGCTTAGAGGACAGCATAGAGAATTCTGTGGTGGTGGTGTCATCCCCTGCACATGCAGCATTACTTGTCATCCTGCAGTAGCTGCAGTAGTTTGTAGTTCTTGATTTGCTACGTTTTTTTTTCCTAGGTTCATGGCTAATGATTGAAAGGTGAGTTCTTAATAGTTTATTCTCCTGAGGATTGCATTGAGGGAAGTAGATGACATTTATAGAAGTTAAAAGTTAACCTGTTTTTTTTTGGGTTGCTTCTTATTAATATTTTCATGCATCATTCTGTAAGTTTAAAAAATAAAAAAAATCCATTTATTTTTCCTTAAGTGTTCTGAAAAGATTTGGGATTGGCTTCATTTCGTATTGCAGCAAGTCTGGAGTAATTTCACTGATCACAATGTGTTTATGTATCATTATCTGCTGCTATCAAGCAATTACCGTGATTAAGACAAGTTGTTTGCAAAGACAAGTCTTCATATACAGATCATGCTTCAACTTCTGGCCTTTCCAGTTGCTAATGACGAAAATCATTAGCACCCTTCCTCATGTGCTCTTCAGGTGCTCCAGACGCATCTTGCCAAGCAGAATCCCCAGCTGACAATGTTCATATGGGCTTATTTAGATGCAACTATTTGCTTTCATTAGTTAACAATCAATCTGAGTATATTAATAAATTCACCTACTACCTTTATTTTATAAATGCAATTGCTCTGTGGTGTTATGGTATATGTGGCAAAGTGATTCCTTTGTAACAAACATTGGCAAAATTGGTATGATGTAGGGTGTGATTGTTGGGTTGTTTAGTGGTGACTCTGTTACTTGCTGAGGAGTAAATAATGTTTAACTTTTTGGTAGCTTTGCCGGGACATAAATCAGAGGTATAACATTAGCCTATCACTGACACTGGTTAATACTGCAGGTTTCAATTACTGTTTTGTGCGTACTAAGGCTGTATTGTGACTGAAGTCTCTTGTTACGAGATTCCAAAAGAACGAGTCGTCATTAATCCTTGCTGCCAACGCGCGAGCGTGTCTCCTGACGTGTGGGGTTTACAGTTTGGGTAAGTTGCAGCTTGCTCTAGAGCAATCATTAATGGCAAGATTTACTATAGTAATGAGTAAGCATTTTAAAATAAAGCTTATAAGAGAATAAGGTGTGAAAATTTGATTCTTTATTTGCAATACATATGGAAACTGTAAAGAAAGTGCCTATACTGGTATGTTTTTAGAAAACTATCAAAAAAAGGCAGCTCAAACTCCATATAAGTACATCATTTTTCTATAGTCTGTGTTTTTGGGGTCAATGTTTTATAGCTTTCCTCTGCAAACTATGAAGGAATGTTTTGTTGAATGTATCTAATGTATTTAAATAAGATAGAAGGCTGAAAAAGCACCTAGGGAGTGTCTGCGAAATATCAAAGTTTAAAAATTGTAAAGACAGACTTGTGGTCCAGATATATAAGTTTCCAAAACTAGTTTCCTCCTGTGTGTATGACAGCATTGGTAGAAATAGGGAAAGTAAAATGAGGATGAATAAAATAATTCAAATACGTTGCCTAATGTGAAAATGCCTGTAGTTTCCCCTTAGTGCATACAGAGAGCAGCTTGTTGTAGCCTGCTTGAACTGCTCAGAAAGATCTTTGGTTTTATTTTAGGCAACAGGAGAATACTCTTGGGCTACGTGTTGTTTTGTCCTTGACCAGTAGTATATTTTTAATGAAAAGGTTAGTATTTTTCACAGATGTGACAGTTTGGCCAGTGATCAGCCTCTTATTGCAGATCCTCAGCAGCTTTCAGGATAGGGATGAATCCTGTGTGGGCCTTCTGCTTCCATGTGTGCACACACTAGTACAAGTCTGTGGTGAAATTAGTGGTATTTATTGCCTGGCTCCTTGGACTGCAGATTTTGTATTACTTAGGAAGTACAAAGCTCTCTTAAATCATATTTAATAGTGATTAAATTGTCTATACACTGTAGAGTGAATGGGGACATAGTTGATGGACTGTATTTTGAACAGTCAGATGCATCTGAGTATTCCTCTGAAAAATTGTCTGCATTTACAATTAACAGTGAACGTGTCTCCCCAGTAACGAAGCCTATTCAAATATTAATAGCCATGCGTAGCTGTTTCTTAGCTGTATGTTAGTATTTTCTTTTTGTGTTAGTTGTATTAGTGTTTTTGAGTTTTGTTGTTGTTGCTGTGTTTTTTGTTTTTACTTCTGGCGTTTTAAGTTGTTTAAAGGAATTTGTGGTGTTTGTCACCCTCTGTTGGACATCTTACTGCATTACCAAAACAAGAATAAAAGACTGTCTAAAAAATAGCTCATTTGTACCTGTGTATATTCCTGTGTATATTATGGTTAATATGTTGACCTTGCGTAATCTTTTAAATGAAAGATGGAAAATCTTGATATAATAAGAATAATAAAAATTACTAAGTGAGAAATAGAATAAGGAACACCATAAAACTTACCTTCATCTGGAATAAAGGTGGTATGTGTAGTTTGTAAGATGTTTCTTGCTTTTTAAGGATTCAGTATACGAGGCAACCACAGTTTAGCCAGCGGTTCTGGTTACACAAAATGCAGTCATAGCCATTATACTGATAATTCATTAAATAAGGAAATTCTGTCCAAAGACCTTTCTTTTAGAAAGACTTCAGGAATTAATGCGTAACTGAGATAAACTATAACTGCCATCTGCAACATAATAAGCACTGCAAACATGTCGATTAATTTATTCATCAAAATGATTATGTACTTTCTGATTTAGACTAGACTTTTAATGAAATCATTTTTAAAGCAATTAATGTTAAAAAACACTAGACAAAGTAGGAAAAACTTGGTGGTGTTCTTTCTATGTGGAAGCAAGAACTACAACTGTAATATTAGTAATCAGTTTAATTATTTTTGTATAAAATTGTTTTTCTACCCACTTGAATTTCTGATGAATTTGGGAACATGATTAGCCTGTGTCAGTGATGATTGTACTGAATTTCAGTTTCTGTTTGAGAATTGATATTTGCAGTCATAGCAGCTTGTTCTTAGATATATACGTGGAAACATTTTGATAATCCAGTGGTATCCTCTCTCTTTGCTCTAAAGTTTTGCAGTGCTTTTAAGTTCAGGAATGTCTATACTTAGGTTTCTTCAGCCTACCCTTCAACCAGAAGTGACTAAGGTGTTCTGCTAGGTGCATGCAGGGTTTTGTGTTCCTCGCTATTTTTTGTTGATTTATTCCTTCCCTCTTCTCCTGCAGCCAGTGACATGAATCCTTCTCAGTAACTTTTAAGTTCAGAGGAAAAATGCTAGTAGAATCCTGAGAAGGTGATTAATAACATAGGAGGTGAGAATGCTGTTAATTTTGGTTGTGTCTGTAGCTTGCTGTGCTACAGAAAGCTATGTATGGAGAAATACACTGTGTATTTGTTTTATATATATACATATATATATAAATTTTTTTTTTGCACACATCTAGGCTACTTCCAATACAAGAAATCTCTCCCAGTAACTGGGAAGCTTTAAGCACCGATTCACTGTAATTTTTCAGAAAATGAGGAGGGTGTTGGGCCCTGAAGCAAGGAGCCGTGGCCTTGGCGGAGGGGCTCGTGAGCCACAGCGTGGCGCCCTTGGCAAGGGCGCGGGCGGTTGCTCGCCGACGGCTGCTCGCTGCGTAAAAGTTAGAGATTGCTGTTAAAACCAGTGTGTTTTGTCTCTCCTGATTTTTATTTTACGCTTTCTCATGCACTGCAGTTTATTTTTATCTTCCATTTAACTTCTGGAGTTATCTGAACTGTAAAGATCTGAGTAATTTTATGACGCACACAGTACCATAACCTTACTAGCAAAATGACTCGCAATAGAACCTTTACTTCCCTTTTATGAAAGAAAAAAAAAAAACAAAAAACATTGTGTTGAAACCATTGTAAACTTTGTAGGGGAGTATCTCAGTCAACTATAGAAAGCAAAGCCAAACATGGCACAGCTGCATCATATAAAGACATTATTAGGCATCTGCAAAATTCTGCAGACATGCACTAGTGACGGTTGGCAGAGCTATAACCTGCACTGAAACTGTTGATCAGGGAACTCTTAATGATTGTATGATCAGAGTAACAGGCCAGGACTGAGAACTATGTAGTTCTCATAAATACAGGTTATTCTCATGACTCAGAAGTGTTAGAATATAGACTAGCCATAGAGGCTGTGAATGGTAGTTATTGTAACTCACTTGTGTACTTTTGATTCCCTATACAAAAGAAAGGGGTCCTAGGGTAATGTTTTTGTGATGCTTTTTTAAAAATGAAGACAGACTTTCATCTGTTCTTTCGCCTCTTTTATTTACTTTGTAAGTTCCTCAAGGCAAACGATCTGTTCAGTACTAGGTTCTGTGAAGGTGGTTGCCTTGTTCCTTAGGGATTATAGTGTTTATTTTTGCCAATAATAATCTGAGGAATAGCCTAATCTGTGGATTAATAAATTAGGAGCAAGGGCATATGGATATCCATATCTGTCCTTCAGCAGGGTTACAGAAAATGCCAGTGGTCGTTTGTTTATCCTGCTAGGTTTCTCAGAAGGGCGAAGTGTATTTTCCACAGCGCAGGAGCCATGTAACCCTGCGTGTCGTGAGAAGCAAAGGCGTTGGGAACAGCTTGTGCCTCAGTGGTGCATTCTGGTCATCCGTATTTAACATTAATCTGATTAAGACCCTTTCAAGGAGTAGGTAGGATGTGTTCAGAGAATGGCAATTTGCTTCATCAGCATTATTGTCATATCTTTATTTAATTTTCTTCTTATTGTATAAGGAGCAGGTGTTGAAGGCTTTTTATTCCAGCCAATATTTAATTTGGAAAATAACCACACAAGGAGAAAATGCCTTAAAACAAAAACAACAACAGAGTGTGTTCTTCCTCTCTTTTCTTTTTTGTGTACATTATTATTATTTCTTGGCTGTTGGAAATGTGACGCTTCCTTGTTTGTCTTCATCATGACTTGCTAATGCCAAACAGTGCATTGGGAAACACCTGCCTGGCATTAATAAGGTGTTAATGGAAGAAACAGATCTGTGGGAGCAAAGAAACCCTCCTTTAGCCACACTTCTTTGTTTGCATAATTTTCTGTTAAGTGTTTTACAAAGAGTAAGTTAGTCTCTATAAGGTTGTTTTTTTTTGTCCTCATTGTCCAAAAGGTGTTGGTTTCCCATAGCATCCCATAGCCATTTTTTCTGTCTTCATTGCAGTTATAAAACAATGCTATCAAATTTTGGCTGTACTCTCTTTGGCCATGATCTTAGTTGCTTTCAGTAGCTAATATACAGCAAGTACAATTGCTACATGCAAAAGGTATTGAAAGGCCAACTATTACATTTGAACTAAAATAAAACTGATGCAGAATCTCTTGATGAGAAGTCTTGAACAGCAAAGCTTTCAGATCAGTTCAGCTTGAGCTAAAAGAGTAAGTACCATGCACTTGGATCTTCTGTGCTAATTCCTTAGTTTGACCTCCTTACTTGAAGCTTCCCTTGTTGCTTGAAGCTGTTGATATTTTAGCAATTTTCAATGTCATCCTGAGGTCTAGAACTGGCACAAATTGCTAGGTCACAGAGAGAAACAGGATTGTGAGTACATAGTACCAGCAACAGCACTTGTCAGTTTAGGAATCCCCTCAGTAGAGTCATATTCTGTACCCAATATGCTTTTAAAGAAACAAGATAAAATCCAATGAAATCTTTTGAATGTACTCTGAAAGGATAATGTACCGCTATCGTGGACATTGTCTGGCAGAGCTTTATTAAGAAAATGTCAGTAACATACCAGGCCCTTTACAGTATTTTTCCTAAACAAGTCTGAGTTCCCAATCAGTGGTCTTGCTTCTGCACTAGTAGGGTTCTGCCATGATGTGTGGATTCTATTCAGACAAGAAAAAAAATGTGTGGGGAAAAATACAGAATAAGCAGGAACTCAAAACCAGTCCTCTTTCAGAGTACTTTCCCGGAATATTGATGGGCGTCCTCTAGCTAAATAGGCTGTGACTGGGTGTAATAGGATAGCCTCTATAACAGAAGCTCTTGCACTCACGAAAGAGGCAAGCAGATGAAAAAGCGAATGCTATGGCTGAAGTGATTCATGCAATGCCTCTAATTCAGGAATTACTAATTTATGGTTGGCACCTTTTAAGAAAACGGGAGAACCAAATCTGTTTCATATTACATTAGATCAGGGTGAACAAAGCACAGCAGTTCAAAGGAAAAATGTACAAAAAATTTCAACCAGTTGAAGTTTGTTCGAAGGAGACAGGAAAGCGATTGTAAAAGAGACTCGTAGCTAGTGAGGGACCCTTCTTCAGAGGTTAAATGGCAAAAGGAAACAAAGTCATTTAGATTTTATTGCATCAAAACAAGGTGGGCTGCAACAGAAATACTGTTCTGAAACTCAGATGCAAGGGATCTGCTTAACACCTGGACAAGCAATGAGGAGAAAGCTATTAAAAAGGAAACGTGTGTGTGTGTATTCATTCTTGTTACTCTACATGGGTCAAAACTTTGCAATTTCCTAAATTATAATTGATACCATAGAAAGATGTTGATCTTTCTAGGTGCAGAATCTTTGTCTTGTGATTCACTGCATTGCATTTATTGTGCTAGAGTGTTTGGAATTACTCAGACTTGAAGCAACTGATTGCTCTAATTATGTTGCAATTCACAAAAGGGCATATGGATCACTGGAGTTAGACATTTTTCTCTCTGCTGAATATATAGGGAGACCCTAAGACCTTAATTAGATGCCTAAAACTAGACCCTGTCAATAGACCCCAATAGAGGAAGTGACATTTTTGTCATGATTTGTACTCCTTATGAATTGTATTTATGTCAGTAGAAGCTGTGATGTATCAGTTGATTCAGGATTAGACTGCACAAATTTTGTGCAAGTGGAGCACAGTGAAAGTACAAACACAGAATAAGAAGAATAAAAAGTAAGAAAGCTATTACTAAAAATCAGTCTGTTAGGTTTATACTGTGGTAAGGCATGGAACTATCACCTTGTCATGATAAAAATAGCGAAAAACAAAAACTAAACAAAAATCCCCAAACACATTTCAGTTTTATGGTGTCAGCCCTTGTGGTACTTGCGGTGATTCAGTTTTAACAAAGTGCTTTGCCAGCCTGATGCTGCGGGTCTCTTGGTGCCATTTGGTCTGCAGCGGCCTTGGAGAACAAGTAAGGCTGCTGTCAGTGTGAACGGAGGTGGGAATGTCGAGCTTGATCCCGTCCATTTCCTTTCTGTGGAAGAGACCAGGGACTTCTCAGACTTCCAGTGAAGTCCAGTGTGTGAAACCGTGCTGCGTAGGTCCTGTGAAAGAGAGCAGCCCTTTGGATGTGTTAGCTGGTGTGAGCGGGGCTTGCTCTGGGGTGACCGGCCAGGGCGTTCGGAGGGGCCGCTGCCCTGCAAGGAGAGCGCGTTGTGCCGGAGCGCCGCGCGCAGTGAGGGGCTCCACGGGAAGGCCGGTCTGCGCGACGTGGAACCGGCCCGGCGCGCCCGGCGCTTCCACCACCGCGGATGCTGCGGGCAGCAGCTTGGCAGCCCGGCGTGCGGACATGTCCGCGGGGCGGCCCGGGTTAGGAAGTAGGAGAGAAGCTGTTGTGCAAACACATAACGCGCTAGTCCTGGGTAGAACGGGGGCGGAGGCAGAGCGAGCACGTTTGAAATGAGCCTAACTTCTCTTTCAGGCGCGCTGGGCATTGTTGGTTAACTACATCGGGGCTGAATTTCAAGGAGTTGTTAATGCGGCATATCAAATACAATCTTTTCCTAAAGCTTCAGTGTACCTGGACAGTCTAAGCAGGAAGAATTTTCTCTCAATTTTAGTCCAGAAAGGAACTGTGCTATAATGTCAGGAGACAATAACATAATGTAATAATAACATAAACAAATCTCAAAGAAAAAAGTATATATTTTTTAAAAAGTGGCAGTGCAGCAAAATGCTGTCTGAGCTAAGTTATTCATGTTTTTGAAAATGAAACAGCGAGTGAAGTCTTTATTTCATTTGGTGTTTCTTGGGAGCAAACTTTGACATTATGTAACAAAACTAAACCACAAACTATGGAGTGAAATAGGTACTTTCTTAAAAAGAAATGTATTGCTTGTCAGTTCTATTCAAAATTACGCCTTTAATTTGAAAATTCTCATAAGAACTGTAACAGAAGATTTCAAAATATCTATTATTTAGTCAAGAAACTGGAACGGCAACCTCAGAAATTTTTCTAGTCTCTCAGGAAATTAAGTATTTAGGCTTTGTTTTCGTTTAACTATATTACAGTATTACTTGAGAGCCTGGAAAGGATCCAGTATGTTTTTAAAGAATTTTTTAAATTAAAACACAAATAACAAGTTCCATAGACTCTGGACCAGTGTGTCACATGAAGAAGTAAGTTTTAGGGAGGTAGATGCATGAACATTAGTTTGAACATCAGCATGAACATATATTTTTATACATGTGTGCTCACATACACAGAACAAGCAGTTGAAGAGCTGCCTTTAAAATACGCTTAGTTTGCCTTACTGCGTTAAATATTAAACGAAATCCACAGAAAGATACGGCTGCATTGGGAACCCCAGAAGGCGTTAGATCTGTTGCAGTGTGCCTTTAGCAGGAGCAGCGCTTGAAAAGCTGGGGTTCAAGCTGTACGAACACTTAAGAGAGGGTTGAAACGGCCCGTGCGGGTGTAATGGCCGTTCTGAAACGGCCCGTGCGGGTGTAATGGTGCTTCTCTGCCCCAGAGCGCTGCCCTGGCTCCCCATTCCTGTCCTGGCCAAACCAGCAGGGTGCTCGTGCTGTGGAAGTCCTATGTAATTTGTCTTATTTTGGGGCCCTGAGCATTTTTATTACCGTAAAGGCAGGTTTTTCCAAAATAAACAGTTAAAGGCAGAGATGCTGATAAAACTTGAACAAAACTGCATTAGTACAATGTTATTGCACATTATTGACAGGTAAGAAGCTGTGTGGCCACTGCTGCTCTGCAATCACAGCGATATATATTTTTGGAGTTATTAATGTTGGAAAATCCAGCTTCCAGGAATTCTGAAAATATGGAATTTTTGAACAAGAGTTTTATAAAACCTTGCTCAGCAGACAAGTAGTTGTTAAAGTGCTTGTGAACAAGTTTCAGTTTGTGTTTGTAGCAAATGGTGACATCTGATCTGTTGAAAATAGCTTGTAAAAAAAAAAAACCTACTTCAGCGCACGCATTAAAACGAATAGATCTGAAATTATGGTGCATTTGGAAGTATCAATAATGTGTCTGCCACATGAGGCTAAGTTAGCTGTGTAGTTTGGTGCAGCTTAACCTGGCACTTAAATGCACTTTGTGGTGTGAAAGCCTTGGCTGGCAGGTTGGAGCTGTTGCACCCACAGGCAGGCAGGCCTAATAGTTCCCTGGCAGTACTTTCATGTAGTTTGGCTTGTGTGTAGTTTTAACAACCCTGGTAGGGGGCATTAGAAACCTAAGTATGTTTGTATCTATCTCATAGCAGGGGAACATGAGTTTAGAACAGAAATGTCTTTTATAAAGCATGAAGTATTTTTACAGATTTTTTGCTTTTTCCCCTTACACACTAGTGCTGTGCCTCTGCTTTTAATGATCACTGCCCTTTGCTGGCTTGGACATGGAGAAATCCAAAATGTCGGAGGCCTGTCCGGTCTGTGCGTTTGGAGGGTTTACAGGTATTGGGCTGTTGTTGATTCTGCTCATGTGCAGTCCAGCTTATTCTGCTGGGGTTTTTGAGCACACAAGGATCTAGGACAGAAGCAGTAGGGAGCGTATCTGTTTGATTCCATATATAAATATGAAAAATACCTGTAAAATAAAAGTGAGGCACATGAGTAACTACTTATAAGTAAGATAAGCCTGTTCTTCCCAAGCTGCTAACATCTGCAATGCAGGCATTTTGTCTCCCTCCATCTCACTGTTTTAGTCCATTGTGAAGTCCTCTATTTTCTGTAGATAGATGTGAACCTTCGCCTACAAATGTAATGAATTTATGTGGATGTCTCATGGGTATGTTGATGACCTCTTATAAAGTGTGAAATACAAGAATTGCTGAGGATAATGGTTTTGAATGGGAGTAAGTTCCTGCTGTAGTGTAAAATATATGTTGTCATACAGCAGATGCTTTTTCCTCAACAAAATTTTTGCCATCTGATTATATAAATCAATGTAATCTTGCCTTGCTGGAAAAGATTGTTTTGCAAAATGCTCTGTGGCTCACACATTCTCTTTAGCTACTGCTGAAAACTACTTTAGGCTAAAGGGAATCTATACACCTCAGTGATGGAGCTTGGGATGGTGATCTTCCTGAGCCAGCCTGAAAGATAGTTGGACCTGTAATTTCTCCAGTAGGTCCCTTCAGAATTCATGAGATCTAATCTGTTTTTCCTAATGTGTCACTTCACTAAGAGTATTCGTTAAAAATACTTGATAATACTTGAACAGAAGCATTTTTGTTTTAGTGATTTTCCTTTTTTTGGGGGGGGTGCCCTGAGTGATGAGTTGTTTCCTTCTTGGCAGCTCCTTTGGAAGTAAACAAATTTTTAGCAGAGTGGTGGGTGTTGCTCTGCTGAAGGAGACTTTGGTTTCTTATTCTATGAGAAAACAATGGCTAAAGCAGCTATGAATAATTCTACCAAAAAAAAGAGTTTAAAAAAAATTGTGCATGGAAGATTGCAGAGCGCATTACTGCTTAGTGTGAGTTATAGAAATTCAAAACCAAATTAAATTGAATTTTAAAACTCAATGTTCTTTTTTTCTTTGCTATGCTGTGTTACTGCTTTTTTCAGTGAATGAAATGTTTGAATGCTTTTTGATTCAGTAGAAATGCTTTCCCCCCCCTCCCCCCACTGTCTTTAATATTTAAACCCAAGGATTATTATGTCTGCATTTACTTTGGCCGTTTCAAAACTTCTTTCTGGGGGTTTGTGTTGGTAGACCAATTATCTTTTTGTCATATTTCTTGAAATCTCATAAAAGCTGTGAATAGCATAAGCTAAAGTAGAACTTGGCTGATCTTTACCTCTTTCCATAAAAGTTTACACATTTAAGCATTTAGTATGTGTTCTGGCTGCATTATTTAGTATTCTTACAAAGTGTTTAGACAAAAATGTGTTTTAAGGTTTCTTCAGTAGTAAAATCAGAGGAAGATGTAATGTAAAATCTGGAGAGATTTGAGGGATGCCACATTTACTAAAGCTTATATAAAAAAATTCAAAATATGAACAGAGGCAAATCAGACAGTTTTGGGTAGATAATGTGCTGTGTTTGCAAAGTTCATCTTAATATTTGGAGGAATGGAAGAAACAATTTACAGATTAGGATAACCATATGGGACCCTTGAATATTACTTGGAAACTAGATCGTTATAGTATTGAATGGAAAAATACATACATTGAAACTATATTAGTGTCGAAATATTTAGCTTTTAAACCCTTAGCCGGATACAGGGAACTGTGTAGAAACAGCGTGGGGTATCTGCATTCCTTAAACTGGAAAATAGCTGTGTAATAGTGCCTCTAAATCTGCTAGCCAGGCAAGCCTTCATGTTAAGGGGATTGTTCCAATTTACATTCATGTTCCAAGAAATGGGGCATGACGGAAAAGTCTCTGACCTGTGGAAATCCTACCTGCCCAAGGATATTGTTTTACAGCCTATAGAATTTTATTAAAACAAATAAATTTTATTACTGTGGGATTTGTTTGTTTAGAGTTCGCTCTATGTGGCAGATGCAGTTTATCTTACACGCTCGGGGTTTTTTAAGCCCCTTTGCCAACACAAAGTCACACTGTGACGGACGTGACTTCCGAACTGCGGGTGTTTGCAGGGTCTTCTGTGCAGCCAAGGTCCCGCACCTCTGCCGGGGGCACGGATGAACTGGTGCAGCCACGAAAGCTGGATGGCACCTCAGAATTACTTCTGTGTCCGTCTCCTCCCTTTCCTCCCCCATCCCCTCCTGCCCTCGGAACTGTTAGATCAAATTGGATGAATTAAGTGCAGATATCACCATTTTCCTTATATATTACCTGCTCATTCCACATTCCATGTTGTTGAACCAGCAGCCCAGAGGAGATCAGGAACAGCAGAAGTTGCCGACCAGATCTACCCAGACTAGAGGCTGCCTGACTTTGGCTGTACGGCTTTCTAAAATGTGGGTCTCCTGTTGTTGCTTAACCTTTCTAACGGCTTTTACAAAGACTTTGTTTGATGCATGGTAGCAAAGAAGGCCTTGGACAGGCAGCGGGCGGAGGGGGCTGCCTCGGGAGGCGAGCAGGGCAGCAGAACAGAGCAGCCAGGTGAGAGACGCGGCACTTCGTGGGAGCGCTCCTCCCAGCCCACCTCCCCTCCCGCTTCCACGTGGGGTTATTTGTGAGAGTGAAGACGATTTTGTGAAGGTGTAAAAATACTTATGTTTTGAGACTATGGTAGAAAAAAAGCAGGCAAAATATAAACTGCATTGATAAAATCTTTAAATGCTTATTGCTCTATTTTTAATTAAAAAATCTTTAGAAGGTTTTTTTTTTTTTTTTTTGTTTACTAAAATTCTCAATAATATTGACTTTTATGCTGAACAAAATCTTTTTTAATGCTTATAGCCTCAATTGTACCAGACACTTAAAACTATGTAAAGTTCTGTGAGGATCATTCAGGAGCCAGTACAAGCAAACCAGGGTGTGCTTTCCATGAATCTGAAGTATTAGAACTTTAATTTTGCAGTTTTGTTAGTTTTAAATTCTGCACTGAGTTATCAACCAGCCATTGAAAACAGTGCTTAAGGAAAGCTTCAGGCTTATTTTTTCATGATGAGTCATTGTTAAAAAATGAGTTCATCTTATTTGCTTTCTCCTGCAGTGCGGCTTTGCTGACCAAAGTATAAGAAGAACTACAATTTGTGACCACTTCCTTCAGAAAATATTTTCTGTAGGTTGTTCTTCTCATGTTAAAGTTTCTGGTAACTATTTTATAGTAAAGGATAAAAAGCTTACCTGTCGGGTGTTTGAACTGTCATTTGAACTGTCAAATATTTAAGTTTCACTCTGACTTATTACAGAGGTCAGAACCTGCAATGTTTAAACTAAAAATAAATATTAATTTAAATCAGATTAATTTATAACTTTGTTTTTTCAACCATTTCAAGGAATTCCTTTGGAACACACTGAAAAAGCAGTATTTTTGTAAATATCTTTGTTTTTGATGAGCCTTAGGGGTGGTTGAAATTCTCAGTTTGGGTATTTCAGTGAATTCAGTGGTATTTGGAACTATAGCCCATACCTTTGAGAAAGATACCCCAACAGCTCTGCTGCTTGGTACCCCCAGTGTGGTGGTATCGATCGAAGAGTGGGAGCCATTCCCTTTCCTATATCCCTTTCCTATATTGATGCTACATGGAGTCAGTCGCACCTTCCAGGTGGATATCCATAGCAGGCTATAGACCACTTCCCTCTCCTGTGCTTTGCCTCAGCATGGAATAACTCTCATGGAAAAGGCTGAGGAATTCAGAGTTATCCCACTTTCAGGTCAATTCTCCTGGCTTTAGAAGAAGGATCCGAACATTCCAGCAACTCTGTGAGTTATGGTGTCTTCAGTGAGTGCCCGCACTCTGCACCTGGAGGGGCACTAAGAGAATGGCACTCCCAGCATCCTAGTAGCTTTTTAAAGTTAGCCTTTCTTTTTTGTTGTTTTTATTGCAAGTGCTTCAAAATGAAATAGTTATTCTGAAACTGAACGTGATTCTGAACTTTCAAGCAAACATCTAATGTGCTTCTTTTCAAGTCCACTTAGACTGTCTTTCTTTTGCATTTCTTGAAGCAGACAGAACTTTGTGATCATTAAAAAAAAATACATAGAAATGACAGTAAATTTTTGGTTATGGGTCCACCAGAGCAGAAACTGGTATATGCAGCTCTGCATTACTGCCAGTATGAGGATGTAGAACTGCATCACCTGAGACATTGCACTGGACTGCATCACAGTTAACATCTAGTATTAGAAACTCATGTCCATTTTTTGTAAAAATATTTATGTTCACGTAAGGATTTGTAAATCTTTACTTTGAATAGAAAGCCAGAGAGTTCTTGTAGAAGTTTAAGCTGCAAAACAGAAATTCTATATTAAATAAGCACATGCAATTGAATATAGCAAAGAAGTTCTGTTCCAAACTTAGACTCAAATATGTTGTTACAAAAATATCTTAAATTCAGCCAATGACAAGAAGGGAGAGTGGCAGTGCCCGGCAGTGTTGGGCAAACATGTTCCTTAGTAACCCAGGGACTTGCATAAATGCCCTGAGAAGTGCCTGCACACGCCAGCATTGGCTTTCCTTTTAGCTGCTAAGATTTCCAACCCCTTTACTGAGTTAAGTGTGTTCACAATACCTGCTTTAGGTTTGAAAGTGTATCAGTGAATCCAGTAAATAGATTCACAGTTGACCCAGATTTCTGTGATTTTCTGCAATATAGTTGAATTGCTTCTGATGTTGTGCACATTCCCTAGAAAGCTACTGTACCTTGCAGCTTTACTGAGCGTTTGTTTGCCATTCTATTCATTTCCTAATTTCCTTTTTTTCTTCCTTTTTTTTCTTTTTCCTTTTTTTTTTTTTAAGTACTTGGGCCCAGGCCAAACAGCACAATTGCACTTCTGTGGGCCCTGATTCTTAAATATGTGCCTAACTAAGCAAGTAAGAAGTCCCATTAAAAGCAATGGAATTACTTGCATAGTTTGAATTAGGTACAGGCCTAAGTGCTTTGAGTTGAAGCTTTCCTGACTGAGCATTGTAACACAAATCAATCTTTTCCAAGCACAGCTATACTAATTAAAATGCTTAAGTGATGCATCACACATGGATGGAAGCAGAAATATGTGGTTTAAAAAAACCTTAAGGAGAGATTTCCCTGCATGGTAGCGGTGAGCTTGTCGTGGGATGCAGAGGTGCCGTTAGCGAGGCTGCGTTCGTCTGCAGTCGTGCCCTTCCTTGCGTCTTCTCTGTTGCGAGGCCTTGCGTGCCAGCGCTCCACAACTGCCCTGGTTGTGGGGCTGACCCTGGAGTGGGTTCATGTGCTTCCTCCCTCATGCTGCCTGCGCTTTCCTTGGAGCACAAAGCCTGACTGTGCTTGGGAAGGGCAGGGCCAGAAGGCCCCTCTCCTTGTTGATACCCCCTTTTCGCTGTTCCTGTGATCTGAGAAGATCTGTTAAAGAGGCTGTGTTTGCTCGCTCTAGGTTCGTGCGTACCCCAGGCGCAGGGCTTTGCTCCCCTGTGCCGCTGTGCGGGGAGGCTGGGTGGTTGTGAGCGTAGGGGAGCAGATGGGACAAGCAGTGCTCAGGATAGATAAAGGAGAACTCCTCTTTCAGACCTTCGTATTTGTCAAGTATTTGGTTTTGCAGTTGACGGCTGCTTTGTTAACTCATTTTAATTACTTACAATGGTTCTATTGATTATTAGAAGATTTTTTTTTTCACCAAAACAACTTTTCTTGTTACTAGTTAAAACTACAAATGGTTGACTGGATGTACGGAGAGACTGTGCTGAAGTGTGTGATCTGCTTTCACAAATCTTTATGCAGATGTGCACAGATTAAAATGTGCCATATGCTTAAATTAAGTGATCTGTTGTCATAAAGATTATCTACAGAAAGAAACATTGCCTATTAAATTCAAGAATAAATATTCGCCTCTATTTCTGAATTTCTCCATTATCATGGCATGATGAAAATCAGTTTTGTTCATATTCTAAACAATATGAACATTTTACTCTTCAGTTTGTACTCATGTGATACTGTGAAATCAAGTAACTTTTCTCAGTCTTTGAAGAACTGGCTTTTCTGGCGAGCATTTCCTCCCTCGTCAAGCCTAGTTGTGGCACCGTGCAAGCTTTACAAGGAAAATCTAGGAACTTTGCAGACCCCCAGAAGGTCTTTTACTGATCCCATGGGGCAGCAGGCCCTAGTTTGAGAACATCTGCTTTACACAAAACCAAGTATAATTATTTAATGGAATGTGCTTTTCAGATGCCAAACTATGGAAGTTATTTTTCCAGCTGCTTGCACACTTCAAAGAGCAGTTCCAGAGACCTTCGTGCCCCCCACGTGGCCAGAAGGCTGCGATACAGCAGCCTAGGTGATCCCTGCCACCGTTTTTGAGTGGTTTTGTCCATAAGAAGAAATTAGTCATCATTAGACCATCCGTCCTGTGCAGAGGTTTCAGAAACGGAGTCTTTGGGAAGATAAGCTGGGAGAAATTTCTTCTGTTAATTAGGTGGTTCTGTGTCATTGGAATGCAAATTTCCTCTATTAGTACAACGTTTCTCATCCAAGAAATAATAATTACTTAGTTCCAAGTGCTTCTGAAGAAACCAACTAATTATGTAATGTTATTTATTTTTTAATGTCATCTTCCAGGGTTGAAGAATGTACTGAGCATCCTTTGATCAAAATTATTTCTATACTGTGAATTTGGTACAATGGGTATTTGTATGAAAATTCCATACTTTAAAAGGATGCGCACGTTATCTTTTTTTTAATGCAGGATATGTTAGCGTTTCTGTAATGAAAATCTAGTAGTTGTGAAGTAGTACAAGGAACTCCTAATACACTGAATTTATTTTAAATTAAATTTATTTTTATTTTTAATTTATCTTTGTCCAAATTACTTTGTCTCCATAAGAATTTATTATTTCGAAGCTAGAGAAAAATTCAACAGAAAAGCTACGTATTCTAAGAGCCCATACAGGCTGCTGTTGGAAACCTCTGTAGCCGTTACAGGTCCAAATCCAACAGCTGCAGAATTCCTCCAGGAGTGGTGGAATCTGGATTCGTTTTTGCCGAGTGCTGGCTAATTAAGAGGGGGAAAGGCGTCGGAGAAGCTGCCATTTGGCTTCCCCGACTCTCAGACCAGGAGTGGTGTTCTGGAGGTGTGGGAAGCTTGCTGGCTGTTTTTGATACATGTGCTCATGCAAGCAGAGCTTGGACGTTAGTCACTGATTTGACTTCATTATAAGTTGAATATTACTCAAGTTAGAATTCTAGTAGAATATAGCGTGTGTTTTGTGACTATAAATTTTTGTTTACACATGGTTTATGAGGGAAAACAAAAGCAGGAATATTTAGACATATTTTCCTGATACTTCTGTCAGTGCATGGGAAAAAGAAAGCCTTCTCTCCTCCTTCCCTCCCTACCTGTTTAGACTGTGTAGATGAAAGTCTTGAGAGAGTTTCATCTATTATTGTATAATGTCACTTCACAGTATACTGCCTGAACTAACAAACACATTAATGACTTTTTTTGTTAGCAGCACATTCACAACTTAAAGTGCCATATCCTTGGTAAGCACATTCGTAAGGCACAAAGTTATTTTGTGTTCATCTCTCTCCCAGCATCCTCTTTGTAAAATGGTTAGTGGATCTTGTCCTGGGTACCTGCACTAGTTCTTATTCCTTGTTCCTCTGCCTTTGTGAGTGAGTTTTGACCTCTTTGTTCCCAGTGCCATGTCCACTCCTCTGCCTTCTCAGTCAGTGTGGGCATACCATTTCTGCTGTACATCTGTCCTTTGATGATGAGGAGGAAGAATATTTGTTCCTGGGTATTTTATTAAAGGCAGGAACACTATCATCAATTAACCTTTGCCTTGCTTCAACTGAATTAGACTCAGCAGCCTTTAATATTGCCCACTGCACCTAGCTGACTCGTGATTAGTGACTATTTTGCTTTAAGATGAACTGTCTGCCTAAGCATGTAGCACAACATATCTGTTCACATACCTAAACAAATTAAAAAAAATTAAACAATTTATCTGGCATTGCAGAAGAAGGTTGTTCTTAATATTTCTGGTTTTGATTTCTTACCTTAGACATCTTAGAAAAAAATCTTCAACTTTCCTAAGAATTTCAAGTAGACAACTCCTAGCTCTAGCAGCTGGAACTTTGGCAGTGACATAAAACAATACAAGCAGTAAGAAAAGGTAACCTGAAAAAAATAATTTGCACATGTTGGCCAGTTGCTGGCCAGAGTAGTAATTGCGGAATTGGGTTTCCGGAAGAGCTGTATGGCAAGGATTAGTTCTGTAATTCATGGGCCTGGTGCAGGTCGTTCTACATTAAGAGAAATGTCATATTCTCTTAATGTAGAAAGCACTTTCCCATGGTTTAAAGATAGTAATTCCATACCAGCTTTGATTCGGAGAAGAAACTTGTTGATTAGCAAGAGTTCAGATAACTATTCTGAAAGATTATCATTTTGTTATCCAACATTGTCTGCTCCTGAGCACTTCATTGTCTACAGCAGATCAGGACCCCATTTATAGTACCTTTTTTGCATTCGAAAGAGTAGTGCAGAATGTTTTCACTTAAAATGTCTGGAACTCTTTGCTAAGCAGTATGGCAATGTTGGCCATAAGTAAGTTAATAATTTCGATGCAGTGACAATGCACTAAGTTGTTGTCTTCATTTTTTTTTTTTTCTCCACCATTCAGTTTTCACTGTACTTTGTTTACCAGGTAGATTGGTGCAGTATATATAACAGATAGCTCGTCTGTGATAGGGAAAACCTTTGCATGTGTAATAAATGGATTACATGTATATTGCATGCATTTGGATGATTTTCTTACATTTTTTAATCTTTAACAATGCTGTAAAACAGGATTTTTTTGTGCCTCCTCTGTTTACCTCTTGATACGATATATCTGTGAGAAGCACCTTGTTGGGCTGGTTTTCTCTTTCGGCGGCGTCCTTTCAGCTATTTCCTGCAAGGCGTGCTGCAGGCGCTGCCGCGAGGCCGGCTGCCGCTGCGGAGCGAGCAGCCCTTCAGCGGTGCCCGTCCCGTTTCAGCGAGCTGACGCCGACACTTGCCTGGCGTTACCTTCTCGTACCATTGCTTGGTTACTTCAGACTTGTTGTTAGGGAGGTGGCTTTTCGGGTCTTGCTATTTTCTCTTTTTTAAACAAAAACAAACAGTAAACCAGTTGGGACATGAATTGTTTTGATGTTTTTCATAAAATACCTAGTACATGTTTTGGTTCAAGTTTAAAGGTGCCTCCAGACTGGCTTGGTTGATTCATACTGGGGCAGTCTGGGAAGTTACTGCTCCCGGTGCCGGCTGTGCCTTTCTCCCAGAGGTGGCTGCCCATCTTGTAGAGCCAGCAGAAGGGGGTGGATGTCATTTCTTCAGTGATTTTAGTGGTTTTTATGAGCTGGTATATTTAAGTTGGCCTGATGTCAGTGGTCAGGGTAGATTTATAAAGTGTGGGAGAATTTAATGCTAGATGGTTGAGGAATGATAATATAAAATACCTCATTACAGTCTAGATACTTTAAGCCAGGGGACCCTAATATTAGCCCATCTGAATTTCTAGTTTGAGGTTTCAGAAATGTAGTTAGGCCGCAGTCTTCTAAAAAGAGATACACATAAAAATTTGGATTATCTTAGTTCTGTATGCTAGCAAATACGTAACCAAAACATGGGGTGTTTTTTTCTTAGTTGCTGGAGGGGAAGAGCTTTGCCTGCAGATACGTGTTCATGCCTCCCCATCACCGTGACTGTATACGTCAGGGCAGTGAGGGGCCGTAAATGCTGTGGGAAGATTTGCTGCGAGAGATTAAGATTGGTCTTTGAATTTAACGAGGTCAGTGGCCTTCAAAGTAGTCAAAAAGCTCTCTTCCCTGAAGGGACCTCTCCTTCGCGTTTCTTTTATGTTCATGTGCTGTAATTGCCCATTTTGGCAGCTGTCAGTGCGGCAGTGCGACTTGCAGGCCTTGCTATTTTTAATTATATATTAATTATGCACAGCGTTACGTACTTTATAGCATACAAGCAGAGATGAACTGTAGCAGCTGTTGGCAACAGACTTTTCCTGACGTTTTGTGAAGAGATTGGAACAATCAGCAAGTTTCTTGGTGAGTAAATGTTGAGTGCGACTGCAGTTCCCCGCTCGGCTTAGCAGCGTGCGTGGGGTCCACGTGAACGGTGAGGTATCTGTGGCTTGTTAGATGCTTCCAGCAAACAGCATGCAAAATGCCAGCTTGTTTTCTCAGAACAGAATTTGCTTCTGAAATGAAATACTGACTAAGGTCCAGATGAATAGTACCGTTTTAGATTTGGAGGAAAAGGGCTAGGGAGAGACAGATGTAGCCAAAGAAGAAAAGGAAAAATAGTATATGCAGAGGTAAAGTAGCAAGGAAACCACCAGAGTCAAGCACAGGGCAGCAAGATGAAAAAAACAGAGGAAGAGAGGAAGAGATTAGTTAGAGTCGTCACAAAGTTTACTGAATTGCCTGGCAAGCTGACCAGTGTAATGGAAGGTGAGGTGTAGGGCCACCATTTTATGGAAAAACAGAGCTAGTCCCTGGAAGTAGAAGAAACAGTGAACTGCATGGTACGTTTTTTGTTTAGATTTGTTCCTGTGAGGAGCACATTATTTTTCTCATTTAGAGCACATTGTGGCTTCCCGTGACATGAGTGTTGGGTCACCATGGTATATATTAAGCTATACTGCTGTGTGCTGCCATTTCCTCCGCGTGCGTTACCTCAGAAGTGGGTGAGAGTTTTCACTCTGGTGAGATCTGTGCTAGCCAGAGACTTCTCATTTGAAGTAACAAATTTTATTCACCGATGAAACTAAATTTAGGAGCTTTGGTGTCATAGTTCATTTTTTGTCTTATCTACTTCAAACATTAGTTTGAAAATTTGTACGTACGTACATAGACCCAGAGGAGCTGAAACAGTGAAACGTCAGCTCTCCTCAAATCCGTATTACTTCTGAGAAGTATTAATCTGATCGCTTACCAAGATCAAGGCTTTTGACAGGAGCTTTTTACAAGTCATGACAGCTATTGCTTTTCACTTGAAAACAATGTCAAAATAGTTGAGAACAGGTGAGATTCGAGCAGTTCTGAAGTGCAGGTTACCTTCCCAGCAGCGCCTGTCAGGAAAACTGCAAGAGCCAAAGCTTTTTGGAAACAGGTACTAATTACGTTTCTCACAGCCCTGAGTCTTCATTCTTAAATTAGGGCTCTTCATTATTTTAGAACTTTTAATTTTTAAGCAGACTTTGAAGGGTTGTTCTATTCTTGAATCTCTGAAAAGTAAATAACTGTGCTTAATTACTTGCAGAAGGATTGTGGCAGGAATGCTTTTTCTCTTTTCTTTAAGGTTGTATTTCATAACTTACATATACACAGTCAAATTGCTTTCATACTGGAATTTAGGAAAATTGTAAAAAGGTGGGCAGAGGAACATTTTGATAAGCTATGCAACTTTCTAAACCGCCATTTAACCTCAGCAAGAGTTACGCTTGAAACATTTTTAAACATGCTATAGACAGTAGTTAGACACAATTTTGTGTATCTGAAATAATGGAAGAGAGAATGTTGTAGTAGCAGTAAAGTGAGAGAGGCTGCAACAGTGTTAGGAATAAATAAATTCCATGTAAGCATACAGTATTTGGGTAGTGAGTCCTAAAAGGTGTTTCTTGTTTTATTTGGTGCAAAATTTACTCCCCAGAAATTACACTTAAAATTCATAGTTTGATGTAGTGCATGGTTTCCTAAACTGTTTCATATAGCTAAAAAACTATCAAGATTTGTAGTATTGTGCTCCAATGAGAAGCAAGAGATTAAGACACATTCCTGTAGAGTGGGCGCTTATGCTACTTGCATGTGGGGAACTGCTTACTTGGTATGTCCTGAGCGACTGGATTTTGACTAAAATCTGGATGTAAAGAATAAATTACATGCAAATACCACAGTGTATTCTTTTGGTGTCTGAAATACACAGCAAACTGAGTTTGATGAACTCTGCTAAATTGGTTTTGTAAGTTTTGGTTTTTGATAATTCAGAAATGTGTTTGTTATTTGCATTTATGGCATTAGTTTAATATCAGTCTTTTTATGATTTTACTTTTTGAGAAATTATGTGTATAAATAAAGATTTATTTAATTCAAATCAGATTTGCACCTCTATAGTTATGCTCCAGTAGAACTGCTTTTGATTTATAGAAGTGTTGCTGAGATTAAAACCAGGCCTAACTTTTGTCATTAAAAATGACTATGCAGCATTTAATATTCAGTTGCTGTTACAAATGAATGTGTGATCCGGTATCAAAGAGCAGTCAGTGAGGCTTCCACTCCAGTGCCAGTACTTACTGCAAAAACTGCTCTATGGATAAACATGCCCAGAGCTTCGAAAGCACCAAAAGTGCCCGAGTCCTCGGTTAACAATAGTTTAAAAGTTTTGTCCCTTTTGTGTGGAATTTATTTTCATATTAACAAAGCTATTCACTTTAGCAGTCTTTTCCTTAATTGGAGATACTGTTTCTATGAGAACTAATCTTTCCTAAACCGGAAACTAAACTGGAGTGGTAGGAGGGGAAAAAAATATGTTAAACAAGGACAGCATTTAATAGATGCTGAAGACAAAATGAGAACTTTTATGATATGCATAGGCTACAGAATGAAAGATGCTTTTCGATCTGAAATGCAAAAAGTGAGAGAAGATTGTCTATACCATCTGAACCTACTTTTCTTGGAAAGTGGGAAAAGGTCCCCATCGTTTTCATCGTGGTTAGTTGCCGATTCCACATTCAGAAGCTTAGCAACAAAAGACTTCTTGTCTACGCTTTATATTTCTTTTGGTACATGCCAAAACCTTGGGCATGGATAACATCCTATTGGAATATGCAATGTTGGGCAGTTGCATAGGTTCATTGCTAAATTCTCTAGTATTCTAGCAATAGTATTTTTGAGGTACATCATGTGTTCTAATATAAAGAGAATCATGGTGCTAACACTAATATAATGAAAATATGGTAAAATATGCAGAATTTTGAACAAGTAGGCGATTTCAAAAATAATATTAAAGTATTAAAAATATGCCTTACCATTGAAATATAAACTAGAATAGAACATAAAGAAGCATGGAATAGATTTTTTTTTGTATAATATTTAGATGTATTTTTTCAACACTAACATTTCTTCCTGCTTTGACTAGATACTGAGTTTGATTCTTAACTTAAATGTGTTTATTGTTGTGAATTTAAGCCTTAGTGTTCTTTCAATATAGTTTTTGTCTATGAATTTACTTGATGTTTAGCTTTTCTTCAAGGGTATTGTTTACACTGGTGTTGGATATCAGCAAACCCCAACCTAGTGTGGAAAATCCAGATTTCTTAAAAATCATTCAAAGAAACTCAGCTGGAAATATGATAAATCTATGGTTCCTGATAACTTGATTTAATGGCATTGTAATAAATCTGTAAGGCATGTTATGTTAATAATACTGGCATATTTTGCTTTTCATTTGAGAAATTCCATGGAATAATCCTGGTAATATTTTAGTGAGGTACCACTGTATTGAATATGTATCATGCTTGGAAGATGTGAGGCAAGTAATTTCACTAATTGAAGAGCATGAATTATAGCCATAAGAGCCAAAGTATCTTGTTGTCCTTAAGCAGGACTAATCCTAGTTTTTTCAATGACAGTGTTTTGTGTGAAGAATAGGATAGAGCAGAATGTTTTGCAGAATTTTAGAATTTTAAAGAATTTTAAAGAATTTTAAAAGCAAAATACTAAATCACAGTGCTGCTAAGGACTACGGGTTGAGAATTGTGGCTTTCAGGAATGTCCCGGGAAGCGAACGCGAGCCCTCTGCGCTGCGCTGTCAGCAGAACTCCCCGTTCCAGGTGATGGGGGGTGCTCATTTAACACAAGAAGCAGACAGGTTTTCCAGTCTGCTGTTCTGCTGAAGCAAACCAATAGACTGCAATGGTTGCAATTCTGACTGACCCAAGTGTGCTGGGAGGAATTGGCTGTAACCCAGTGTTATAGCCGTGGTTGTGATTAGGGAACAAGCGCCTAATTAGACTTTACGGAGTAGGCATTTGGCAGTATTCACTGAGGCCTTCCTTGTTTTTGAAGATGGTTATTGTACAGGATTGCTTGGAATAGGCGCTAATCCAGGACAGGACATTGGCACTGTAATAATGGGATGCAGGTTCCTTCCTTGGTGCCTCCATGCACGCATGTTACAAGTTGGACTCAGAAGAATATATTTTATTTTGATTGCTAGTTGATTCTTTTAAGTGCAATTTTATTACCCTCTGCATGTAGGTACAAAGGCCATCTGTTAATTCTGTATCATCAAAGGTCATTTTAGAACCCATGCTTGTCCTCTACTGATTCTGTAGATGTTTACAGCCAGAATTAACAGTTTCTTCACACAGGACTCTGTGACTGGGTTGATAAGTCTGCATTTTTCATGAAAGCCTGTGTTTTATTAAGGGCCATTAAGAGCTGTTCAGGCGCATATGTTTAAACCATAGGTGGTTCATATTTCTCTAATTACAAATAAGAAAAGTATGTCAAGATTTGCTTCCTGCTCACGGAAGACTGCAGTGCAACAAAGGGGCTGTGTCGACATTAGCAAGTCATTTTTGCACAACCGGAGTGAGTCCGTTACAACCGGTGCTCAGGTACCTACATTTGCGCTTTGGAGGTTTTGTTTTGGGTGAGATTTAGTTCAGTGCCCCAAGTGAATGTTCACACCACACATCCACTTTAAGGCTGACCAAAGTACCAGTAAGTGGTTTGAACTCTTCTATGCACCTTGTGTACTCCTGGTGCATGCAAAGCTTTCAGTTCCTTCAGAAAAAAAAATCTAATTACTTTACAGCAGAACTGATCTGCTAATCAAGCCAGAGCCTTATAAATGAGGACACCTGTGCTTTCAGTTCTGCCTGCACTGCTGTTCCCTATGGAAGCAGTAATGTAGAGCTGTCTGGGAGAAGCTCATCAGAAAGAACAGCCTAAGGACGAGCCAAAATATTTCTTGAGAATTTTAAGTTATGGTGAGTTTCAGATTGTCGGTTTTTGTGTTAGTTTTTGTATCAATTACATTCTATATTTGTAAATGGAACAAGTTATCTTTTAAATTTACTATTCATATTTTTTGTTCTTTTTTTTTTTTTTTTTTTTTTTTCTGAATTTATACTTGGTTCCACTGCCTACTGCAGTTAGTCGCCTCTGTTTCTTTCCTTAGGAGCTGAAGCACATTAAAATTCAGAATCTTACTGTGTTTAAACTTAGAGTTGATGAAATTAAAATCAGTTAAATACTTTTTCAGAATATGTGGTTGCGTGGATATAATATTCTGCAGAGAACTGTGACTTTAAAATCTTACTAACAGGAAAACGTCAGAATGAATCATGCTACTTTTTTACTGCAGTAGTGCAGAAATACTTAATTTCAAAATCTTTATTTCAAACAATTTTGATTTTTTTCCTCAAAAAAGTAGTAGAAATTCATTGCAAAAATCGGTCAGATGCAACTTCCTTGTGAGCACACGGAAGTGGTAGGGTTGCAGTTTGCCAGCAACTTAGAATTAATATGAAATCTGCTTAATAATTGGGTTTGCTTCCTTTGTATTCAGAGTAAAAGTATGGCACCCTTCTGCAACTGTTGGTAACTTGTGAGCTACGTCTTTGATATAATGTTAATGTGAATGTACTTTTCAGCTGGACCGCTGATTTTAGCGCATTGCTATTTCTCAGTTGTTGAAAGCACAAAATATGAAAAAAAATTGCTGCAGATAGATAATTTCTTTCGACCATGTCAGGAAAGCTGATAGAACTTTGCGTGCAAGATGTTAACTTTTTTAATGGCTCATGAGTTCATGCTTTTCAGATCCAGAGGATCATTTGGGCTTTTTCTGTTGCTTTTTTCTTAAGCATTATAGTTTCTCCCCTATTTTTTGGCTCTCAAGAGGTTCTAGTTCTGTAGCAATGCTGAGACCAAGGCGTGCATGTGATATCCAGTCAAAAGGTTTCTGCCAAAAGCTTCATGCAGTAAAATAGTCTGTTTTCGGGGTGCCGTGACGTTACGGGTGCTGCAGTGTGTCGGATGGACACGGAGCCTGTCGCCTCGTGCGGTATCGAGCCGGCCTCCCATGGGGAAGGCTCCATGGCCGTGGCCTGGCACCGGTGCCTCTTTGCTGCTCTGCCTCTGCCCGGGAGCTGTAGAGTTTGCTTTTCCTGGTCACTTGGAAGGAGGACGGATTTCTATCTGCCTGCAAAGCACCATATGGACATTCCTGTAGAGATAATCCAAACAGCCCACAGAAAAAAAATGAAAAATGTTCAAGTAAAAATAGACAAAATTGACAAAAAGTTTAAAATACGTTTTTAATTTAAAATGTCAAGCCCATATGCAAAAGGAAACAGGCGGTAGCACATTCTCAGAAACACAGCAAGAAGGTAATACTGATTACAGGAAACCATTCAGACACAGGAATGCTTTTAGGATATTTTTATGCCCTAGTTGTTTTATTGGGGAGATTTTCCCAAAATACTGGGGAAGGTAAACAAACAAAAAAAAGATGTCTTGATGTGCAGTAGAATCTGTAGTTTCATCAAACTTCAGGCACATTTGAAAATTTCCCCAAGGAAGAAAAGGCTTCTTGACTAACAAATGCCATCAATTCTTTAATGTTTCTAGGCATTGATTATGATGCCTTGGACTTGAAATTCAAGATGAAATTTTGCTTTTGGAAATCTTCAGCAATGGTTCCATATGTCATGAGCAGAACTTTCAGTGAATTCAAGAGACTCAAAACTCAACTGAGTTTCAATTTTCTAGTCTCTGCTGTATTGGTATCTTTGATATCACTCGCATGCTTTTTGTAGAAGAGTCTCTGGAGGGTGTGTAGGACTTTTATCCAGTAGCTATATAGGTCACTGCGTTTTCTGATCCTGATCATTGTTACTGATATGCACGTGCTCACCAAAGAGGAAAGGCTCTTTTATGAAACTGGTGTAAGTTTATACTTCGCTTTTCTGTAGGATTTATACCTGCAGGCTCTTTCTCACTGCATGGGGAAACTGTTACTGCCTCCCAAGAGTTTCTGTTGGGGAAAAAGTTAAAAGTTTACAGCTCAGTGGAAATGCTGTATCATTTTTAATTACTGGATAAAATACAGATGAAAGACACTTTTATTTATGCTAGTGGAATGTCACTCTTGCAAGTGCTTCTGTCATTCTGCCTCTGAGGAGACCCTGCTTGGGCTGTTTCTAGTTGGCCAGGATCTTGGAGTCCTGTCCAGACTTGTTCTGTTTGACCTTCTGACATGGGTAATAGCTGATTCAAAGTATTTCTTTGAAATTTGCACGTCTGTCTTTAGATTGGTTTACAAAGGCTGATTCTTACATATATTCTTCATTTTTCCATTGGAATGTATTTTAATTGTGTGCTATGGGTAGAACAGAGCTATACTTTGGAAAAAAAATCAAATAATGGTTAACTGAAAAGGAAATGCTTTATGTGTGTATATATATGTATGTCTTTTATATTTTGAGGTAATAGTGTTCTTGAGGACTATTGGTATCATCTGTATAGTGGGTGATAAATCAGTTGTATCTTGTATGTTTTACTTGCCATTCGTTATTCTTCCTAAGAAACCAGCATATAATTTGCTTGCTTTTCTTTTCCATTTTTTTTCACAATTTGATATTGTGACCTGAATAATTTCATATAATCTCTTTCATTATTTTCTGAGATGGTCATTTAAAAATATTATTCATGATATCCTTACTTGCATATGCTGTTACTGTCGAACCAAATGGGAATTACGCTTCAATTTCACAGGATGCTTCCATTGTGTATCACAAGGCTGATATGACAGGGGACACCTTGCTTGCTCCTTCAGTTCCTTTGCTGGAGTATAGTTGGAAGGCAACAAAAATTTTATTTCTTTGGTGACAAATGGCTGGATAGCTAAGTTTGGATTGAATGAAATAAAGATTGAAGAGGGCTGGCTAGCCTAAAACTTCATTGAGAAGCCTGGTGCTGCCTAGACAGAGAACGGCCTCATTTGTGTGTGTGGTCACACTACAGCTCTGGCACTTCTCCCCTGAACCCTGTATCCTTGTGCTCTCCTGCCTTCATCATCAAACTGGTCTCAGATTTCTGGGCTCAGTTTAAGCACTGATATTAGTTTAAGCACTTAATACTAGTCCAACTCCTCCTCCTCCTGCTTGATGCAGCTGTCCGTTGTGAGCCCTTTCCTGTATTGATCCTGTGGTTTTGTTAGTGTTAGCCCCACTTCAGTAATCTTGCCTTAGTTTTCCTCATTTCCTTTCATCTGGGACCTAAAGGAGCGTTTTTCATTTTCGGTGTTATCTCATACTTCACTCTGGTTTCTGTGTGCAGTTACATTCAGGTAGGATGTTTGTGTTGGTCATTTGGCAAACTTGGTTACCCAGCTCTAGTGATCTCCCTGCCCTGAGAGTGTTCTGTCGCACGTTATATTTACCAGAGAGAATGAGCAGGGGCTACCTGCATAACCATGTCTTTCAGATGGTGATTAAAAATTCATTAAAAGTCAAATAGACCACTCATTTAAATGTAAAATGGGGGATAATCTATAAAGGATCTTTATCAAGTTTTAGAAGGTATAAAACATTTGCTTTTCTGTTGAAGCACTGAAAACTGATTAGATGAACCCTGACTGAAATGCAGAGTTTTTATTAGCTCATGACCAGCTCAGAGGAACAGTAACTTTCCTACTATTTAAGAGTTCCGTTAAAATATTTAAGAAATCCAGTATTTTGGTACTCCAACTGTGCTTATATGGGCCTGAATTAATTTATGGTATTAGTTACTATTAAAAGTTTCTCTTCCACTCCGTCTTCCTTCCACCCTAATTCTGACTTTCTGGTGCCAAAGATTCAGTTAAAACAAAGTTAACTATTAACACTGCAAAGCCAGAAGGTGAAATCTGATTGGTATAAGCTCATACTTCATAAGCAGTAGCGCACACCTCAGAAACAGTCTGGTGAAAAATCCAAGTTAAAGGTTTGCATACATTTCCAAGAAAATGCTTATTAAAATATTTGAAATACTGTAGACTAATCAGGTTGGGTTAGCGCAAACAGACCCAGTGATTAAGTTAATGGTTTTCTGCACCAGACTGACCACTTGCGTATTATCACCATTTTAATTTTTGTTGAGCTAGATTGATGCTGAGCTGTCCCAGTTATCTAAGTCTCTTCAGGGCTGACTTTTCACTACACATAACATACTTACTTGAGCTTAATGTTGTGTGAGGGGGGAAAAAAAGCTAAGTATCTTAAACATGCAGTGTTGTACTAATTCCATCAAATCAACGAATACTCCTGTGTTAGGTTAACATGGCGTAGTCTGGATATTTCCATTGAAAGATTCCCGAATTTGTGTTCTGCACTCGATCAGTAACTGATGTCTGCCCAGGGTTTGTTCTGTGTGCTGAGTACAGAAACCTGGAACAGAAGGCGGGAGGGAAGAAGGTAAATGTGAGGACTGACTAGTGAGGAAAACAGAAAGGTACTAATGATTTCACCTTGGCCACTTAATTGCCCATTAAAGTCATTGGCAGAACTGTTCAGTTATTTTAGCGGACGCAAGTTTGCTAGATGTGCAGTGGCATTTCTCTCTGAAATGTATCCAGCCATTATTTCAGCTGTGGCAAAGAATATTTCATGTCACTTCCTTTTTTTTCTTTTTGTTTTCATAATGTCAGAAGTCTCAAATAATTTTCCGTTTCCTACGTGTGTACTTTAAAGTTCCCTACATTTCAAACTATCACTAAATTATTTTGTCACAGAAACACGACAGCTGCTCTTGGCAAGTAGTTCTTGAAGGAGCTTATCTTCAACTGTCTAATGGGATTTTTAACTCTGAAGATTACTTAAAATTTTGCAGAGTTCTCTCATGTGAATACTAATTTCTGGGATCTCTTAGCTGTATAGATATTACTGAGCTGAACATGGAGTAGCTGTAGAACTGAAGATGATTTAGTGAAAGTACAAAGCTATTTGTAATGCATACAAGAGTAACAAAAGTTCTACTCAAGTATCACAGAAATCATGGAAGGCATTTTAGGAAGGAAACTATTAACAAAAAAATGCCGACCCCTCATACCTTGGTCTTCTGACTACTTTACATGATACATAAATTGGTTCAGATGCTCTGGGAAGTCTTTGCAGAGTTGTTAACTATTGTGATTGCTTGCAGAGAACTACTGGGCTATAAAAGAACACGTGTAGCTATAGAGACACAGGCAGGTCATTTCACTTGTGTTTAAAAGGACTGTGCTAGGGCTAAGACCTGAGAGCAAGTTTTCCAAGTCCCCTGACTATTTGTATAGGTACAGGACCATGGTCAACCCTTCTCATACTGCAAAATGAGTAAGAAACAGAGGGAGAGATTTACAACAAGCAAATGGGAAGCTGTAAATGACTAACACCTATGTTACCTACGTGTCTCCCTGTGACTCATTCTCAAGACATGTGCTTCCTTATTTAGGGAAATAAATCCAGGTTTTAAGTCAGAGACTGAGTTGGCATATATTTGAAAAACTGTTTGCCTCTGACTGGAAAATATTGAAGATACCCACAGAGAGTTAGCTTATATAAAGTAGCATTTTATCACAAACACTAAAACTCACCAAGAATACTGCATCATACAGTTTGATTGCTGTGTCTAATTACATTTTTATTGCCCAGAGAATATAAAAGATGCTGTACATCTGATTGTACACAAATTATTTTCAATATGTTTAGTAGAAAATTTATGATTAGCATTCAGTAGTTTAATTGCAGACTGTTGCTTTTTATTCTAATACTTGTTTTCCAAAAATGAGTTTGATTTTTTTTTTTGTTTTTTAAATTTGAAGTCTTTTAATGTCACTAGAAGCACACAATGTTCATTATTTACTGCTGCTTCATGCAATGCTTCTCAGACAAGTAGTACGTTATAAAGCATAAGGATCTTTCTTTTTAGATCAGGTGGTGGCCAGACACAGCAGCTGAAAAGCACGCTTAAAAAGGAAAACATTTCAACGTAGTGAGAGTTGATAGACATGCATCAAAGTGAAATGTTATTTTTTGTGATTAGCAGGCCTCAGACCTCCCATGCTAATCATAAACTTTCCCATCCAATAAAGCTAATTTGTTCTGTTGTTATTGCCACTGGCTTCCAGCTTTCTTACCACAGGAGGATGTTATACTGGCTGCTGGCTAGAAGATTAGCAAGGGGCATTCTCTTGCTCCTTTTCATTAGACTGCTAATGCCTGTAATATTTGGGTTGGTTTATATGGTGTCTATGGGTATGTCTTCATGAAAAGAAATTGCATGGACTGCCCTATTCTTTTCAGTCCTTCTCTATTAACTTAACACTGTGCTGGTTGTGGCAACCATATGTTTAAGCTTCATCTCTTTGCTATAAAATATGTCCTTTTTTTTCTGCCTGGAAATGCTGGCCTGGGAGAGCTGAAGGCTTTTTTGTGTTTGTCCAGGATATCCAGTTGTATGGCCTGTACTGCAAGCGAGTTCTACAAACTTACACTAGCCCTTTTCACATGGTTGGAGAAGGCATTTTTAGAAGTAAAGCAGCTCCCTCAGAGGGCACCTTAAGATCATAAAGATTGCCAGAATGCGTGAGGCCTCATCACATCGTGGCAGAAGGCGACAGCTCTAGTCCATCTTCGGTGCACTGCAGGTAGCCGTCCGGCTGCACTCACGCGCTCCCTTGCAGTACGTGAGCAAGGCGCTCTGCGGCTGAGCGAGGCGCAGAGCCGGAGAGGAGCCCCTTGCTGCCGTTCTCTCAGGCCAGGAGAAGAGACAGCTTTGGAAATCGCCTCAGCAAAGTGAGGGGCAGTGCTGAATCCCTCTAAGGGATGTGTAAGACACAGTTTGGCCACCCTCATAGAGGAGAACAAATCCTGTAGTATTTGTGTTTGGTGACAGTGTCTGGTGTGGTTTACATCCAGACACATGAGCGGTGGGGAGCTCATCCCTACTCTCTTTAAACAGGCTGAAGCAGGTCTTTGCTATCACGATTTCCATTTTTTTTTTTCTTCATGTCTCTCGTGACCAGTAGGAGCAAGTAGCAGATGTTTTGACCAGCAGCGAACGGAGCTCTGTGCAGAATGTGTGCCTGTTAAGCACTGTGGAAGCATGCCAGGGTGAGCTTGATGAGTGTGTATTTGAAGTTGAAAAGAGATCCTTGCAATCAGTTATGAGAAGAAAGTAGAATTACTACCAGATAGCTTTTTCTCTCAGAAAAAATTCCTGAATATTTTTAAAAGCTTGACTTAATTAGGTTTGTAAATATGAAAAAAAAGATTATCTGGTCAACTTCTGATCTCTAAAAGGGGGACTGTATCTTTTCCAAATAGAGAGTGGCAGAATTAGGTGCACTTTTAAGACTCTAAAAGCCTCCTATATAAAGTGACAGGAAACTAGTCTAAAAATGTTGATTCTGTTCGCAAAAATGTGATGCAAGAAGTAAATCGTATTTAAAAAGGGAAAAGTAACATCACTCTATTGCACAGGAGTGATGTTTTCTTCAGCTATTATTGTACTGGTTTTATTCTCCTCCTTAATTAAGCACCTTCATTTGCTCAGTTTATCCATAGGAGTTGCTATATTGCAGAGTGCCCGCAGAGGTTGAACATATGTATGTTCACATTAAGCATTACGTGGTTGGTGTGAATAATAATAGCAGTCTTAACCGAGGAGTACACTAAGGCTTGCTTGAATGTATAGCAAAACGCTAGAATCAGATGCATCATCTACCATGTCTTGCATGGCAAGTCATATTTAGAACAATTTCATTAAAACCTAAATTAATTTTATGATAAGAGTAAATGATTGTGTTTCTATAAGATAATTTCATTCGTATTTGTGAACTTGCAAATAAGGGATCCAGAAAATTAAAAAGAAAATAACTTTCCATCCACACAAGTTCTTTGTGAATCAGTCACTTACACACCTACCATAAAAATTATAGCCAAGGCTGATCCAGAATGTTACATGTTCAGAAGTCTGATCTTTAAAAATATTCTCTTGGGCCTTATTAAAACTGAAATAAATAGGAAACTACATTGAAGCTGGACCTCTGAACTACTCTGTAGTCAACTCTGCGCCTCTTGGATAAGCTACTCGCAGCCGTTACTGCACGGCTGCTCGGTGTATTTTCTCTCTTCCCATTGCTCAAGACCTTTAGGAATCACACTGATGAGTTTGAGATGGGATCTTACCAGGGAGGGGGAGAATGTAAAGAGGATGGGGCCAAACTCTTCTTCGTGGTGGCCAGTGACAGGACAAGGGGTAACGGGGGCAAGCTGAAACACAGGAAGTTCCCTCTCCATGTGAGGAAGAACTTCTTTACTGGGAACGTGCCAGAGCCCTGGAAGAGGCTGCCCAGAGAGGTTGAGGAGTCTCCTTCTCTGGAGATCCTCAAATCCCACCTGGATGCCACCCTGTGCCACATGTTTTAGGTGTCCCTGTTGGAACAGGGGGTTGTGACTAGATGATCTCTAGAGGTCCCTTTCAACCTCAATCATTTTGTGGTTCTGTGTGTGTGGTTTGGCTTCAATTTCTCAACTTGCTTTTTCTTGCATGTCTAAATACAAGATGAGAATTTGGTTTTCAGCACTCTTTTTTTTTTCCTCATAGACCCATAGTTGTGACAATATTTGTTGTCGCTTTGTGTAAGATGCAGCATACTGTAGCCAATCAAAGTCTCCTGTTGGTTTTCAATCTGTAGGAGAAATGTTAAATTAAGCATGATGTGTTGACTCTCTTTTGGATTAAAAAAATCTGTATATCCTTCCAAGGAAAACAATGTGCTAAACTACTCGTAACATAAACATATGGTTAAAGAAGACATTTGTTGGGAAAGGGATTTTTGAATGTTAGTTTTTCTGCCATATCTTGGACAGTCCCCATTCCCCCTCTGGTTTGCCTGTTTATTTTAAATAAAGAAAATTCTAGTTGAGATCTGTTTTCTGATGTGGGATGGTTGCTTATATATCTAAGTCTGTAATTTTTTGCTTTTTTTTTTTATTTTTATTTTTCCCTCCAAAATGACCTGGTGGCATCAGCAGATTTCCTTATTTTAAATTCTGTTGGGATTGGGTCTTCCTGGGAAGCTGTATTTGGTTTTGCTGTTAAAGAGAAGCAGCCTTTTTTACTGAAACAGGTCAAGAACCAGCGACTCGCAAGCTGTGTATCCCCTTGCATGCTCATGTAGCTACAGGCTCTTCCAGCAATATGGCTGTTGCGTGAAGGTGAAAACCAAGTATTGGTAGGGATGTTGGTTTCTCTACTTAGGTCTTTATTTTGAAAACCCTGTGTGTGAACGATGGTCTTGTAGCTAAGCAGCCCTGAAGGGCACCATGGTGTCACAGCAGGAACGTGAAGGACCCTCAGCTGAGGGTGCCGTGTGTGTTTTCCTTTGGAATAGCTCTGCTGCTTGCCGAGCTGCCTTAGTGGGGAATGGCATGAAGGCTACATATGGAATTGTATGTATGTACTGCATTTTTCTTCACAACATAGGAATTTTGAATGTGGAGAGCATCTTCTTTCCCATGGAAGCATGGTTATAATCCAGAGCTGTCCCAACACCAGGACATCGGTTGTTATTCACTTGTCTTGGTGCTTCTTAGGAAACGATCAGCAATCATGGTAAAGTCCCTTGGGCAAAGTGCCATCACTACCAGTTGGGCCCTATCCATCAGACCAGTGGATCTGCTGGTAGGAAAGCTTTTCAACTTCTGGAAATGGTGGTAACTCTGGAGAATCCAAGGATATGTGTTTTGGGAATATGTTGTCCTTCTGATGCCTTGAAAAATCAAACTCCACCTTTTCTAAGTATGAGCATGATGTTGCCTATTAAGTTATGTTGCCTTCCACCAGAGATTCTTTTCTACAGAAGATATCACCAAGTTCAGTATTTTTTAAGATTTTTTTTTTTTTTTTTCAAAAAGGCAGGTCAGTTCTAAACAGAATATGCTACTAATTGAACATCAAAGTTATAATGCTGCTACACTAGAAGAATAGCTAACTGGTGAGTACCCTTACTCATTTAGTAGAATCTAAGTGTATGTGAGGAGCTGTATATCAAAATGAAGTGTTTTACTCAGTGAGAAATAGTTCATTGTGAGGAAGTCTTCCCTGAAACATTGGCTGAAAGTGATTTAAGACATGACCCAAGCAAATGTCAAGTTACTGTCCTGAACAGCTTTGGAACTGGGCTTTGGAGTGTTCTTGGTGCATCACAACTCAAGCAATTTTCTGTGGATTTTTTCAGTTGCTTTTTGTTGGAGTTCTGATTGTTTTCCAGCTGTGTGATGGTGTTGACTGCACAGATGTGCTTTTACAGCCTGATTTTTCAAACAGTCCAATTTTATGTCTCTCTAAGGACCTTTAAGATTAGAACTGGTGTTACTGCTAGCTTTAACCCATGTAGACAGTGAGAGTACGAGGATGAAGTAATCGGCACCATTTCCACCTTTCTGACGATACAGAGAAGGTTCCCTTGCTTCCTTTGATCTATGTGGCCTTTTAAGAACTCCTCTTTTTCAGGGTTCGTAATACATTTCCTTACAACTTGTTATCAGCAAACTGCTCCAGATTTTGTGCCAATCCCTAGAGATGTTACACTGCGTGCTGGAGGTTTAGGGGTTTTTTTAGCTTATAACTGTACACACTGGGTAAAAATAAAATGGCATGCTAGCTGCTTTGTAAAATGTTTTCAAGGACTGTTTCCTGCAGTTGTTTAGGGCTTTACTCTCATCCTTATTTAGCAGAGAAGTGTTTCTGAATTTAGATAGGCTACTCATCCCATGAGAAAATTTGACAGTACTGAACTTGTCTTGGCTCCCTGTTTCAGGAAGATAGATTTCAAGTTGGAATATATGGGACATGCTCTGAGTGCTTACCATCTTATCAGCTGATTACACAACTTTTTAGCAGTTGTGTGAGCTGCTGATCCTTTAATAAATGAAATCTAAAAGGCATGTGAATGAATAATTAGTTTAAGGCTCTCTTTATCTAGTTTGGGCTTCATGTTTTACAGAATTAATATAAAACATATGAATCCTGGGATTTAACATAATCTAGATTTGTATTCTATTTCCAATTTGTTATACTAGGGACTTCAACCATGCAAACTTGTGTATGTCAGTCTTCAAGATGCCTAGAAAAGCAGAGCAATGTCCCAGTATCTGCTCTGGGTGCTTACCAACACTGTCCGCATGTGGGACTGCTGTTGGGAGTCCAGGCAGCTGGAAGGCTCCACATATGTCGATACTGCATCCTAATGGCGACATGTGTTTAGTGTGCTTACTTTAAAACAACCCTATATATAAGACAATCTATCCCCAAATCTATTATGTAAGCCATCAGATTTCCTCCAGACTGTTGTTTTCATTGAGATAATAAACAGTTTGTTTTTAATTAAAAAGAGATGGTTCTTTTTTCATATAGGACAGCTCTGCAGGAAAGGATGACCCTTGTTCTTGCACTCCAGCTTGGCTTCTCGTTTGTGCCTGGTTTGCACCACGAGGGTAACTGACCTGCCTGGTACGTTGGGTATCTTGACCTGGCACGGACCCCCCTGTAATGACAAATGAGCCTTTAGCCCACTAACAGCGGAGACTTGTGACCTAGGCTGGTGTTAATTCCTCTAATTTGCAATGCAATTAGGGGTGGGATGTGTGCTAACTATACTTAGATTAGACAGGTTTATTGGAAGAGGAGGTGAACTGGGAAAACAGAATTAAACTGAACAGAGGGAGGATTGGGGAATGTAATTGCATCTTTGGCTCAGGAGCTTTATGACTAGATGAGAAAGGTTGAGATGTGGTTGCTGCCCAAAGTAAAAGTAATATCACTGTGAGATTAGTTTGCTCTGACTGCTCACTTTAGGTATCTGGGTTGTGTAATAAAATGGCTTTGGAAATCTCTTCCCCTTTTCTTCCTGTATTTGGTTTCAGGATGAATGCTTAATCCGCTGTGTTTTGGTCAGGATTGCAATTAAATCTCGAGTCTTCAGCCAAGGGCACTTATTTCCTTTGGTGACACACCAGTGATTTGCCTTCCTTCTGAAGAACGGAGAAGAAACCTGGTGTTTCTATGAACTACTGAAAATAAAAATTGTCCCTGCGTGCAAATCTTGAGGATTTGCGGGATTTTTTGTTTGTTTGGCTGCTTGGTTTTGTATCTGAAGTAACCTCTAGTTCAGCACCACTGTGATACTGGAGAGGGAGGGCTAAATGAGACAAAATTAGCCCTTCCTTTGGTGTATGATGATTTGGTGTTTGCTTCTTGTTCTTAGATCATAGAGTATAACTGTTACTACTGAAGTAACCGATAAAGTGCCAGTGATTAAACTTAAGCAGGAATGTACTACATATGTACAAATGTCCATTTGAAAGTTTTTAGTAATTTTCCACAGGATGTAAATGTGATTGGATCCTTGAAACTAAGATCCTAAACTGTGATTGGATCCTTGAAACAACAACAACAAAAAAAAAAAGTACGAAAAATGAGAAACATTTGAAAAGCTGGAACTTGGAGAGGGTTTCAGATGAGAAACTATTGAAAAAAAATTGTTTCGTTTAGAAAGGGAAATAAACAATTAGAAATAGGGTAAATTAAAAAGGTAGATTGAAAAATTGATTAATAAAAAAAATCAAAAAGTGGACTATGTAAAACAAGTTATTTAAAACTTTTTTTTTCCATGGCATCCCTTTGTCCTAATATATACTACACGGTGGGATCCTAAAATGTTTAGACATAAAAATAGGAACATCCCTAGCCTTAGTGTATAGATTTAGTGTCCTGCGCTACTGTATAGTCTGTTAGCAAGCCAATATTTCAAAGTTTTAGAGGAAAGTCTTTTATGGGCATAATTATCCCTTTAAATGTTTTTTTCCATCAAGCAATGTAAGTGGACAAGAAATTATTTAGCAGCTTTATAAAGAAAGTTTTTGAACTGAAATAAACATACTAAGATTTTGAAATGTAGAAAAAAATAGTGTTTGACGTACTTAGGTTGATTTAAAACTTCAAGAAAAGATACAGGGATGCACTGGAATCCATCTGAAGCTCTGGGTCTTCTTTCTACTAAGGTGCTTAGTATCTGGGGTTCATTCTAATAAAGCTCCATATGCAAAACTTTCAGGCTATAATAAACACCTCATATTTGGACTTCACTATCAAGTGGACTTTTTCATTTATTTGTTTTTAATAGCATATATAAAAGTTCAAATATTTCTTTTCCGTATGTTCTCATATCTGTTTTTAATTTGTTCTTGGTCAAGGACAGCTAGAGATACTGATGAGAGGCAGATTCAGTAGAAGCATGAGGGCTTTTTCAGGACTTCCATAAGAAGGAGGAATATTTTAACTGGAAGCGTCGAGCGTGGTAGGGAGCCCCCCGCTCCCTTCCCGCTGCCTGCACAGGGAAATGCCCAAGGCCAAGAGGATGGAGGAGCCTGGCTGAGTAACAGGCGGCCTGGCAGGCGGCCGCGGAGCTTCCGCGTGCGGGGAGAAGCGTTTTGTGCCTGCGTCCTCCTCCGGACCCGTCCTTCCTGCCGGCCGAGCTCCCCGCCTGCTCGGAAAGGCACGTGGCGGGGCCGGAGGCTTGCTCTCTGTTTCAAGTCTTTCAGTAAACAGAAACTTATTTTTATCAAGAAACTCTGGGCCTCAAACAGGAAATTTTGCGTGAATTTTTATGTTCATTGCCGGTATTTCAGACTAAAGGATAGTAGTCATTTATTCTGCCCCTGGAATATCTGAATAATGAGCTCAGAGGCTAATGCTTCCTGGAAACAATGAAATGGGAGAATTATTGGAAATGCCTATCTGACACTTTTAAATATGGCAGCCATCTTACCACATAAATCTATCAAGTATATATGACTTTTCTCTCTGAACCTGAGTTCCTTCTTTCTTTCAAGTAGCCAATAGATCACTAACTGAAAAAGATGCACAATTAAATGAAATGAAAACAACACAAGGTAGACTTTTCACTTGTTTTTTTTTCTTGCTCTTCATCCACATCTTGTGTAATTTATACTTTTCTTATTGTACAGTTGGGCATTTTCCCCCACCTTAGTCTTTTGCCTCTGATATTCTAGTTTCTTATCTAGAACATTTAAATAAGGAGATTAATTTTTAAAATATTAGAAGAACCTGTAGTGTCTATGTTGCTTAGAGTTCCACACACTTGTCATTCTTTGGGAGTTGGGTGAAATTACAAATCTTAAACCTTTCATGCTCTCACATTGCAGAATAAAATAGCAGAAGTTGTAAGCCAATAATTACTTGATATTGCTTGCTTTCAAAATCTATGTGATACCCAGCTTAAAAGCAGATTATGCTCTCCATAACTGTGCCTGAATTGACCTTTCCAGCAAAGCTCTTTGTCACTAATTAAGAGTTCAAGGACTTTAAAAAATGTTTATTTGCAGTATTGAAGTGCAGATTGTCATATTGCAAAGTATAAATGAACAGATAGTCACGCTTTGCAGTATCTTGAAGTTTTGAAAAAAAACAAATTGCAAGAGCGGAAGGTCATTTTATTTCACCTTCTCATGTCATGAATTTTTCAGTTCACCTTTTTAAATTAATCTGGACATCCATGAGCCCTAGAAATCCACTTCACAAGAATTAGAGCTGTGATTGCAAATAATGCCCTTCCCAAAGCCAGTGCCATTCAGAAGCCTGAACAGCTGCTAAGCCAAGTATGGTGATATCAGCTGGGAGTGTTTCAGGCCCTCCTCGTTCAAAGCGCGGAGAAGATTCATTCCCCATTAATTGCAAAGGGGCTTGATGTTGCTGAGAAACTTCGGAGAGTTACTGAAAAATCTGCGTGACTGGGCACTGAACTTGCAGTAACAGGATAAGAGAGCTACCCCTCCTTAAAGTTTAAGGCTTTGGCACTGCATTTTGCTTTACAGCGAATGGGTCAGAGGGGTGGCTGGGTGGGGTGGTTTAAGCTGACGGGACATGCAGCTGCTGGCCATGGTTCCTGCGGGGCGCCGGGCTGGCCCTGGCGCGGTTTGTACCCGTGCGCGGCTGTGCGGCCGCTCCGTGGGGCCGCGCGCCCATGGAAGGGCTGTAACCCCTGCCGAGGGGTCCTGGCGCCTCCCAGGGCTCCCTCCCTCCATTACCCCCTCCTGTCCCTCTTTCTGTCGCCTTCGCTCTCCTGTCCCCCCAGCTTTGCCCTGTCCTCTGCCTCCCTCGCACCCCTTCCTGCCCTTGCCCCCCGCCTCCCTCTCGTCTCCTTCCCACACCGGTCTCCCTCTTTCCAGAAGTGAAAGAGCCAGTGCTGCAAAGCAGGTCAAGCGCAGGATGCCCCTCCTTTCCAGAACAAGCCTCAGAGAGCCAGCCAAAACACTGCAATTAATGTTTAAAAAATCCCTCCCCCTTTTGTCACATGCTCTCAGGGACAGAGATGTCCTAACAAAGACTGTCAGTTCTGAGGCAGCCCCCGGACCTCATGTTGCAGGAGATTCCTCTGAATCCCTCCTAAAAGGGAGCATCCCGACCTGCCCTTCTTGGGCATCCTTTTCTAAGCAGACTCCTTGTTGCTCTCCCTTTCCTGGTATTTTCAGACTTGGCCTTGTGACCCAGCCTTTGCTTTTCTGGTTCCCAGGATAAAACCTTTGCAAATAAATGGTAGGAAAGCTGGTGTGCAAAATGAAACTATTGCAGAAAGAAGAGAAGAAATTTTCATGGCTCAGAAGATGAGAATTGGGATAAGCTGTACGCAAGAATCCTGATTTGTAGGGTTCAAAATACTTAGAAAACATGTGTTTTACTCTTTTTGCAGTAGGCTCTTTAAGTATGATATTGAGTGAACAGGATTTTGCTTCTAAAAAAGGTCTCTTGGGGGGGGGGTTAAGAGAGAAATAGGGAGGAATAGGAATGCATTTGGAGGTCTTAAGTGTTTTCAGTCATTTGTGATATAAAGGATCTAATGTAACGGCAGTCTTAGCGTCTCCACTCTAGCTAGGGTCCACGCACATTTCCTTTCTTAGCTAATACGTGCCTTGGGAGTAAGTGATAACTGAAGATAAAATTGCTTTGGGCCAAATTCTGTCTTTAATTGAGCAAAATTCCAATTGACGTCAGTGGCAGTTTTACTCAATTAAAGACAGCAGAATTTGGACTTTTATCAGCAAGAAGAATGCTGCTATTCTGTCCTCCTTTGATAGTCTGGCTGTACCTAATTAAATTCTGCAAGCTTCCTAATAAAAAAGTACGGTCTTATCATGGGGGCACTTGTTTTAATATTAAAGGAGGAAAGGAAAAAATACCTGAATCTTTCACTTTTTAGTGGCAGAAAAAAAGGCTGGTTAATGAAATGAGTTTTAAAATAGGCTGAGGAGTCTGATATATGCAGATGTGTATATAAAATGTGCAAAATCACAGAATAGAAAATAAATGCACAGTAATGGTGGGGCTCTCTATTTTGCCAAAATTCTTTTTGATTTGACACCTCCTAAAATCTTGAGATGTCTTGAAGTATCTATATTTGGGATTAATGTGGTTTACTGCCTTGACGTGGGAGACTAGGTTATTCTTGGATCATGTTTTTGAGCTTTCCCTGCAACCAAAAGGGGAAGAAATATGTATCTACATGAAAGATGAGGATCTAATGCGATTTTTCGACTTCAGGAGTTGGGACTTTAAGAAAAACCTAATGTCTCACATTCCTGTGATAAAGTACTTAAGTTAGCAATAGTAAAGTTAGAAGAAATTAAAAAGTAAAATGAGAAAGGGAAGGAAAGGAAATGCAGACTGAAAGAGAGGCCCATAGATGTTATGAAGCAGTTGTTTTCTGGTTGAATGTGATGCACATAAATCTTTTGGAGTTCAAAATTTGTTTCCTGTTCGTATTTGTATGTTAGTTTCACAGTAGATAGCACCTTGTGTGGAGATGGCAGCTGGACACACAGAGCGGAAGGGAAGCCCCCTGGATTCTCAAGCTCAGAGAAGTTTATTTTTTATTTGCTTCCTTTCCTGGAAGAAACATTTTGTTTCTCCTGGGGGAGAACACTGAGTGTCCTGCAGGGCTGATGGAGTAATTCACGCTTGTACTGTGCTGCCAGTGTTGCTTTACTCTTTACTTGAAAATAGGTCTTACTCCTCCTCCAAAGTCAGCAGCTTGCAGTTTGGAGGCCTGCAGCCTTGATTGCTAGCCAGAGCAGTTTGTCATTTGATGTGTAAGGCTGTTGTAAATCAAAAATTATTTTAGTTGACATTTGGTATTTTAAAAAAAAGGAGATTTCCTGAAGATGCTGCTCCTGATGACCGCGCAGGGCGAGGGCCGTGTCGGGGAAGGCAGGCACAGCCCCGCGTGCCGGGAGGGGAATCCCACCTGGCCGGCAGGGTCGGGCTGCGCACGCTGCACGGCTGCGCTAATGCCGGGCTGCCTGTAAAATCAGAGGCTGTTTCCTGCTTGGAATTTAATGGTTTTGTTTATTATAAGCTCCTTTATTAAAAGGAGGTGCTGTGCCTTTAAGTAGCACATGCTGTCTAACCATCACCAGGCATCTCTTGCAAGCTGCGCTAGCCTCTGTTTCTCCAATCATGCCTGCCTAAGTCAATACGGCATTGCCAAACCTCCGCGTGCATTAAAGGTTACCTTTTAGCTCGTTCCATGAATCAGAGCAGATGCATAACTTGGCAGTGACCATTTCTGTCCCTCCCCTCCTTTGCTTCCCCCTGACTACAGCCCCCCAGCTCTCTGCTGGCTGAGCCCCCTCCCCCAGCGGGGAGAAGTCATTACACGAGGAGATCAACTTACCAGTTGTCTCCAGAGCAGAGGCTGCGAGCAGCAAAGCTCCTGCTAGTACAGTGAGTGAGCTGGAGAGGGGACGGGAGGAGGAGAGCGCTACCTGGAAGAGCTCAGGGCTGTGATACTGAGGCACAAGTGCATCTGCTAGCTGTTAGTACTTGGCAGAGGGCTCTCTCCTCCAGGGTAGCTCTGACTTTGGGTAATATGTTTGTCAGCTACCTGATACTAACGTTGCTCTACTCTCAGACAGCAGTGTTAGCGAGACCTGGGGGAGAGGTAAGCAAAGTATGTCTGTCAAAAACTCTCTTCTTGTCAGAGGTAAATTTTCTTCCTGTCTCTTAGGAGGGGACGTGAGGGGTTTTTGTGCGGCGAGTGCTTCAGGCTGGCTTTGTCTGTGTCATGTGCAATGGGCTTTCTGTTTCTGCGGCTCTGCAGGTACTGAAGCAGCGTAATTGGGAAGTTAGCGGCGTCGCGGCCGCTTTACCTCGCTTCTCTGCGCAAGGTGACTGCAGTTTGTGAATCTTTCTTTACTAACAGAGAAACAAGATACTTGTTGCAGCATAGCTGGTAGTGCTGGATTCAGATTTTGTAGAAAAATAAAAAGTGTGCATGGTGGAAAAAGTTTTTACTTTGGATGTTTTGGGAGGGATTTGAGTAGGTAGAAACTTCATGTCCTGTTACTTCAAGAACATGCTTTCTCTCCCCCCCCATAAGTATATGTATTTTTTAGTATCTGTATTGTTATTTTAGCAGGGCAAACAGAGCAGCATCTGTTTTAAAATGTGCGTCACATCATTGAGGGACTTTATGCATTCTTAATATGAAAAATCTAAGTGATGGAATAAAATAGCTCTTTCTGTGCTCTAAAAAGTTGCTACTTGATTTATGAAGAGCAGTTTTCCAGATTTCTGTTCTGATCAGAGTAGTTTTTCATCAGGTCCTTGTTTCATACCAAGGCAGAAAATTTCAGCTACTCATTTGTCATTTGGGAAATAATTCATCAAGCATAAGTACTATTTGATACAAAATATTCCAGTTTATGAAGTCTCTGGCAGCAAGCACTCCTGGTACATTTGATACTTGTTCTCCCTCACTCTGTAACTGAAATGTGATGCACATTTATGTATTTCAAAGGAGTATTTGGATAGTTCTGTTCCATGATCTGTGTTTTCTGTTTATGAACTGCGTTGCAAAGGAGCTAAGTGGGAAGTAAATCTTCTCAAAATGGTGCTTCTGCTGGAGAGCTTTGTCTTTTGTTAGCTCGGTCATAAGATTCTACAAGCCTAATAAAGCCCAGAGCAACTGCTTTCCCTGGTAAAAGAAAGTCGAAGTGAACTGAAAAAAAAAAAAAAAAAATCTCGAGTCCAAAGCTGTGTGGTTAAGGCTCTCTATAACTCATGTGCCTTTACAAGGAGTGTATTTTGCTTTCAGTGCTCTAAAAAGAGGGTTTGTAATAGTCATGATCACAGAAAATGTTCATTTTAATGAAATCTTGTGCTGTCTTTGATCTAAATAAAAGAAAGAAGGGAAAAAATTTCGACAGAGGCTGAGGGAACTTAAAAAGGATTGATGGTTACAGTGACTGAAGGCTGATCATTGCCCTCTAGTTGTCGCTGGAGTTTTTAACTTCCAGGTTGATTGTTACTGAGCGTTGAAACTCATAGATGGACTCACCTTATCCAGGCTGAGGGACCTTAAAACATGCAGTGGCTCGTATGGAAAATATTTCTGTCACCACCGCTTGCACATGTGGTCTTCAGAGATCCATATAAAGAGCAAATTTCGAGCAGCAGCAGCGCTGCCTGCCAATTATCCTCGTTAGCAAGTAGAATAAAAGCAGCGCTCTGTTCTTACCTGGAAATGAATTTGTGCAGTAAATGTGCAATGTGGAATGTTTTAGCACTGTGATCCTTATGCCAAGTACTTTAAACTGTACTGTTCTTGTTAGTTTTCCAGCTAATACCCAGGCAGAGTAGGAAAAATGATTTGTTACTGTATCGATGAATCTTAGAGTATAAGTTTCACTAAGGGTAGTGAGTTTCTCTCTTTTATTATGTTCCTATGGCTGGTTTTGAAAATGAAATAATAAAAAATACACTGCATCCACTGTTGATACAATAATTCTTTGTCCTGCCTTGTAAGAGACCACTGGATAATCTTGTGCATTTCCCTGGTCCAGCTGCAAAATCTTGGCTACATAAATATTATTTCTCTAGGAAATTGCTCAATTAGGATTTTTCCTGTGGTGGACGGACGAGGAGCTAAATGGAGGAAAAATAAGTGAGAAGCCATTTTTAAAAGGAACCTGTGTTGTCCTTTTGGACTCCTTTAAGGTGTTCTGTTTACTTCTGTGAACCTTTTGATCTATAGGTATATATTTTTTTAAAGTTCCATTTATGAAAATATCAGTATGTGATAGATTATGAAATCCATCCTGTTTGCACTGTCCAAGACCAACTTTTTTCTCATGCTGTGTAGGAGACGACCATGATTCTCTTCAGCCCTAGATGGGTTTGGCTGTTACCTCCTTTCCAGGTCAGCCTCTGTGTTTATGTTGCAAGTGAACTGATCATAAAAATGCGTGATATGGGACCAACAACAGAACTTTTCACAGGTTTAAGTGCATGGGACCTGGTTTGTAAGACTTGACCCAGTATTTTTTTTTTTCAGTTCTTGGATAGATAGCATTTGTCTGGATAGGTAAATATTTTACCTACAGTAACCAATAAACTTGTGACAGAAGCAAATTTTCCTTTCAGATACATGAATACTATTTATCTTTAAGAATACCCTGATAGTAGGTATTATTTAATTTTCTTTAGAAAGCAGTTAACAAGAAACACAGAATATATTAAACCATATTCCCAAAGATTATTATAATGCCTTTTTTTAAAAAGTACATTATTTATTTAAGCACAAGTATGAAATTCTTCTGAGAATTTGGGCATAGAGAGGGTGAATACATTGAGATCTGCCTCTTAAAGCAAGTAAGGGAGCAGGAGGGATTTTCCATTCTGGTTCTGGCCTCTGTACTTCAGAATCTGCTGATTTTGATGGGTGAATAATGGGCGATACTGGGGAGAGTGGTATTTCACAGTGTCACAAGTTGCAAAAAAACATGAGGAAGCACACAGAAATGTAGAGGATACTGTTGTTAAGAGATCCATTTCTATTTCAGTGTGACTGCTCTCACTGAAAAAAAATAACTTGTTCCAAAGGAAGCCAAGATGCAAAGTCGCCTTGTCAGCCTACCTCCGTCCTGCCACCCGGCTGCAATTACGATGCAGCGTCATCAGTTACACGCAGGGAACGGATGGTATGACCCAATGAAACAAGCCTTTCTAGCCCTGGCTTTCCGTGAGGCCGGTACATAAGAAAGAAAACATTATTTCTCCCACTGACTTGCTGACAAAATCATTTCTCATTTCTGTACCTGAGTATTCCCATCTGTATGCCTAGGTTAATAGGGCTTCCCACATTCTCCAGAGACAGTGGTATGTCACCTTGACTATATTTTCCCATAAAACATCACCCTTAACCCCTCTGTTTATGAAGCACAAGAATGTTCGAGAGCCTTTGTGAACTGATGTCTAAGGAGGGATTGAACCATTTATTTACTTAGCATGCGGAGTAGAAAGTTATTTGGATTTACTCTAAAATTACACTGCTTCGAGTTAGAAAAAGCAGATGGTGATTTACATATGGCAGTAATTGCTGACTTCACCAGCAGAGCATCTGAAAGTGAGACCTAATGTAGTTAAAAACTAATCCTGTCAAGTAAATACCTCCAGACCTGGCCAAATTATGAGAATATGCTGTGGGTGTTGCTGTTGTGTGCAAGTGCTGCAGGTCGAGCTGGGCTGGCCCTTGCCGTCCTCGCCTCGCTGCTGCTTCCTTCGGGCTACGCTTTGGGCTCAACTGCAGTAATAATACAGCGCTGTTCTGCTTTAAAAACTTCCATGTGAGCTTTGTGTAGTAGCAAGTTTTACATTCAGTTTAGAAGTCACTGTAGCAAAAATGACTCAAAATGTGTCCTTCCCTCCTTTGTGATTAAGCGCAATGAATGCTCTCACTCCCGCTTTCTTCCTGAGATTCCTGCAGGGCCTTTTGTTCCCCTGCCTGCCTGTCCTCGCCTTTCCTGTGGGAAAGCCAGGCTGCAGTGAGGTGCTGTGGATACCTGCCCGGCGGCGCTCGAGTCATGGCCTTGATCCTGAGCCTCCCGACTTTGGCCTCTGGTTCCGAGCTCTAACCATCAGAAAAGACAGAGGCTGCAGCAATTGGTGCATCCTGCATCAAGAGCATCCTGCTCTGTCCTACTAGAGCAAAGTTAAATTCATTAAGTCCTTACCAAGTAAATGGTTACGTGCAATTCATTAGGTAATTTGTTTCTTAAGCAAGATTTATAAACCATTTTCAGAAAAATACTCTAGAAACTTGTTGTTTGGGTAACTTGGTCTTAAAGCAGTTCACAAAATTTCCTCATCCTATTTTATTATCAGTAGTAATGATTTACTCTCTTTATATTTTCTTTCCACCTCTTTTTTTTTTTTTCAATAATAATTCACTTATAACCGAATGCTCATGATTTGTGTTTTTAGGAGTGGAATATAAATGGTTTTATATATTCTGGCATAGAGAGTTTATCTTGAATTTCTCTAAAATTTTAATATTTGTTCCAAACATGTTAAATGTAGAAATGGAGCAATGAATTTAGGAGTCAGGGAGTTGATATTAGGATATATTGAAACATATTCCCCCCAAAAAAAGGAAAGGGAAAGATTCTACTAATGCAAAATAAGTCTCTATAATTATTTTAAAAACTGTGCAGTTGGTGTATAAATAGTTCTTTCTTCTGTAGAAGAACAGAACCAACTTCTTTGTTTTTCCTATCTCTTCATGTGAAAAGGCTCTGATTTTTTAAATGCTCTTGTGCATAACAGGGTACAGGAATGTGTTCCAAGACTCATAAAATGTTTAATTAAAAGAATGGAAGTTCTTGTAAACTCCTGGTGGTTGCCTATATTAAGTATTATTACTTCTTAAAACATCCCCCCCACCCCGGCCATGTCGAAATTATCTTTAATTTTCCGTGCAGCCGTGGGCCGCTCTGCCTTTGTCTCGTGTCCACAGTTTGAAAGCGGGTAGTGGGATAACGGAGCTACCCAGCCTGTGCCAGCAGGGCCCTGCAGGGTTACAAGAACTGGGCCTCCAAGGGGCTGCAGAGGAACTGAGCGCGCGGCTGCGCTCGGTTGGGCCCGCGGTTTGCCCCAGGCTCTCGGGCGCTGCGGCGCAGGGGCCGACGCTGCAGGGGCCGATGCAGGTTGCTGAGGCTGGGCTGGGCGCCGGCCCCGCGGCGCTCGCCCTCCTCGCTCCCTTCCTTGCCCGGGGCAAAATTGCTCTTCCCTGCGAGAGGACGGCAGCGGGGATCAAACATCAGTGCTGCTGCTCCAGGGAGCCAAAGGCACTGGCACAGCAATTAGAGCACTGACAGCAGCTACCTTGCTTCCCTTTAAAGACCCCATCTAAATGAAGCACATGAAAGTGGAGTATGAGAGAGCATTAAATTAAAGGTTTGCCTGTCTATGTGATTGCCTGCAGCAGCTGATCTGTTTCTTCATGGGTTACAAGTATTAGTTTTCCAGCATGTGGGTTGTGAGGAAGGTTTTATCAGGAGACAGAACTTTTTGACAAATTCCCACTCCCACCTTTTTGGCAAACACAGAAGAGTGAGGTGAATTTGGAGTCAATAAATTAATTGTTGTACTGTAACTGCTTTTTGACAACAGCATAAGTTAGGATTCCATTTTTTTGTGAAATTTCTCCCCAAATTGTTCAGGAGGGAGGTGAAGGGGGAGAACATTTTCATCTTAAAGAGAAAGTGCTTTTGTTATTAAAATATATACATTCAATTTTTTTCTCCTTTCATAAATAATTAGAAGCATTTTTAGAACTGTTTTGTGAAAAGATCCTAACTGTAATATGTAATTGGTCACAAGTAAAGGATGACATAGCAGTAGAAAGGTTGTAATTCCATGACTGTTTCGCTTTCTTAGTCCTTACTTACTGTCTTTTTATTTAGTTTTATTTAGTTTAGGTTTTTATTATTATTTAATAGTTTATTATATTTCTTAGCTTGCTTGTCCTCTATTAAAAATTACGGACAGAATTAAACATCAGAGCTGTGACACTTAAAGCATACAGGCTAGATGACTTAAACTATTTTAGTGTAATATTATCAGTATAATTTTGAAACAGGTTTGTAAATAGCTGCTGCAGGGACAATAAAAATATCTTTGATAAACATTCAGTGTATGGAGGGTGTATCAACATCTGTAGGTGAAGAGAACGTTTCAGACACATGCTGGACTCTTAGCTTGTAAGTACTTGAAAACTGAGATTTATTTTAGTGCTTGAATGAGCAGGTGATAGTCAGGTATTCTAGCCAAGGGCACGAACTGTTTTGATGTCAGCTGTGAGCCCATATCCTCTAGAAAAGCACAAGACACACAGTAATTACATGAACTGAATTTCTTCTTTCTTCAATAAATAGAAAATTATTTGCTGAACTTCCCAGAATTGCATTGTTCAAGCCGGTCTGCTGAACTAAGAACAGTGTTTTTAAGTGTTTGTGTATATGTTTTGGTACTGAGTGTCTCGGATGGAAATTTGCTTGCTACTTTGGATGAGTTGCAAGAGGAGTGATAGGTGCATTGCCACTCTGCATCGCGCGGTAGCGTGGTTCAGCACACGGACACCTGGTTTGCGATTCACCATCATTAGCTCGACAACAACATCTTATCAGCTTGATTTTTTCAGGTGCTTGAGTGACTCTCTAATATATCAAGGTTAGTTCAGGGCTGCGCCAAGGTTGTCTTGGCATGCCCTCAGTGATGGTGATGCCTTGGTTATTGGTAATATGATGGCACCCACAAGAACAGTGCATTACCAAAGAAAACAGTAGTTGTCATAAGATATGTTCATATCTCTTCAACCGTTTCATTAAGTTTCAGGAAAATAGCAAAGAAAATTGATTAGCAAGTTACTGTCAGACCAGTCTGATAGAGCTAATGCATCCAGCTGTCATCCCATGGCTCTTGGGGATTGTCTGTGGTAAGACCAAGTCAGTGGGGACCAGATTGTGTCCTGTCTTTTCTGTTTGAATGACCACTACTTCTAACTGTCAAGGGAGATCCAGAAAAATTAACAGTAACTACTGCTATCATGATAAATCAGTAGAAATCAGTTTCTAAACGCATAACAGTGGACACAGAGTAATATTTTAGTTCAGCTGCAGATGAACAATCATAATAACTTATTTTAAAAGAAATTAGACTAGTGGACATAGTTTTAGGTATAATAAATTTTCCTCATGTAATTATGACAATAGACAAATGCTTTAAAGAAATCTTAATCTGAATAAAAATCAGGCCATAAATCTATCAAGTATTCTTCTCATTCCTTGTTTGCCCTCACTCCTCTAAGCTAACTAAAGATTATACTATTTATCTAGTTTTAAGGTAACAATAAATGCCATTTGATAAAAGTGGTTTTTTTTTGTTTTTTTTTTTTTTTTTTTTTTTT